>JAJEKV010000027.1:5394622-5966521 GCA_021234155.1 Isoetes taiwanensis
TACCCCATCGGGCTTTGATTTACCGGTAATTTAATCGGTAATTAATTTCTATTGCTTCCTGAACCCTACGGTGTCCTCGCCTTCCAGAGGCCTTTATGGCACCTTCCACATTGCCTCAACTGAGGGAGTAAAACGCAGAACTCCGGATGCAAGGGGCCGGGGATTTAGCGGAATGCGCGCCAAATGAGAAGGCTTTTACATAAGTAGAAAGTGATGCATTGCGTGCCATCAGAAAGAACAACATGCAACCTATTGAGAGCAAAATGTAAACCTCGCGGATGCAAGGGGCGTGGATTTATGTAATCAAGGCAAAATGAGTAGGGTTGCTAAGGCTTTTTACATAAGTAGAAAGGATGCATTGGTAAAATATCGAAGAACATGCAACCTATTTTTGTGCGCCCATTGTTGTTTCCGGGATGTCGTCGAGGATTCCATAAAAAATATCCTTTCAGCACAAATGAAAGCACAAATTCCGACCCTTCCCTCAAAAAACGACATAAATTGGCAACCGGGTCCAAATGTTGAGGTTTTGTCAGAGCCCATTGAGGGATTGGGCTTTGTCACCTATAAAAAGTGCAAGAAGAAGAGGTGGGGTTTAAGGTTTAGTTTTTGTTTGTAAATCATGTTTAAATCAAAAGGCCTCTCCCTCCGCTAGCATTTTCATCATTACCGCTAATTTTCATCATTACCCGTGATTCTCACCCAAGGTCATCAAGGTGGTATGTATTAATTAAATTTTTTTGCGACAAATTCAAATGTGCAAAGATTTCAGCCAGTTTGAGATGTATCTAAGTGTATTTCATAAACTAATAAAGTGTGAAAAGATGAAGCCAAGCTTGTTGCATCATACTTGATATTAAAACATCCCATTGATACTATGCAGAGAATTTGAAGTTCTAGGGAAATCAATATACCAACTATTTATGGCCCATATGAATTTATATTAGTGCTCGCATGGCTTGGAGCATTTGGTCCATTATTTGGAACATCCCCTTTCATCTTGTATGATTGTACTCCTTCCAAATTGTCAAATGATATTGGAAACACGCATTGGGGAGTAAGCATGGGATGATGCCTCTTTTCTCTCGCAGAATTTGGTTACAGCTTGAACATAAACTATTATGGCTTTTGCCGCATGGATCTTCAAATACATCTATCAAGAGATTTTAACATTCCTACGTTCTCCAATGACAAGCAATGATCTCTGCCTTGTTTCACCGCGACCGGTTGGATCCATGTTCGATGAATATGGCAATCGCCATTGTTATCAACATCATGCTTATTAGCTGCTCAAACTATTGCATCAAGGAACATTATCACATCTTACATCGCTACAATATTGAAGCCTTTAAACTTTATATATCATGGTTTTTATTTCTTTTTTAATTTTTTAAATTCCTAAATAGATAGATATCAATAAAATGTTTCTAATTGTGTCATAATATCAATACAAATATTTTCTACTTCGCTTTCATCAATTATTATACCCCCAAAGGCCAAATTTTTGTTAACACACAAACCATTACATCCAAAGACTCTAATATTAAATCCCCTTTGAAACCCCCTTTGGTTTGGGTGCATATTCAATATCTGGTGACGAGGGCAAATGTAGAGCTCAAGAAAATTATGTTTCTCGTGATGTATAAATCAACACCATGTAGTATATTACCTCAAACCTTATAGTATTTTGCAATTTTGTTATACAAGATAGCACTTTTGTACATGCATACCCCACAAACCCAGGAAACTTATGCATGGTGTAGATTAAGGAATAAAAAAGGTGAATATGCCTATCCAATGTAGCCGATGTTTCCTGAGTCACCCCCGCTTGAATATGCACCCAAACCAAAGGGGGTTTCAAGGGGGATTTAATATTAGGAGGTCGATGTAATGGTTTGTGTAAGTTAAACCGTAATTTTTTTTAACCTTTGGGGCTTTTAATAATTTATGAAATCTAAGCAGAAAAATATTTGTAATGATATTATAGGCACCAATCCTACACACAATGGACTTTTGCTGGTTAAATACCTCTGGGGATTTATCTTGATTTGTAAGTGCATCTTCTTTTTGGGGCACTTTAGCTAGATTGTAGAGCAGACCTATACTTGCTTAGCTCTAGAGTAGATAGTCACCGTCCTTCCTAGAGGATTAAAATAACAATTATACAAACAAAGACCATTATACGTCAATGTTAAACTCCAACTTATAACCACATGCCAAAATTAGACGACCCAAATTGTGCCATTAAAGAAAAGAGCCCTTTTCTAAAAAAGCCTTTGTGAAGAAAATGGGTAAAAAGGTAGAGGGAAAAGGAGGGAAAAGGGGAAAGGAAAAACGAAAAAATAAAAAGAGAAGTGCGAAAAGAAACGAATGTGCGCATCTTTTATAGCCCAAAGAACAAAGGGCTTGATTTCTAGTTTGTCAATTGTGAAATTAGAAGTCAATTTAAAGGCCACATAGTGAATTAAAATGAAAGGGCAAATATTTCGAAAGAACATTTCATTTGAAATACCCAAGACGCCTGCCATAGCAAATCACATCTGAACTATGAGGGCACACTACAAGGCGCAAGGACCTTTATCACACCTAAATTTGTCACGCAAAATGTTTGGCCAGTTTAATGCTTGGCACTTGTGCCAATGATTAAATTATGTCACAAAATTCAAACTAAAAAAACATGACAAAAAAACAACTTCTCGCTCGTGGTGTGTAAATCATGTGTATATTCCCTGTCATGCATGAGAAAATAATTGTCATGCATGATGGTATTTGTCATGTGGTGGCATGATATGACTGTTCTATTTTTTAACTTCGTTATGTTCATTTTTTTTTTTTCTTGGAGGATGATAGATTGTATTAAAAATTGATCCTTGACATCTTTTATTCACAGTATTGAGCAAGTAGCTCCATGTCGTGGCCCCTCTAACTTCATGTCCTTTTCGCAACTCTAGGAAAACCATGCGCTACCCCATATGCCAAAACAAACTAGTTCATAGATCGAGCTTTAATTAATATATATGTTATTCGGTCAAGCGAGATTTTTGAACACGTGCCTTTAGTTTGATAATTATTTCAAGAAGTGAGTATAACGAGAAATGTTTGTGGCCACCACAATCATTTCTACTCAATCACTTTACTTGAACGTTGCAAATGTTTCCTCTCTGGCCGCCAAATTTTTTCCTTTATCAGTACACTTTACTTGCGGCCGCAAACATTTGACTTGCATCGGGTTGGAATTCCCAGCCTGTGTATTTGAATTGAACCTCGCACTATTGCCTTGTGTCTCCATAGCCGTAGGATAGATCGGCACCTAACATTTTCCATAGTGGCATCCACGCAATAGCCGGAATTTTGGCTGGCATTCTATGTGTACTTGAACCCACTTATCTAGGACATAATTGAGTTTGCCTAAATAATCGCTGTTGTATCGCATCGCAGTAAGTTGTTTCAAAACTTATGAGAGGGTCTATTTTGAATTTAGTTCCTCCTCAAAACATGACATATGTGTATGGAAAAATCACTGAATTTAGTTCCTCTAGTTTTGTTGAAGGACGACTTTACTTAATCAAAGAGTCAAATACAAGTATAAATGCAAAAGAATAAAATCTCACTGGATAAAATGTAGAGACATTACAACCTTCCTAAGCATAAGAGCCTACATCCAAATACAAATCGTTCTTACTAAAGTGGATAAAGAATTAAAACGTGGAACTTGAGCTCTTGGAGAACATAGTGATATGCCACATCCAAACCTTTGAAGATTACCGTTTTTGATAGCAAAGTAACATCCCCAGCTAAGATGAAAAGCCTAGCTTTAGGCTCCTCCCAAGTACTGGGTAGATTGCCAAGAGTAATTTGTTGACTTGTTAGTGAAACTTGGAGAGAGAACAACCAATCCCATACTTGTCCGAAGCTTTGTCATATAAAAGCAATGCTCAATGGTCTCGCATTCACGCTTTACACTGACACCGATTTGATATTCTAGGATTAAACTTGTGGACAAACACGTAAACCGGGCAAGATATCTATGAAGAATCACAAAGAACCGCCATTTTAGGATGAAGTAGCTTATCCTTTTGCCCAAATTTCATACTCAAATCTAATAAACATGATAGCAAATATTTCTAAGAAGTTCTAGCTCTTAATATAGATAGTCTCGGATAAATGATAATGATTGGGAATCAATTTAAGTCAAAAATCTAAAGATATTGAAGCAGCCAATACAAGAGTTATAAATCTATGTGCTGCACAAACTGCGCAGGGATGCAAACAGATAGCCCATCCCCTTCTTAAACTCAATCATTTCTACAAACAATCCATATATTTCATTTCTATTTCCTGGGCCAAGGTAAACACGCCAAGAGATTGAAGCCCCCAATAACAAATGTCAATTGCCAATTGTCAAGAATGCACACCTAGTGCATTGCCGCTCTAATTTTTCGCCGGAAAATATTATGGTCGTGGAACTTTAATGAAGGAACCATAGGAGAAGGGACCGCTCTTTAAAAGACAATTGTTGTTTGCATAAAACGAGGAAGTCCTCCATACAAACATTCTTGTCTAAATGACCCAATGAAGTGACTAAGCGACTTATCAAGTTTGCACAATTCGCTTTTAGATTATGGAGGGTATTCTTGCATTGGTTGGGAATATAATTCCCGTGATGGTATTGTATCTAAAACCGTAGTTTTGCTGGGTTTTGAGGTGCTTGTTGGGTGAATGCGTAACTTCTATTTGAGTCTAGGGATAAGTGTTATTTTTACAATGGTTTGAAAAGGGAAGTAATTGAAAATGAGAGGAACCCGGGGAGGCGATTTAGGTAGCAAGAATCATTGTGTAGTATTCACAAGAGGAAAATTTGGCTATTTGTGGGTTCAAATCCACGTTCACACTTACATGTCTTTGTAGATTCATTTTTAGATACAATCATTGATTAATCTCAAATAATAAACGGGAGATAAACAAGAGCGAGTTTTGAAAAACATCATGTCAGCATCGCTTCGAAATTGCCGTATAACCCAAGCCCAACAAATAAGAATGCCAACTTTTCCTTTTTTTGACCAAGAATGATGTAGCATCCCCACCAAAAATCTTTCCAAACAATAGTGGCAAAATCTGCCATTATTTGACAGACATGATCTATAAATGCTATCGAGTTTTTATAATGTCAAAGATTATGGCAAATTGCTTGGAGATCATATTCAGATATCTATTTTGTTCAACTTGCCCTTGCAGCAAATACTGGTGCCCAGCTCCCAAGGTGCAGCTTATCGTACGTTGATTATGGTAAGGTAAGGTTATCGGTCTAGCTAAGGCTGATAACCAAAAATGCGTGACCGAGGTCTGCCGTTCGAGGGCGGTGTTGGCACGTAAGGCCGAGGCCTTATCTGCCAAATACCCCGCCGAGGACGTCAGGCCACTGGGCTTTGGACGTCGAGCGAGGCCCGTTAGGGCCGAAGTTCTGTCTTTGTTTGATAACTGCCGAGGGCGGGTAGGGGCGGCGATTAAAAAAAGTGATATCGGCGACCCGATAACCGCCTTTACCTGGCCTTTATCTGCGTTAAAATTTGTCATTCGTTGGAGGAGTCCTCGATAATTAATTATCATCACCTCCAGTACTGATAACTAGTTATCGATGGAGGAGTGATGATAATTAATTATCATCACCGGAGGAGTACTGATAATTAAATATCATCACTCCTCCAGTACTCTTCTAAAAATGACTCTCCTTTACATACAAGAGGGCCGATAAGGTGGCTGGAACTGCTTAATTCATGTCTGATAATACTTCTCAAGTTGATCCTGTGACGAAATAGATCTTTTAGTTTACCAAGCAATCAATTTCTTACGCAAGAATGAGATAAAATCCTAAAAAACCTGCTACTAAGGTACAAAGATCCGCAGCATATCATTGGTATCAAGCCATGACAAAACATTGAAGCCATTTGTCGTTTTTATTGGCTTGACCGGTGAATTTCTGTGCACAGGGGCTAGTTGGCAAATAGAAAATGTCCTGTGTTGGAAAAAAAAAAATTAGAATCACTAAGTAGCTGCATGAGTTTCAGAGGTGACTTGAAAACACATTGATTGACTTTCCTTTGCAATCGCAAAGGGATTTAATAAAACCCTTTATTCTCTTTATGTGGATTCCTACTGTCCACTCAAAACTGCAAGACTTTAGTTAAATCTGACAGAGAAGAAAAAACAGGGAGTTGACATCCATGTTATTTTGAAGTGTCTATTTTCAAAAGAAAAGGAAGGCCCATTTGAAGCTACCACCTAGTGAGTGCCTGTAGCAGATTATTTTGTCAAAACTAGATAAATATTGTATTCAATATTATTAGAGCCTTGCCATGCAGATCTAGTACTTACTGTGCACTTGATAGGTATGTACTTAGAAATCTAATATAAAAAACAAGTTGAAACCTAAGAAAAAAACAGGCTGATCTCTGAAAGTCACGTTAGCAACAGAGGCACAACTTATGATTATGTAAATTGACTTTTATCATTTCACACGCCATTGTAGGGAAATTGCGACCGCTTAGTTACGAAAATGTCATTGAAAATGTCATTGAAAATGTCAAAATATGTTTGGACAATCAAGCAAGAGGATAAGCTTATGTTGCTTCCTATGCAGTAGTTGTATTAACTGCTTGGAAATTGGTAACAGTGTGGGCCATATGAAGGTGGTGAAAATTTCAAGGGAAAAGCTATGTGGGCACATCTTTGTTATGTATAAAAAAAGTTCCATCAGATGAGCAATACACACAAAATGAAAGGCATTAAACACAGGCATGAGCTCTGGTGCCCTGATGAAGACGAAAAGCTTACCAGATGCATGCAGGAACATCATGGCAATATTACCTGGAGTTCTGTACCATTAAAAGCAGGTTGGTCCTTATCTACCATCTCCTGCTCTTAAACCATATGTTTGTTAATATTTCCTTCCAAATTTTTAATGGTAGGACTTAAGCGAAGCGGCAAAAGTTGTAGACTCAGATGGGTTAATTACTTGAGGCCTGAACTCAAAGAGGCAAATTCTCTGCACAAGAGCAGGAAGTTGTCATGAATCTCTATAAATACCTTGGTAACAGGTTTGTAGACTTGCTTCTAGTATTTTTCTCTTAGATACTTAATCATTGCCTTCTACTTACTTCAATATAGCCAATTCATGTTTTTGAAATCGTTTGAGCATTTGTAGGTGGTCTCAGATATCCAAGTATTTTTGCCAGGAAGAACTGACCATGAAATAAAGAACTTTTGCAAGTGCGCGATCCGGCGAGAATCAAAATCAAGCACTACAGCATTACAGTATTATCCTGAGAAAGAAGAAATAAACAGAAATGCTATGGAACTAAGCAGTTCTATCCACTTTGCAAAGCATAAAAACAAATTGCCTGCAATATGGTTATCTGGCTTCACAACTGAAGACCAATGTTTGGTGCAGCAAACCATGATGGACAGCTCCTTTTCATGTGCTCAATCTGAGAAATTAGACCATAACACCATAACTGTATATGATTATGATTTGCTAGCTGACCAGGCAATCTTTTGCCAGAATATTGACACAATTATGGAAATAAATCATGAAGCACAATAGCAGCTTCATGGCAGTTAGGGATTGATGCATAAAAATAAAAATGTATTTGTACTCAAATTTAAAACCATGCAATGTTAATACAACATCTGACAGATTAAATCGCCGGCCTCTTTGGCAGAACGTGGAACATAAATGGTCAGGTTATAAAATTTCTAGTGTTCGCACTCGTTTAATTACTGTAAATTGGACATGTCAGTCAACATTGACAGTAAGTATTGGTGCATCAATAGCCACAAAATATAAATGGCCACGATATTTTGAATAAAGTACAAATGTTGACTCTGATAATTAGATATATCAACTACCATTTAAGTACAGGTAAACATGAAAAACACGTCTTCTTATCACTTATTGTGTCAAATCTAGCAAGGTCTACTTATGATTTTGTCTTTATATTGGCATCAACATGAGACCATTATGTTTTCCTAATTTTGTTTTGAAGATCATCATCCTTAAACTTGTCGGCAGTAGTCGAAATCCCACACGTGCTTTAGCTATAGAACGTGTAAACACATAAATGTGACCAAGAAATTGTTAAATCATTACAAAATTACTATTTTTCCCCTCTTGTACCACTTTCTAAGGTCACATTTTCTAAGGAGGGATTAATACTCAGCCATATGGTCTCCCCTTCTTAATTTGCTAGTGACTCACTGTAGTTGGGGGCCAACTACAAGGAAAAGAAATCTAACAAGTTTATAAAAGTTGAAAAGTTTGTCATGAGTGTTGGAACCAACTACTTGTATGGCCATGGCCGAGGGCGCAAATGTGGAGACAGAGAATACAATGTGGGGTGCCATCGCAATAAAATTTAACATTTTTACATTGTGAGAACATTTGCAAGAAAAATAGACATGGCTCAAAAAGGGCGAGTATGCAAAAAAGAACAGGACGAATAGGGTTTTGAATAAAATTGAATTGAATCTACTTTGTTGTCCATAAACACCAAATGGTGTTTTTTCGATCATATTCACATTCACACGATCATCATGTAAAAAGATTCGAATTCCTGTCCTTTCCATATATCAACACTAAATCGCCAAGATGTCAAGAAAGAAATTTATTCATTTACTAAAATGGCATACAGATGCCATCGAAAATTGACAATATCTACTCAAAACAAGCTATTAAAACAACCAATTAACCTTGGGGATTTTGGACAATTTATGTATGTTGATTTCGTCTTCTTGTATTATTTTCCTTTTCTAAGAAGTTATTGCCTATAATCTTGGCCTCAAGGACAAAAGGGGCCGGTTTGCAAGTTGCAAACAGTATGGGCTAGGAAGTTTCTATGTTTGGTTTCTTTGGAAAACATTCTTGCGACAAGCTCGAAGCTTAGGCCTTTAAACCCAAAGGAAATGAGAGAAAACATTGGTTGTTTGCATCATTAATTTGGTACCATTGATATGGGCTTACGTTTTTAATAACAAAAAATTGTGACCTTGGATGTGAAAGATTCCAAAGAATCTTCCATCGTCCAAAGGCCACAAAATAATAAAGATAGAAAGAAATGCAATACATAGCATATGAAAACCCTAGCCAAGGTCATAAATTAGGGCAACTATCTTTGTCCCCAATGCCACCAACCTCCATAAAGCAAATTAAATTGAAGGTCTGAAAGCCTTCTTCAACAATTTTTAAGGCACTAATGCCAAATTGAGAAACTTAAAACTAATTGGGTCCTTACATGTACCACTATTAAAGTCCTACTCACCCGTATCCCTAAAGGGAATCTCTACAAATTTGTACTTAACCAAAGTTGATGACTTTAAGGTGTGATATATCGTGAAATTGCTATATTTCACCAATTTTATAACTCTAAATTGATGGTTTAGTCGGATGCACTAGCTCAAAAGATTTATAAAATTGCCAACAGTTGATAATATTGCATCCTAATTATACTAACCAAATTAATGGAGATTCTGTAGTAGGAGATTTTAATTTTTGGTAAGATATCTTAATTCTACTAAAGTCGTTTCTATTAAAAAGTTAAAAAAATACAAAACAATCGCCACCATTTCTATGCTTTGGAAGTAGACATAGCATGATAAAGTCATCACTGGTACTTAACTTCCCATAAGCATATCATATCATTCAATATACACGATACCTTTTTGGATATGCAGAGGCTTGGGTACTGGCTACGGGCTCAGTTTAAGAGGCTGGGGTTGCCTCCATATGTGACCCTGAAGTCTCTGGGTAATAATTTTTTTCTTATTATGATTGATTACGAGGCCACGGTGGAGCGGAGCTTGGTCTCGCATGGAGTGGGCACGTATGGGAGGGGCCTATGTTTTGTTCCAAAGATTATGCTCCGTGGGTTTCTCTTACGCTGGGCCCGGCTGCAGCTAGAGTGCCATCTTTGGCTTCAAATCGGGATCCGCCTCCCCAGATGATGGTGCCCGAGTTTCTAGTGGCCATGGCCAAAGGCACGGGAACTCACATAGCGCACTTTCGATTGGGTGCACCACATGATATGTGTAGGTATTCCGCGCGGATGAGATGGTACCTCGAGTCTTGTGGTTAAAAGTGGTGATTTCTATTCCTACTTCCGGTTGGACTTGCTCAATGGGGAGAGCTTTTGGCAATGTTTCCCTCGCTTAGCGGTTTCAAAGATAAGCCTCACTCAAAGACCCCAAGCAAGCAGAGCAAATAGTGGTTGGTCCGCCTTCACCCTCCTCGCAGACCGGGTTCCCCCGCGTGTTGAAGGTCGTGGAGCGGGGGGGCAGCCCAGACACAACCCAAACCCTCCTCTCGTATGGTGGATCCCGAGGTCCCAGGGAGACTTGCACGTTTGAAGAGTTGCTTGAGCAAAAAAGGAAGGGTGGCAACAAGTTGTTTCTAGGAGGCGAGCTCGTGAGAGCTCCTCAAGAGGGTCACTTAGCCCATCCGCAGCCCCCAATCGCATGTGTCCCTCCTCAAGTGGATCAATGGTGATTGATCGTAGTCCAACTTTTCTTCCCCGGGCCGAGCAGTGTTGAGGCATGTGAGGCTTTACAAGGGGATCCCGACCCTTGGTGCAATAAATGACCCACATGGATAAGAAAAAATTCTATCTTGAATGTGAGAGGCATCAAATCCTCCGAATAAGCGAGCACGTCCTCGCCATGGTCGGAAGAATCTTAATCCGATATCTTGTGTTTGCGTAAGCATAAATGTGCCGGGGTGATATTACCAACCTAATGAATATCTTGGGTAATCAATAAATGCACGTACCGCCACAACGCGCAGCCGTGGGAGGTACTTTTGATTTGTTGGAAAATGGGTGTACATGTAACCTTTTCAGCCACAGATAGCCAAGGCCAATTAGGCGTTGATTAAATGGAAGGAGGGCCAACCGAAAGTGGGGTTTATCAATGTGTATGCACCAATTGGGGCCACTCGGAGAGGTTGCTTATGGGCACAATTGCAAAATAAGCTCCAATCTTTGGTATGGGTTCTACATGGTTTGTCCCGGTGACTTTAACATGGTGGAGCTCCCGGAGGACGTGTGCATGGTATTGGTTCGAGATTGTGCGTGGTTTTGAGCGTGACCAATGGCTTAGGTTTTGTTCAGGAGGGGGGTTGACAGAGCTTCCCCCTGGATCGAAATTTTACTTGGTGCAATAATTGGGGGGCATGGTAGGGCATACTCTAGGCCGGATAGAGTTTATGGCACTCCAGCTAGCCTTGGATTATGCTCCAGCCTTCACTAGGGTGAATGTTCGGCCACCTGCCTCTCTCTGACACACTCCCCGTGATCATTCAAATGCTTCATGACCACCCACCGCTGCCTCCAGATTCGGTTTTAAGCTTAACACAAGCTTTCTTCAGATCCAGAGTTCACAAATGCTACAGAAGCTCATTTGGCGTGCCAGATATTCAGCCAGATAGCTTTAATGAGTGCAATGGTTACAAGATTGGCTAGGGTAAAAACATTTGTGAAAAGAATGGGGCGCGCAAAAGGCTTTGGCTCGGGCCGCAGTTGATGCCTTATATGAACTCGAGTCTCTTTAGAGGGCTGGTCTCCGATGGCTTGGCGGAGCAAGCAGGTGCTTCACGATCGAGGTTGAGGAGGAGGCCAAGGTGTCGCAGCTAGGGTCAAAGCAGTTTGACGTGGCTAAAGCAAAGCGGACACTTGCTCCAAAGTCTTTTTTCCGAAAGCAGCCCGCCGTAAGAAGTATGCACGGCGAGCATGGCGGACATAGTTACACCCCAGTGGAGTGTTGTTGCAAAGAACCAGATGCTATCAAGGCCTTTGTAGCAACAAGACTATGAAACATTTTTCAAGGAGAGCCCGCTTCCCTCCGCAGAAAGTGTTTTTCAAGAGCTGGTGTTGGCCAAGGTATCGCTAAGAATCTCAACCCTTCAAAGACAGAGCTTTAGAGGAGCCGCTGATGTAAGGCAGGAGTTGGGGATGCATGCCACCGCTGGGTTCGGAATAAGTGTCCCGGATTAGATGGAATACCAAAGGAGTTTTTTCGTGGCACTGAATGGGTGGGGGACCTCGGTGGTGCGTGTGTGTATGTGGATCTTTGGGGAATAACTCGATGCATCCCCTACTGAATACAAGTTGTATTTCACTTATACCCAAGTGTAAGCATCCTAAAACCATCAATGACCGGAGGCCTATTACTCGCTTGTCCAGTGTATAAAAATCATTGCTAAGGCTTTGGCGAGAGGCTTAAGCAAGACTAGTTCACGCCATTAGTGCAGAAAGCGACCGGTTTTATACCACAAATGAACATTCTTCATAATGTGGTCTGCCGCTTTTGAGGGAGTGCATTGGGCTCAGAGGGATGAGGCAGCCCCTGTTTTTCTTAAAATCGGATTTTGCCAAGGCTTATGACAAGTTAGCCGGGCGCTCTTGGCGATATATGATGCGTGCCTTTGGGTGGACCTAGTTTCGTGGAAACGGTTATGAAGTCGCACGCGTCCGCTAGGGCGCAAGCAGTGTGTCGTGGGTGAGACCTCTTCAATCTTCTCGTGGGCCGAGGCATTAGGCAGGGATGTCCGTTGGCCCCCTTCCTGTTCACTATAGTGGCAGAAGCTCTCTCGCAGCTTTTTCAGGTGGCAGTTGCTGACAATGTGGTGCAAGGTCTCCGCATGGATGATGGGTCGCAAATGTTTTGCAATCAATTTGGCGGATGATACATTCCTCTTTCTTCATGCGGATGAGTCCAATCTCCGTGCAGCCAAGAATATTTTGGATGCCTTTTCTTTAGCTTCGTGGTGCTTGCTTAACCGGGTCAAGTGCTCGCCATGTGGGTACCGGAGGAACCTCCTCCCCGCGTGGTTGAGCCGGGCTTCGGCTCTTACACCACCACCACAAATTGCCCAAACCGTTAGGGCATACCATTTGGCTTGGACATTAATGCTAGGGCAATTTAAGGAGACATTACGAGAATCTTAAGCGAGATCTCAACCGGTGGAGGGGAAGTAAACTCACCATGGCTGGTAGGATTCTGATAGCCAAGTCAGTGCTCTGTAGCACTCATGTTTATGCAGCCTCCTGCATACTTGCGCCAGAAAGTGTGGTTAAGGAGTTGGATGACACCATTCGCAATTTTGTTTGGGGAGGAAATGAGGAGGGGGCTACAAAGTGAAGGTCGATGGTGGAAGTGTGTGCGTCCCCGTAGAAAGGGGGGGGCTTAGGTATGCTTGATGTGTCCTTGCACACGAAGGGTTCAGTGTCGAAATTCATCCGGCAGCGGTTGTTGCAGAGCAACAATCCCGAGATTGGCTCTGTTGGCACGCCGCCGCTTAGCCACTCTATTGTGTTTAGGAAGCCAGCAATTCCGGCTCGATTGCCGTGGGCTCTGTTTGAGGATTTATGGGCCATTCCCTCATGCTTAGCCTTTTTCTTAAAGGTCTCCTCAAGGCCCGGAAGGTGGTCAAGGTTCTCTTTTCATTGGACCCTAGCGGATGTATGGTAGCCTCATCGCCCTTTCTTTGGGTACCCTTGGATTACGCATCTCCTTGGCCTCTTCCCTACACCCAGTACTCCCGCCGATGGATTGCTGCCGGGGTAACATCCATCCGTGGATCGGTATTGGGAGGGTCACCCTGGCCCGCGGGAGTTTTTAGGGATCGATTTGGCCTTGTTGGGACATTCGGACTTGGGCCGAATTGCGAATGCTATTCCATTGCGCTTGTCTTCTCAAGTCAATCGCTTTTGGAAGTCGACATAGTGGACTTGATGCATCTCGGTTTTTGTAGCATCGGCTTATGGGCTTCTAAGCGCCGGGACACATTGCCGCCGGATAAGTGGTCACTTAAGCTTCCAGGAGTAAGTGGCACCCGCCATGTGGAAGTGGGCATGGAATACATTGCCTCCTCCTAAAATCCGCACTTTTATGGCAGATCTTGCACCGTAACTGTAACCTCGTGGTGAATGTCCGAAAGTACAGTGTTCAAGCCTCGTGGCGGAAACATGCCCTCTATGTGGGAGGGCCGAGAGACCATTGAGCACCGCTTTGTCCCATGCATGCAGGTAGGGGCAGCTTGGTCCTGGGTGAGAGCCCTCTTTGGGTCTTCACTGTGCAGTGAGAAGCTTCTCATGGGAGTCTTTCCTAGCAGTTGGTCAGTGGCCAAGCAGCAGGCGTTCCATTTATGCAGAGCTTGGCTTCTGTGGTTGATTTGGAAAAGACGAGAGCGAAGGTCTTTTCGGGAATGCAAAGCTCCAATTTTTTCGGTTGGTTCCGATCTTGAGGCATAAGTTGTGGCAGGCTTACCAAGTCTCAAGCTTGTCTGGCACAGTTAAGCGGGAAATTTGGTCGACATTCTTACAGATTGTGAATCATGATGGGCACTTCATTTCTTAGCACCACACTTATCATTGTACTTGATCACATTCTAGTGGTTTAATATATTCCTATATTCTTCAAAAAAAAAAAAAATATACGATACCTCCTATATCATATTTACAACATAATCAATTTATAATGTACTTTTCAAAAATTTGCAAGTTTTTTTCAAATCCACTAGATCCTCCCCCTCCTCCTACTTCTCCAATAGTGTGAAATCCCAGGAGATGACTATAATGTAGCCCTTGATTGTCCAAAGAAGGTATGTTGCAGTTTTACTCCATCCTTCAAAAAACAAAGTTGCAGTTTCTATTAGTATTTTGTCATTTAGATATTATTGATTGTTCTAGGTTTCTATCTCTTGTAGACAAAATTCTATAAATCAATGCACACTGATCAAAGGAGAGTAACATTTGATAGTGGTATTGTAGCATGCTTTGAGCAAAAAAGTCAAGCTTCTGCTAGAGATAATCAACCATTAGAAAGTGATCTCACTTACGTTGGTCAAATAACAGATATTATTGAAGTGGTTCCTCACTCCTTCGAAGTCAATCTATTAAAGGTAAAGTGGTTCAAAGCATATTACGGATGGAGAAATTGCACAATGAGACAACATCCATTAGATTTTTATGAGGTTAATTTTACTAAATTTCTAAAAGAAATGGATGAGACATCTGTTTATCCGAGACAAGTTGAGCAGGTTTTCTTCCATAAAAACTAGAGTGATACTAATTGGTGGGATTGTGGTTCATGAAACACCTAGCTCTCCTTGCTCCGTCTACTTTGCATGTGGACTTGGAATCGCCCTCGAGACTGATCCAATTCTTTTTACTTGAGAAAATTGATGTTGCGCAAGATGACATCATCAAATGGTAGATGGCAAGTAGAGGATCATGGTTCGAGTAAGGATTGCAATAATTCAGTTCAAACTCTAGTTTGTCTACTAATAAAGTTCCAAATAATAATATCTTAGATTATGATATTGATGAAATGAAGAAATTGGTAATGAGGCCCCACATTTACTACACTACGGCTTGGTGATGATGGACTAGCGAATATTGCACATGATATAAGACATGAAGTGGCACTTGGAAGTTGCCCTAATAGAATATTTTCTTTTCTTGTTCTAATATATCAGTTTGTGTACTTTGTCTATGGGAGTTTGTGGAAGTTTTTTCTTTCTTGTTCAAATAATATCATTTTGTGTACATTGTCTATGGGAGTTTGAAGAAGATAGTGCCATTACAAATGATATTACAATTGTCATAAGCATTAACACTTGTATTATCGTTATCAAAATTAGAACAAGTATTGATAGCAAGAGTGATGCAAATCATATTATCCATGATGCTATTATTGACACATATAGCGTCATATGCTAGCACTAATATAATATTGTCAATATGTGATACTATAGATGAAGCTAAAGGTGATACGTCATATGCTAGCACTATATTGTCAATATGTGATACTATAGATGAAGCTAAAGGTGATACGTCATATGCTAGCACTATATTGTCAATATGTGATACTATAGATGAAGCTAAGGGTGATAATGTAACTGGTATAAGCTATAACATTTATACTGCCATTAACACCATTGGAGTAATAAATGATGGTAAAGTAACATATATGTTAGTACTGATATAATTGTTGACCAAATTTATGACGAAGTTGATGATGCTGTAAATGATAGAATCTTGACATTGGTAGTGTCAATATACCTTGAATATCATAAAGTATATCACCTAATACTTTTTGAAAATTTAGGTAATATTAAAATGATGAAAAATGGCTATCCTCCTGTAGTGAAAACACGCCCAAGAGCCTCCGTGGGTTTGTTCTTGCAAAGCATGTGTCGATAGCAGTCATAAGCACATTGATTAACTGGGCAGTCTATTGTTGTAGCATGGGGAGCTGCAGTATTTCTTCTAGGCTAGCTATAACCATCTGGGCATAGGTCTCAGCATGGTCGTAATCCAAATGTAGCTGAGGCACGCAAGGTGCTGGAGCATTGGAATAGCCTGCCAATCCACTTGTAGGAAAAGGGATTGGTAGTCAAAATCCACTTCTTCATCTTGACTGTCTGTACCAATACAAAGGTGGATAATTAGGTGCAAATCCTGCTCCTCCACTAGCACGTAATCCACGACACTAAAGTCGCCCCTTGGTTCTTTTAGGATGGCCACTACGCTAGTCCATTACAGATGACCATGCTAAAGATGTTTTACAGCAGAAGCTACTGCATGCCATAGTGTGTGTCCTGGTGGGTTCCGTCATTTGATGCATGTGGCCAAGCCACCTCTGCAGCATGTAGCTATAAAACATCCTCTGCCAAGAGGTAAAATTTTGTTAACTGTTCTATCCCCAGGCGTGCATTGAAGTCTCCAAGCAACATGACCCTGCTTGTGCTGTTGTATGTCATCATATAGATCGACATACAGGGCCAGCCTATCCACATTTGAATGAAGTGTTAGAAGTTACTATCCAATGTGGAAAGTATAGCATGCCGCCACGAAGAGGGGGTTGCCGCTGCAATTCTACACTCGGACACATAGGTAACGATTGTGTCTGTCTGTTTGTCTTGTGTAAGGAGACTGGCGGTGCCAAGGTTGTTTGATAGTAGCAGACGATGCATCCATGTCTCCGCTTGCATGTGCACTCATTGAATAATGGGTAGTGCTGAGAGCCCAACAGATCTGGTAGTCTGATACCCTGCATGCTCCCATATCTTTAAAAGAAAGATGAAATCTATATCTGCAGCAATGGAGTTGAGACTATCCCCTTTCAGCTGGGGAAGCCCAAATAATTCTCAGAGACCATACGTAAGCATAGTTCCTATTTGTGAATGGCGGATGTAGATGCAAACTCGCACAGGCTCGTAATGGTAACAGATGAAGGGCATAATGTGATGTAGGAGTAGAAACAGGTGCAGCAACAGAGTCAAGAGAAAAAGGGGAATGGGCAGAGTAGGAGCATTAATAGGGGTAGCAGGAATGGCATCGAACTTAGCGTCCCCATTTGGGTAGTTAGTTAGTATTTGAGTAAAGAGCGCGGAACTCCTATAGCATTTGCAAAGAGTTCCCGTGAAAGGTGATCCTCGAGGGGTTGCAACAGTGTATTGTGGTGCCTCTGTGACATTAGCGTTTGCTGGTCGAAAGATTTACATTTCACCTTGGATTAGTACTGTGGCACCCCGCTAGAAGCGAATGTTAATAACTCGGGACAACTGTTGTCTAAGAGATTCTTGTTGCATCAGAGTGAGGTCATGGTCAAAGTATAGTGAGGTCCGCTTCATATGCTTGCACTGACGCAATATAGCTCCTCTCACTAGTGCATCTGCGACCGTAAATTTGATAATATGTGGATGGTCGGGGCATTGAACATCATGACAGATTGCTCTAGCAATGTGCACGGGAGCATGAAACATCATATGGGATAGGACCAAGGTCTGGATCCATCCAATGAGGTTCTCCCCTACTTCCTCAGAAAGATCGCAAACCACTATATTGTGACTCCACTTGTTGCTTACTGACCCTTGGGGTGTTGTTTACTGTCTCAGCAGGTGTTTTGCTTCCATTATGATGGCACAATAGCAGCTTCATGGCAGTTAGGGAATGATGCATAAAAATAAAAATGTATTTGTACTCCAAGTTTCAAACCATGCAATGTTAATACATAACATCTGACAGATTAAATCGTTGGCCTCTTTGGCAGAATGTGGAACATAAATGGTCAGGTTATAAAATTTCTAGTGCTCGCACTCGTTTAATTACTGTAAATTGGACATGTCAGTCAACATTGACAGTAAATATTGGTGCACCAATAGCCACAAAATATAAATGGCCACGATATTTTGAATAAAGCACAAATGTTGACTCTGATAATTAGACATATCAACTAGCATTTAAGTACAGGTAAACATGAAAAACACGTCCTTCTTATCACTTATTGTGTCAAATCTAGCAAGGTCTACTTATGATTTTGTCTTTATATTGGCATCAACATGAGACCATTATGTTTTCCTAATTTTGTTTTGAAGATCATCATCCTTAAACTTGTCGGCAGTCGAAATCCCACACGTGCTTTAGCTATAGAACATGTAAACACAAGAAGCAATTGTTTAATCATTATAATATGTCTTTGTCCTTTCACCACAAAATAAGTATTTCCTTCCTCTTGTACCACTTTCTAAGGTCACATTTTCCATGGAGGGATTAAATACTCAGCCATATGGGCTCCCCTTCTTAATTTGCTAGTGATTCGCTGTAGATGGGGGACCAACTACAAGGAGAAGAAATCTAACAAGCCTATAAAAGTTGAAAAGTTTGTCATGAGTGTTGGAACCAACTACATCTATGGCCATGGTCGAGAGGTGCAAATGTGGAGACGAGAATACAATGTGGAGTGCCATTGCAATAAAATTTAACATGTTCACATTGTGAGAACGTTTGCAAGGAATAGACAAGACTCAAAAGGGCATGTAAAAAGAAGAGGAAGAATAGGGTTTTGAATAAATTTGAATTGAATCTACTTTGTTGTCCATAAACACCAAATGGTGTTTTTTCGATCATATTTACATTCACATGATCATCATATAAAAAGATTTCAATTCCTATCCTTTCCATATATCAAAACTAAATAGCCTCCATCCTTTCCATATATCAAAACTAAATAGCCTCCAGATCAAAATGTCAAGAAAGAAATTTATGCATTTACTAAAATGGCATACAGTTGCCATAAAAAATTGTCAATATGTGCTCAAAACAAGCTATTAAAATAACCAATTAACCTTGGGGATTTTGGACAATTTATGTATGTTGATTTCGTCTTCCTTGTATTATTTTCCTTTTCTAAGAAATTATTGCCTATAATCTTCTCCTCAAAGACAAAATGGGCCAGTTTGCAAGTTGCAAACCGTGTGGGCTAGGAAGTTTCTATGTTTTGTTTCTTTGAAAAAAAAACATTCTTGCGGCATGCTTGAAGCTTAGGCCTTTAAATCCAATGTATTTTTATGCTTTCAGGAAATTAGATAAAGCATTGGTTGTTTGCATTACGTATTGATATGCGCTTGTATTTTTAATAACAAAAAAACAGTGTCCTTGGATGTGAAGATTCCAAAGAATCATCCATCATTCAAAGGCCACAAAATGAAGATAGAAAGAAATGCATAACATAGCATATGCAAACCCTAGCCAAGGTCATAAACTAGGGCAGCTATCTTTGTCCCCAATGCCATCAACCACCAGAAAGCAAATTAAATTGAAGGTCTGAAACCCTTCTTTAATAATTTTCAAGGCACAAAAGAATTTAACAAATTTTTAACAATTTTCCAAAGAATCTTCCATCGTCCAAAGGCCAAAAAATAAAGATAGAAAGAAATGCATAACATAGCATAAGCAAACCCTAGCCAAGGTCATAAATTAGGGCAGCTATCTTTGTCCCCAATGCCACCAACCTCCAAAAAAGCAAATTAAATTGAAAGTATGAAATCTTCTTTAACAATTTTTAAGGCACTAATGCCAAATTGAGAACCTCAAAACTAATTGGATCCTTACATCCACCACTATTAAAGTCCTGCTCATGCACAATGTATCCCTAAAAGGGAATCTCCACAAATTTGTACCTAACTTCTCGTAACCATATCATATCATTCAATATACACGATATCTCTTATATCATATTTACAATATGTAGCATAATAACAGGGGGTTTTCTTTGTGTTTTTGTACGCTTTTCACTAAGGTTTTCCTATGATTTCGTGATGTATTCAAGTGGATGTACTAATGCGTACATCTAGAGTGCACCATTTCTGAGCCATTGATTTTAGTTTTTTTTTTTCCAATGGTCAACAACCAATGGCTCACAACAAAAGCCCTTTTTTTGTGCGTATGGTGCATAATGGTCAACAACCAATGGCTCACAACAAAAGCCCTCTTTTTGTGTGTGTAGTGCATAATGGGCACATGAAGGGCTTGAAGGGTGCATGTAGTGCAGTTTTCCCGCCGGCAACACATTTCTTATCATAACTTTTGATACAGAGCTCTGTTTGAGATGATTTTTATTGCGTTGGAAAGCTCTCTCCGAGATCTTTTTGATAGTGTATGATATGGATATGTTTGGTTAGGTTATCTATGCTAAAACAGCAATTTTTCGGCCGGGTTTGGTAGGCTTTCACATCCTACCAGCTGATTAATACAGGATTGCGCTATTGGATATTGTTTTATGGCTCATTCCGAATGAAGCTTGCAAAAAATTACCATGCATTTTTAGATTTTGAGGCAGTTATTACGCAAATTCCAAGGCATCTAGATCCTTTTGCTAACAAACAGTGTGTGTGGTGCATAATGGGCACATGAAGAGCTTGAAGGGCGCATGTAGTGCAGTTTCCCCGCCGGCAACACATTTCTTAATATAACTTTTGATCCAGAGCTCTGTTTGAGATGATTTTTATTGCGTTAGAAAGCTCTCTCCGAGATCTTTTTGATAGTGTATGATATGGATATGTTTGGTTAAGTTATCTATGCTAAAACAGCAATGTTTCGGCCGGGTTTGGTAGGCTTTCACATCCTACCAGCTGATTAATACAGGATTGCGCTATTGGATATTGTTTTATGGCTCATTACGAATGAAGCTTGCAAAAAATTACCATGCATTTTTAGATTTTGAGGCAGTTATTAAGCAAATTCCAAGGCTTCTAGATCCTTGTGTTAACAAGCAAAAGGAAACGCTGAAAGGCTTGCTTCGGGCCTGGAAGGTAGTCCAGCAGGTGATTACATTTGATTGGGAAGCTTGTCTCCAGGTATCTTTATGGTAACTTTTACTTATGTTCTATTTGTTTTATTGTGATGAAATTCAAAAGCTACAGGTGATGAAAGCCTCAAATGAATTCTAGTTTTTTTTTGGTTTGAATTCTAAAATTTTTGTCATACCGGGGGGGGACGTCCCTAAGGCCCCGAAGGGGCCAAATTTTTTTTTTGCAACACAAACCATTAACATCCAACATATAAAAATTAAATCCCCCAACACATAACAACCAACACATAACAACCATTGACATTAACAACCAACACATAACTACCATTGACATTAATTAACACAACCATTGGGTCCAACACCCTTAAACCCCCTTTGGTTTGGGTGCATATTCACACGGGGGGTGACGTAGGGCAGCGAGAGCCCTCATAATTGTATTTTGCACGTATAAAATCAACACCATATAGTATTCCGCTTGAAATCTTATAGTATTTTGCGAATCTTGTTATACAGTATAGCAAATTTTGTACTTGCATACCCCACAAACGAGGAAGTTTACGTACGGTGTAGATTAAGGAATAAGGGGCGAATATGCCTATCCAACAGCTCTCGTTGCCCGGAGTCACCCCCCCTGTGAATATGCACCCAAACTAAAGGGGGTTTAAGGGGGATTTTAGTTTAAATGTGTGGGACCCAATGGTTGTGTTAATTAATGTCAATGGTAGTTATGTGTTGGTTGTTAATGTCAATGGTTGTTATGTGTTGAGGGGTTTAATTTTTATATGTTGGATGTTAATGGTTTGAGACAACATCCATTAGAATTTTATGAGGTTAATTTACTAAATTTCTAAAAGAAATGGATGAGACATCTGTTTATCCGAGACAAGTTGAGCAGGTTTTCTTCCATAAAAACTAGAGTGATACTAATTGGTGGGTTTGTGGTTCATGAAACACCTAGCTCTCGTTGCATGATCAATCCGTCTACTTTGCATGTGGACTTGGAATCGTCTGATACTGATCCAATTCTTTTACTTGAGAAAATTGATGTTGCACAAGATGACATCATCAAATGGTAGATGGCAAGTAGAGGATCATGGTTCGAGTAAGGATTGCAATAAACTCTAGTTTGTCTACTATCTTAGATTATGATATTGATGAAATGAAGAAATTGGTAATGAGGCCCCACATTTACTACATCTACGGCTTGGTGATGATGGACTAGCGAATATTGCACATGATATAAGACATGAAGTGGCACTTGGAAGTTGCCCTAATAGAATATTTTCTTTTCTTGATCTAATATATCAGTTTGTGTACTTTGTCTATGGGAGTTTGTGGAAGTTTTTTCTTTCTTGTTCAAATAATATCATTTTGTGTACATTGTCTATGGGAGTTTGAAGAAGATAGTGCCATTACAAATGATATTACAATTGTCATAAGCATTAACACTTGTATTATCGTTATCAAAATTACAACAAGTATTGATAGCAAGAGTGATGCAAATCGTATTATCCATGATGCTATTATTGACACATATAGCGTCATATGCTAGCACTAATATAATATTGTCAATATGTGATACTATAGATGAAGCTAAAGGTGATACGTCATATGCTAGCACTATATTGTCAATATGTGATACTGCTAAGGGTGATAATGTAACTGGTATAAGCTATAACATTTATACTGCCATTAACACCATTGGAGTAATAAATGATGGTAAAGTAATATGTTAGTACTGATATAATTGTTGACCAAATTTATGACGAAGTTGATGATGCTGTAAATGATAGAATCTTGACATTGGTAGTGTCAATATACCTTGAATATCATAAAGTATATCACCTAATACTTTTTGAAAATTTAGGTGATATTAACATGATGAAAAATGGCTATCCTCCTGTAGTGAAACCACGCCCAAGAGCCTCCATGGGTTGTTTCTTGCAAAGCATGTGTCGATAGCAGTCATAAGCACATTGATTAACTGGGCAGTCTATTGCTGTAGCATGGGGAGCTGCAGTATTTCTTCTAGGCTAGCTATAACCATCTGGGCATAGGTCTCAACATGGTCGTAATCCAAACGTAGCTGAGGCACGCAAGGTGCTGGAGCATTGGAATAGCCTGCCAATCCACTTGTAGGAAAAGGGATTGGTAGTCAAAATCCACTTCTTCATCTTGACTGTCTATAGGTGAATAATTAGGTGCAAATCCTGCTCCTCCACTAGCACGTAATCCACGACACTAAAGTCGCCCCTTGGTTCTTTTAGGATGGCCACTACGCTAGTCCATTACAGATGACCATGCTAAAGATGTTGCACAGCAGAAGCTACTGCATGCCATAGTGCGTGTCCTGGTGGGTTCCGTCATTTGATGCCTGTGGCCAAGCCACCTCTGCAGCATGTAGCTATAAAACATCCTCTGCCAAGAGGTAAAATTTTGTTAACTGTTCTATCCCCAGGCGTGCATTGAAGTCTCCAAGCAACATGACTCTGCTTGTGTTGTTGTATGTCATCATATAGATCGACATACAGGGCCAGCCTGTCCACATTTGAGTGAAGTGATAGAAGTTACTATCCAATGTGGAAAGTAGCATGCCGCCACGAAGATGTTTGGGAATGTAGAGGAATCTTGGGACAATCTTTGGGAATATCAAGAGAATCTAAAAGAATCTATAGGAATCTCATGAGAATCTTTAGAAATCTAGGGAAATATAAGAGAATCTTCAAGAAATCTTTGAGAATCTAGGGGTATCTTGATGGAATCTTGGAGAATCTAGGGAATTTTGGTGGGATCTTAAGGAATCTTTGTGTAATATTAGGAAATCTAGGGGAAATTCGAGGGGATCTAGGAGAATCTTTTCCTCTAGGTGTGTTTTGCAGGGAATCATCATAGAGTCTAAGGGAATCTACAAGAATCTACATGGAATCTTGGGGAATCTAGAGGAATCTTGAGATAAATTTTGAGAATCTAGAAGAATCTTGTGGAATCTTAGAGAATCTCGAGGAATCATTAAGGCATCTTTGGGAATATAAGAGACATTGATGGTATCTGAAAGAATCTTGGGAAACTTTTAGAGCCTTGGAGAATCTAAGAGAAAATTTATAGAATCTTCATGGAATGACAATGCATTAGCTTCTAGTCGAATTTGTACAATCCCTCATAGTACAACCACTTGTATATTTTAATGATATATTTTCACTACCTATATAAAGCGGTGTAGTTCTTGTTGGTAGGAATTCAAAATGTAATATTTCTGGGTTGAGCACGGCCATGGTGTTGACACGTACTGCATTTTGGCCCGCCCCCAAAATAATATAAGGAAAATATTTATATGGACATTTGACGAAGAAGGGGCAAATTTTTTTCCGTTTCCAAAATCCCATGAGATGGTGTTGCAGCCTTCACAGAGTAAACAAGCAAGAGCTTCAAAGCACCCTGCAAATAGTTCACAGCTCCAAATGGGTTATTCGGGCTTGTTGATTGTGTAGCCTACACAGTGCCCAACCTTCAGTCACAAATCTCCAATCAACAGAGGGATCTTCCTACACACCACACAAATTTTCCTACATTCCTTCCACAATTGAATCCTAACCTCCTTCTAATTCAAGCTTGCTTCAAACTAGTCGTTTAAACCTATATACAACTAGCCGATTCAGACTTACTTCAAATCTATATACAACTAGCCGCTATTAATTGAACAATTTGAATGTCGACTTCGTTTCGAATGTTACAACATATAGTACTGTAGATATAAGCAAAGTAAGAGCTTATAAAATTGCCCAAAATCACCTTCTAGAGGTCAAATATATACTATATGGCAAAGACCAAGCATGTAACAGTGGAGTTAGCATCAGAATTGGAGCACCTAGTGCTTTAGCAAATTGAACTTGGATGCTTTTGATCAACCTCCTATTCCATTTATAGTTCTATCAAAGTACTTCCACATGTAAAAAATATGAATCCTATATGAGATTTTTAACGGCAGGCGTTCTTCCCCATTCTAGTTCACAGATGTTCTTTTCTAGCTAGATGGATGTTCTATATTTTCTTGTGAACTCGAACTGGAGCAGATGAATATCTATCGATGATTATATGTTTTCATTAACCAATTTTTTATTTCAAAGGTTTTCTCAAAAACCTGAAACGACGGAGTTGTTTTGTCCAGGTGATATAACTTTGACTCTTGACCACATATAACATCGATACATATACTCTCTTTTTTTTTTTGGAAATTTGACCCTTAATAATTGTCTAGATGTAAATAGTTTCAACATCATTTTGGCTCTTGGATCTACTTCAAGGATCTTTGATCTATTGTATTTTTTATGATCATGCAAGTTATTTTCATTTTATACATAGAAATCCTTGTTTTTTCATTTAAGTTTCAAAACATTGTTTCAATACTTTACGCAATCAGAATGCATCTAATTCAAAATGAGTCATGTCAATAACTAAGAGGCAAAAAGGACCATAGATCTGTGGCAATTAAAAGTATATTAAGCATATATAATGCAATTGGCAACGATGAGAGGATTTTGTAGCATTCCTAGATCAATGTCAAAGCTCTTATAATTAAGCACAGAAAAGAGAAATAGATATAAGAGGTCCTTAAGATTATAGCTTGGAATATACATTGTATTCCTCAGGCTAAAATTGATGCAATAGAAGATGTTTACAACATTGTTTCAAAACAATGTAGTAAACAAGTTTTAAGATATGATACTTTCTAGCTAAATTTTTTTTGCATTTCAACAGGCATCGAGAATTTAATTTGGCCAAGAGTAAGCACAATGAAGAGACCAAAGTGTCAGATGATGAGCTAGAGCCTGCAAGTGTGCAAGCAACCTTAGCTCAAATTTAAATGCAGATAAAAAAAGAGGGGAAGATAAGCTGACAAACAGCCTTGCAAGTTCTATTACTGCATACTTTTTGGCAATCTAAATATGGTGAAGGATGCCTTCGTATATTTAGAAAGTTGGTGTTTCCTCTATGTCAATAAACTTATGAAAAACATGCATCACAAAGAGCAGTTAAAATATTCGTCCAGGGGCAAATAACTATATTAGAGGGGCCAATAAATTTATGAAGACCAATGGCATGAATCGCGGAGAGCAGCCAAAGTATTCGTCCAGGGGCACAATTGCAAGCAAGCTTTGTAGCCTCCATGATAATCCTCCGTCGGCCTGTCTTTACCCTTTCAAGAACCGTCGGAACATACTGACAATAAACAAGAGAGAACAAATTCTATTTTGTTGGGGTCAAAAGGAACAGTATGTTCAACGTCCTGCCAGAGTTCGAAATGGATGAAGTAAACGAAGGCTAATTTCCATTAGTTTTTCTATTTTCCTTCACCGTTGATGCAAATTTTTGGAGATCCAATGGCTAGAAATAGTTTTTGATGAGGTGATAATCTAAGTGGATAGGTTAGAATTGCAGAAAATGTTGTATGGGGGGTTAGGCAAGCCTGCTAAAAACTCATCTTTTATGATAAGCAACATTTTTTTATGAATGTGGCCCTTTCTTGGCAATATAGATCTTGAATTTCATGTTAAAGTAACACACTATGTACAAGATTTGATTTAAAATAGACATGGACCATTTCTAGTTTGTACTTAATCTTGCCATGTTTTAAAGCAAGATAACATTCTTATTCAACTCATAATTGACGAAATATGTAATAGAAGTTCAAAATATGGTTTGTATCGTCCTAATGCAAAATACACGATGAAATCTTCGTATTTTTTACTATCATAAACTTAAGGCACATGTTTGCTGCCTAGGAGTTGCTATTTTATGTACAATAATAGTAATCTTAGCTTGTTTTTCATGATAGACTATATTTTCTATGGATTTAAGCTTCATTGGCACCATAGATCTCCAATTTGATGTTAAAAATAATATACTATAATATGTAAGATTGAATATAAATGGGCATGAACCATTATGGTCCACAATTAGATGAATTGAGTATAAAAGTAAATCTCTCTAATTATCATTACCAATTTTATTTATTGTTCATTTGTCACTTATACAATGATATGGTGATTTTCTACTTTGCAACTTCTATTGCAACCATCCGAGTGTGGATAGGCTGCAGCCCTATGTCGATCTATATGATGACATACAACAGCACAAGCAGGAGGGTAGGGTCATGCTCGTTGGAGACTTCAATGCCCGCACTGGCACGGAACAACCGATGGGATTTGACCCTCTGACAGATGATGTGTTGCAGTTAAGCCTTTCAGAAGGAGCTTGGCCATGGGCATCAGCTGACATTCAGGTCTCGCGCTATGGGAGACAGCTATTGCTGCTTTGCAGTATCATTGACCTAGTGATTTGCAATGGGCTGGCACAATGGCCATCCTCCAGCCAGCAGACTTGCACGCAGGAGAACTAGGGAGGTGGGTCCAGCGTGGTAGACTATGTTTTGGTGGCCGAGTAGGACATGCACCTCGTCAAATATTTTCAAGTGGGAACAGCTGGTAGGGATGAGGAGGTGGACTCAGACTATCTACCGCTCTACTTGCACCTAGCTTGGCAGGTTGCCCCAGATGCCTATCCAACACCTCCTCGTATGCACCAGCTCAGACTGGACTATGAACGCGCTCCCACTTACTCCCAGATGCTTACAAAGAATCTGGAAAGCATCTCACAATGCTCAATGCTGGAGTAGCAGGCAGGCAGGCTCATTCACGTCCTCGGGGCTGCTGCAGAGAGGTGTTTTGGCAGAAGTCGCCCCCGAAAAACCTCAAGAGCTACGGCCTTCGTAACCGGTGGTTCGACGCCGAGTGCAAAGAACGCAAATGCTGGCTCCGCCAAGTCACAGACCCTGTGCTACGTCCGGATGCAGACAAGCAATACTGCACTTTCCTCAAGGCTAAAAAGGCCAGGTACATTGCGGCCCATCAACAGGAAATGTTCTTCCTCCTGGAACGTCATCCCAGGACCTTCTGCCAGAGAGTGCTCAGGAGACCAGTACCGCCCACGGGAAACATCACTCTAGACCAGTGGGGGCAATACCTACAACAGCTCTACAACCCGGAGGGTGCATGGGCAGCATTACCCCCCCAGCAGGGCCTAGTACTAGCAATCACAGAGGTGGAGGTAACGCAGGGGCTGCAATGTCTAGCCAATGGGAAAGCACCAGACTTTGATGGCATACAGGCAGAGTTACTCAAGTGGGCAGGACCACTCATAGCACCGGTACTGACAGACATGTTCAACATGGCATTACGGGAATGTTTTCCCTCGCAATGGACCACTAGCATGGTTGTCCCAATCTACAAGGCAGGAGACCCGCATTGCCCGCCAATTACCGGATCATCATGATCAGCTCAGTGTTTGCAAAGCTCCTCGCCGGGATCCTCGAGCAGCAATTGACAGGATGGGCAGAAGCAGCAGAAGTGCGAGCACTCACACAGGTAGGATTCAGGCCAAGGCACTCAACCATTGATCATATCTTCACGCTGTGGACTCTGGTTGAGGACAGAGGAACCGTCGGCAGGATCTGTATTGCTGCTTCGTAGACTTCGCCAAGGCTTTTGACACTGTATCTCGGGAAAAGCTGTGGGCAAGATTGCAACAGCTAAACATCCCTACCGAATTGCAGAATGCAGTGTACAGGTTATATGAGACATGCACCGGCCGACTGCAACCAGCGGGCCGACCATTCGAGAGCAGTATCAGGATCCGTCAAGGGTGCCCTCTCTCTCCCACACTATTTGGCCTGTATATTGATCAGCTGGAGAGCTAGCTTGCTGATAATGGAGGCACTGTGGCCCACCTCCTACACCAGATCATCAGGCAGCTAATCTATGCTGACGACATGGACCTCCTAACACACACTAGGATAGATATGCAACGCCATCTGGATGTCTTGGACACGTTTTGCCAGGTGGCTGACATGCGCGTCAACTTTACATCAGCCATCGCCCCCAATATCGTGGCCAAAAGTTGAAGTGGTGTCTGCTTACAAATATTTGGGGGTGGAGTTCCCGTCGGCCATGAATTGGGACAATTCCATTTGGTTGCGAGCAGGTTGGAAGGCACTCTATAAAATGGAGAACAATAGCCACAAGGCCGAGCTGTATGATTGGGTCCACCAATCGCACCTATTCAAGGTGCTAGTAGAACCTATGCTTTTGTACGGGGTCGAGGTCTGAGGCACAGTGATTTACCTTGCCACTTGGAACGACTTGGAGCAGGTGCAGAAAGCTTTCTTGGCACGAGCCCTGGGGGTGAAGTCCACAGTTCCATACCAGATACAGTTGCAGGAAACAGGTTTCTTGCCTCTTCAAAGAGGAGCCCTTGACAGACACATCGTCTACTTCCAGAAGGTGGTCAACATGGACGATGCTCGTCTCCCTCACCTCGCTTACACTATGGCAATGGGGCCTCAACGCCTAAAAGCCTACTGGCAGGAAAAGAGAGCTCAGTGGCTGATAAGATGGAATGTGCAGGAGACAGGTGCGTCCAAGTGCAAATGGAGGCAGATCGCCGCAGTCTTAGTCAGTACCTTGACGCATGCTTCCTCAGTAAGCTATGGGATGCCAGCACCCTTGAACAGGGCAAGACGACACATTATCAACGCTACATAAATCCCAGGTTGGAGCGGGGCCCGCAATGCTGCCTGCACACTCATCTACCCATGAAAAAACGCAGATTCGTTGCCTCTATCCGCATAGGTGCACACCATCTCTGGATTGAGACAGGGAGATGGGTTGGGGAGCTGTGTCAGGAAAGGCTTTGTTAACGGTGCCAGGTTGGAGCTATGGAAGACGAATGCCACACAAGTTGCCCAGCATATGATGACATTCGGACACGGTATGCTGAGCTGGTTCATCCTGGCCAGCCCCTACATGAGATGCTGAGCACAAGCTCGGTACAGAGGTTGGGCTCATACATTCAAGAGATCATGGATCGTCGAGATCAGCGTGGCCCTCAGGCACTCACCTGATGCATGTACATATTTCTGTCTATATTTGTAATTGTTTTTGTATCTGTACAGTTTGACAGCAGGCCTATTCCTGTCACGGTTTTTCCCCCAAACAACCCTTTAGGGCAGGGAGGGGTGGGCAGTAATACGCTTGCTGCGTCTCTTGTTGGGTCCCATAGGCCAATTGGTCTCCGTGGACGATAAATATTCTATTCTATTCTATTCTATTCTACTAGAAAAAGTGCCCAGCGTTGCTGGGCTTTTCATTAAGATTAAATTTCAAAATTTTAATCTTATGGTTGAAGTCGTCCTTATAAATTGCTTTATTAATGGAGCTTTAAATTTAAATACAGCTCATGAAATTTTATAATGTTTATAGCAATTGTATTTCATTCATCAGGGGTTTGGTTGCCATACGAGGCTGTCAGATCTATTTAGTTCTCATTGGAACGTTGAGAGCAAATATATGACGTCTTGCTAAGCACGCCTCTATATAATACGTGATAATAGTGTATTTTCTTTTTCCATCTAATCTAATGTTTATGATTTAGTATTGGTGTTTTCTTATTGGTCAACTTTTTCATTGATGACTTGCTCAATGTATTAACGTCTACTTTAGGCCTAGAGAGTCTAATTCTAGAGAGGAGATGTTTGAAGCATTTAAAAAAAATGCAAACCAAATCCCCGTACAACCCTGCCAGTTTCACTATATGAAATAAACGACACAAAATTCTGCAGAAATATAAAATCCAACATTATAAAGACAAGCACATATGTCATACAAATCTGAATTTTTCGGGTAAAAACCTTCACTTCATGGAAAAACATCATGCAGCATAGATATAGGATTTCAAAACGGCATGATAAAATTGATCAGTAAACATGTAGAGCACGATGTACAGATGCGTTGTTTCACATAATAGCACTATTATTATAGAAGCATAAGCACCAAGAAATCACCAGATAGATTTTACAAACTGTAGAGATGGAAACAGTTCCATCCAACCATTGAATCACCCATATTTTGGCCTTAACAGTGCCCCACAAATGTAACCAAATGAATGGAAAGGCAAGAAGACTTACTGCAATGTGAATCTTGATCAACCATTCCTCTGGGACACAAAGAAGATATAAGACCTGGAAACTTGAAATCTGACTCTTCAATCTGTAGGTCAACTTCAAAGTCAAAAGGAAATGCAATGGCAATAATTGATGTTGAAGGATGAGTTTCTGCGTGGGAGTCTGTTGTACAGTACAGTATGTGGAAAGCATCGGTTCCTTGCATATAATCTGCAGCACTGAGAATGATGGCTGTTTTATGTAGAAGAAATGGTCATTTTATGTAGAAGGAAGTCCTACATCGTTGCATTGTAAGTTAATCATAAGAGCAAAATCGTCCCAGGCAAACAAGATTTACAAATGACTCAGAAGCTTACATCAAGCCCGCCAACAATCTGACCACAAAGAATTACAGAATCAAAGATGGCAATAATTTCTTAATTTGGAAAACTTAAATATATTGTTGGTCTCTAACCTTGCAATAGAATCAAACGTTATATGGCCAACTCTCCCGCTGTGGCATGGCATACATCATGCTTTGGTCTCTACATCTTTAACCTACAAAACCACATCAAAGATCTAGCACTTGCAAAGTTGTAACCTGCAAAGCCTACAGTGCAAGAACAAAAGGAAGTTACCTCTTATCAATGTTGCTTTTGGAGCTTGAAAACACAACGGAAATCAAAAGCCATTTTTAAGGGCAAACTCGTATCACTTTTTTGTGCAACCATTCTACAGGTTTCCCCAAGAATGACATAAACCAACCAAGTGCTTAGGGCTTTGACGCAAATAATCGAGCGCAAACTCTTTGGATTTGAGAGCATAGACAATTACCTAGTGGAATGCATACCAGAGTTGCAACTTCAAAAGCAAGTTCACTAAAATCTACAGCATGGACAACAGCATGCACGATCTCAACAAAATATCCAATACAAGAGTTATGTATCCGACCCTTATTCTAATAAGCATGTTACTTTTCGGGGTTTATATCCCGATGTTCGAGAAAATTGCCGGTTTAGGCATGTCCACCACAACCTGGTATGCTCAATCAATATCCACAGGAGTTGCTCCAATGGATCCAAGCAGGGCTTAAATAAACCAACAAAGAAACAACTGCATAAAGCATGATGCGTTACAAAAGCAAAAGAACGAAGCAAATGAAAGATCTCTGAAGTAACCAAGCAGTAAATACCTTCGAAATGACTTATCAATTAATTCCCACAGGCATTCTGCAATGATGCGCAAGTTATCCACATTGCTATTCTTGTGTAAGAAATGGGTTGAGTAGAGATTCTTTCTATAATAATTGTTTGACCTCCAGTGGTAAGATGAATCTATTCTCGAATATAATGATACATGTTGCCTTGCTGCAAGAGCCACTTGAGGACGATAGCATCTACATTCCATGTGCATTGCAAGCACGAAATAATAAGAACATAAGCATTTGAAATACTAATAGCGAGATGAACACAAACCATATGATCATACCTAATGATCAAGATTCATGAGCTAAAATGACCTTAAGAAAAAGAAGCCATACCTAGCTGTGGCCTGTGATGTTCGGCTAATGCTGCCATAGTTGAGCTCTGAACAACAGATAGATCATAGCTCAGCGTGCAATGTAAATAAAGAGCTCAGGCTTCAGGCAGAAGATACCCAAATTGCCAAAGAACCACGATTCCTTAAAAATAAACATAGATTTTTCCAGATGAGTATGCGGAAGATGCATTGATATATTGATCACTCCAGACCTGGAAAACCACCAGAGAAGAGAAGAAAAGCGCAATCGCTCTCATTGCCACTTTCAGTACTTTGTCAGAGAAGTCTGATTGCCGAGATTTGGTCAATAAAGAAGTTGTAGGATAAATTGAGGACGCAATTTGCCAGAGAGAGAAAATATTTCCTGATTCCGCAAATCTATAATAGCTTTTTGTCTAATATCTTGCTCCATTTGGCATAGACAGAGCATAGAAATATGAAATTAGGGTGATACCAAGAAGACGCCGTACAGAATGGAATTAGTCGATCTAGCCATGTCCCAAGAAACAGATTTGAAGATAACTTTCCCTGCCTCATTTTGTAAAAAGTAAAAAGATTCAATGATTAGATTGGTCCACTTGCTTCTCTAGTTCATCTTAGAGGTAATTTTGCTTGAAGAACCTTCACAAACAACAATTTAAGAGCCAACTCTGAAAGATTCCAATAGATACTACAAAATCAATCTCCAAGATGCTACAACAACAGAATCCGGAAGAAATCCCATGGAGAATGAAATTACATTGTAGAAATTTTGGTAACGCAAGCAAGAGCAAAGAATTAGCATTAGGTGACGAAACCTGTTGTCGTAGTTGCATAGAAATCCCGCCATTCGAAACTGGTCAACAAAATTGATTCTTGTGGAAATAGAGCAAATAGCGACATTTGCGAAGTTAGTTATCGGCTAGCTATGTGCACCGCTCCGTGAACCAAGACCACGATCCCTTCCAAGGAGCCGTGAGAGGGGTCAAAGAGACAAAAAAAAAACCGTCTACCGCAGATAAATCGGAGGGATAAAAATAATTTAAAAAAATTCAACGCCATTAAGGATACTGAGGGCAGAAACATTAAACGCAACAATATTGACTGCTTGCCCCTGTTAAGATCAAAAAAGCAAGTTATCATATCTAAAAAGAGATACGAAAAAGAAAAAGAATGTTCAACTGACTTGGTCGACATCAATCTGCTGAATAATATCCCCAAAAGTGATAAAAGTCTCTCAGCCCAAGCTTCGTTCGCTTGGGACCTAGAACAGATATGGTGTTGTAAAGAAGTTTCCATTTTCCATTGAGCTGAGGAGACCTATGCAGGACATCAGTATAATAACTTGCACAAAGGCCTATATTTTTATATTAAACTGCAGCTATATACAGCATAATTCAAACTATTATAAGTTGCAGCAGATGTTTATTCTCCACTTTCATCAGTAGATGGGAATCTTGGATACCACGTTCCACTCAACTTCTAACCTCATCTATATAAATCCCGCAGGTGAAATTCAGAGCCTGACTTGTACATTTTTAAATGGCTAGCTGCTGTGTTACAATCGAAGGCCATGCCATTTACATTTACGAGCTAACTTTCTTCCAAATCCTGCCACTTGATTTGAAAATTCTCATGCTGCCAAATTAGAAATGGCTTAACAAATGTGATCTTATGTGCATAGAAGCTTCTGCATCACAATTCGATTACTTTCTACAACTGTATGGTTCAATCCTACAAAGAAACATTACAGGTGGCAACTCCCCCTTCACAGGCAACATCTCAGAGGTGGGAAGCCAATAGCAGACCAATGAGGATATAAACATGTTAATATGTTATGAAAGAGAACATGTATTGTCAAAATCGAGCTGCTTCAATTATCTTTTTCATTATCTGCAATAGTGACAGATTTTCCATGAATTTCTTCTTGCAAGACAAAGCACACAAGTGTCACTTATTGTAATGTAGCAGTGGAGGTGGCCATTTCATACATGAATATGTATAGACATAAATGAAGCAGAGCTCTTGCATAAAAGAGGTTCAACAACTAACTGTCTCATTGGCATTTACATAGCAATCTTCAAGTTCAGAAGCTTCTGCTATTTGAAAGGGTACATGCAGGCTATGGCAAGGAATTATGTGAATGTCAATCTCTAGGATTGTTGGTCATCCGATGATAATAATACCATGCGGGCTATGGCAAGGAGTTCCAAATTTTTGTATGCAATCCCTCATAAATCTCATATCTGTGTCTGCAAAGTTCATATGGGAGGTATGCCCAAAAGGCGGTGCAGACAACACACATAAACACATATACAGAATAAAAACATACAGCTATAGCTCATCCTTGTGACATTCAAATACATGGCGAATCCAAGATAGAAGCATTAAGCTTTCACATGAATATGCTATGAATTCCTCTTGTCGATTCCCAACATAAATTAAGAGTTAGAGAATTTCACCCTATGCTAGCAAGAAAGTCAGAGCATACCGTGCAAGAGAGGAAACGCTCTTAGAAACTGCATAATCGATCATTTATGGATCGCAAAACTTGGTGGAGCAACTGTCGGAGGATTGTTGTGGCAATTATGCATGGACGATTTGATTGATCTAAGTTTGAGAAGATATCTTCCAAATCGTGATTTCCATAGTGCCATCTCCAATCACTATATATCCTGGTTTTTAGACAACTCGACCAACATTTTCGCAGCAGATTGCAGGAGCTCCATTCTATGAAAAATGGTAGCATTATAATAACATCTCGCGTAGAAGTGAAAAGCATTTTATCCATACCTCAGGGCCCAAGACATATTCACGGCATCTGCAACTGCTCTTGCTGCAACTATATTCATTGGACGGATATCATCCTTGCGCTTTCCTGCCATCTCTGCTTAACCTCAGAGGCATCGTTAAAACATTGTGGTGAAGAAAAGTGACGGTAAGGAAAAAAAAACCTTCGGATGTGTGGCCCTAAATTAAAGGAATGACTATATCGTAATTCCGGTAGCAGGCAGGCAATCCCTATAATCAGCTTCTCAATTCTAACCCCATTCCGGCATTAGGAACTGGAAGGGGAAGATGCGAGAAGCAGAGAGCCAGAACCGTCGTATAAAGAAAACCGCCAAAAGCCAAAATCAAGGGATGAAAATGAGTTGAGAAAATTCAATGCACAAGATTGCGCACAGACTATCACAAAACTCCTTTATTATTATATATAGATATAGATTCTATTCTATTCTATTCTATTCTATTCTAACATTATTTTTGGAAGGGTAAGTGGAGATTCATATAGGTTTAGTTTGCTCGTGCTTCCATCAAATAATGGAATTCTAGCAACCAATTAATTTTCTCAGATAGGGTACTATACATGGGATTTATATATTCTTAAGGCGAGTTTAAAACTAATTAAGATGAGGATGTTCTGGCTGGATCAGCAATGGAAAATAGACATAGCAATCGACCTCAATTTTTCATAGTTATAGCTTTTCGCGTATTTGTTATTCATTCTTTTGCATTGCTTCCACAACTTGAGAACGTTGAAAATACAAATTTTGAGTTCACCATTCAATGCATGGATTTATGAAATTCATAGAACGAGTAATCCAACAGATAACTTGGAATGGACACTAGAAAGTTTATTCTAAACCTCAAAATCATTAGCATTGATTATTTTTAATGAATAGAGTAGCTCATGAAATGCTTATATCCTGCAATTAAAACTGAAATTGATTAACATGAGAGAGCTCTTAATTTTAAAGAGAAGGTGGACCAGTAATGGTGTCGTGTATACAAACTTTCTTCATTTCTTGAAAACACTTTTTTTACGTGTTTGTTTTTGGGTGATCCATATCATGGTAATTTTTCATAATATGATTTTTTGGAGGATGACTTTAAATCATTTTACTCCTTTATAGACATAAGTTATCCATCACTTGTCAATGAAAAAATAAAAGCAAATCAAAACTTCATCATCAAGGCAAAGAAATAAAATAGCAATCCTTTTTATATATGCTTCCATCTCCTATTGAAAAAGAAGCCGTAGTTACTTATGCCGATGTCAAAGGTTATTCACATGAAATACCTGGACAGTCTGCAGTGATCACAAACTATTGGGGCAGAAAGTTGCAATGCCTACGTGGGGTAAGATGAAGGTTTACAGATTGAATTACATGCTTTGACTAAACAGCAAAAAATTAACCCCTCTGCTAAACATGTTTTCTCATTGCCAGGATTAATGGCATCAGAGGGGGAAGCTTTGCATACTTGTTTCTGCGAAGATGATCTGCTGCTTCGTTTGCAACACGATTCAAGAGGAATATGACACTAATATCTTGGATCTGACAACAAAAATGATGACAAGGATAAACTTATGGAATTCACGCCATTCACGCCATTCAAGAACTGTCCGCCGGCTGAAATGAAAGTGGTTGCATCTGACGTAGCAATTTTATGTGCAACTAACTCTAAAATGAGTAGCCGCTTAGTGGATCTTTATGGCAGGTAATAATTTGGTTGTAACCGAGCTGTATTTATTGCTATTCCTTGTCTCTAATGTTAACCTTAATCTAATCCAGGTGCTTGCATGAGACATTGCCTTCCGAGTGGAAGAGCAAAATCTTTTTTTATCCTGCTTACAACTATATAAGGTTTAGAGAAGCTACCAGCAGCAAAAGAAAGGGTGAATCAGCTGAAAGATCACCCACCATCATTGAAATAGTGAAATCAGGGATGAAGGGGATTGTGGTAGCTAAATGCCATCATATCCTTGCACCTATCCTTGAGAATGACCATTTTGTGCTGGCTATTTTTACGCTCGCACCATCTGATTCCAAGATCTTACCTGCACCAGCAATTCACTTCTTGAATCCTCTTACAGGTTATGCGACGAACGAGAAAGCAATCAAAGGGTATGTAATACTTTAAGTTGTTGCTTTGCTTTTCTTCGCTATTTCGGTCTGCTAAATTTTGTGATATGTAGGCTGCACACACAAATGTTAACCCTATCAATCGGTCAAGTATCTAGAGGCGTCGATTTCATGAAGAGAAATAATGTTAATCGGATTCAGCAAGTAGAGGTGCCACAGCAGCCCGATTTAACATCATGTGGGTTGTATGTGATGGGATTTATGCACAAATACGTTGAAGCTCTTGTCTCTGGAGAGATATGGAAGTAAGTTGTATGCCTTCCCTTGTATGTACTGCATCTCATGTTCCTTTAAATATTTCTAACCTTATTTATGGATGTCACAGATTACATCTAAATGGTTTTCTGCAGAGAAGTTGTGCAGGTCCATTGCTTATGGTTCTTTTTATCAGTCAACAACTTCATTCTTTCTGAAGCACAGTTGACAAGATATAGATCAATGTATTACAACCATAAGCTGCTTGCTGATCTCTATGTATCCTTGTTGATTCTTTTGGAGGACAAGGACAAATTCCTACTATTTCACACTAACAACTGGTCCCCTGACCATTATATCTTTGGATCAATTGATGCCTTCAACACTTACTTTAACTCTGTCTTCTTTTCCGACACATGATCATCGACTGTTCTAGCTTACTTTTTTGGTGGATTATCCTGTTGGCAGGTTAAACATTTTTGGCAGATGCTTCAGATGCTTCAAGATGCATTTAAAGAAAAATACTCTGAACATATTTTCCTATTGGCTGCTGGTTACCATATCAAATGCCTCATCAAATTAAATGCCTGCTTGTACAGATCTGATTGCTCATGTTTCACGCAACAACATGTGTTTCTTTCCTTTAGCTTTCTAATGCAAGAAGGTTTTAAGTATTCAAATTGCCTAAGCGCAATCCGAACCTCTGGATACTGATCCACAAAATTCTGGAATAATTCAGCCTGTAAAATTACAGTGAAATAAAATTAGTCACCTCATTACATTACATTACATTACATTACATTACATTACATTACATTACATACAAATCTTTTACATATTCAAGACCCTAAACTCCCAGACATACATGTATATTCTGACATGAATTTTATTTCATTTACTATGAAGTCACATAATTTCTTGATAATTAATACATCTCCACACTAATTTCTTCTTAGTTACTACCTACATCTACAATACATCCAGAATATACATGTAAACAAATATATATGTACGTGTTGCCATGAAATAATTTGACATTTCCATGTAGAGCAAACTAGTGCAGACTGCATCTACATTACATTCAAAAAGTAAAGAAATTTGTTACAAACTTTACATCAGTGTTACAAAATAAAAAACATCTTTATTCTGCAAAAAAAGATGCAATTACAGCTAAATTACAGTCGTACCTGTGTAATGTCAATATATTGAATTGGTTGCGTCCTCTTCTTCATGACATCTCTAATCTTTGGTGAAACCTTTGAGTTATCTAACCAAAACTGAGCAATTATATCCTTCATAGCATGATCTATAGTATTTGTTCTTGGATTTTGACCTGCTAATGCCCACATATTTGTTCCACCTAGTGACACTCTTTTCCTTCTCTCTAGTGCTAGTTTCATATTTCTAGGATGTATTTTCAGCAACTTAGCTGCTAGTGAAGTCTTCTGTAATTCCCCTTCCTCTCCAACCACCATAGATAGTACAGAATGCTTTGCAGCAAGTTTGTCATTGCTATTTGCATGTTTGACATCTTGGAGGCCATCCTTTAAATTCTTTACCAGATCTGTTTTCACGATAGCCTCTTGAGGCCTTCCAATGAATGGCTCAAATAGGAATTGCAATCTTTTGTCCTGCAATAATCTTCTTGCAAATATATTTTGCTGTTTTGGAGTCAAATTAAATACCTCATTCATTATGAGATTTACAGCATCATTCACCTTTCTTCTAATTGGCTTTGTCACGTATTTACCCCTACAAACCCTCTGTTTCGATTTTCTTTGCCTGCTTGTAACAGTGCTTTCCGAAACTTCATCAACAGGAGGATTGAAATCTGAACCCGATGCTGACCTCGAAGTGCTTGCATGAGAGTCCAATCCTTCTTCCATAGTTTGTCCAATCCTTCTTCCATAGTTTCTTCTTCAACTGGTGCTTTAAGACATCGATCCATTCTGCAGAAAGAGGATACAACATCCTGCACAAAAAATCAGATTAGATAGATAGATAGATAGATAGATACATTATTGTCCCTTGTACCCTGAGGCCCGTGGACTTATGTAGCATGGGCCAGCTCCCTTACGGGTGCTACTAGCACATCATGCTGGTTTACAATGTAACCTTTTCTGAAGGCTTTACTTTTTTCTATTAATACCGGCACCCCGCTTTGGATCGGCTTCATGGCCGTGCACAGGCGCGTCGTTATCAATCAGCTTTGAGCTGAGCGTTTTCAGGGTGTTTATGTTGCGCCTCTCGGGCGGTTCATAACAGAAACCCTTTTTCTTTGTGTACTTCTCGGTGCCTTGCCGTCATTTCCGTATTAAATCGCCCGGATCCCTCATTGTTTACGGCTTTGTCATCATGGTGTGTGCGGTGACCCACCTTATATCTCTCAGTACTTGTTCCCCGATGCTTTCATATCCGGCATTCATTCAAAGATATGGTTTCATCTTCCACTTCCCCTCATCACAGTTGCATATCCGATCTTCTCTCTCTATGCCCCATCACTGTCCTTTTCAATTCTCATTTCGTGGCTTCCCATTACGAATCTTGCCGAGAATATCTTTCCCCGGCTTTTCCTATTATGTTATCCCCGGTACATCTATTGCCCTATCATTTGTCCGGGTTGAATCTTTCATAAGCCATATTGTCTTGGGGCCTGTGGTTCGCGACCAAACTGCGTGGCTTTGTCTCTCCACTCGTCCTTCCATTCTCCTTCAGTAATGAGGTCACTCAGATTCATCCCCAGCTTCCTTGTCCACATTGCTACATCTCTAAACCATCCGTTGCCTTCGATTATGTGGGCTTTCGCTGATTCACTGATCGCGATGCTTGCTAGCTTATTTGGTTTTCCACCTGCATTGTTCCTTATAAGATATCTGATGGTCCTTTCCCATGCCCTTACTTCCATCGGTTTTTGCCCTGTCTCATATACTATAGTTGTTTGTGGTGTATTCGTTCTCAGCTTAAATTCATGCTTATGCCATTGTCTGTAAATTCCTTCTTGTTTTTCCCATTTTTTCTCTGTCAGACCCGGCCCCCAAGCCTCTGCCCCATATAGCTGTGTAGTTGCAACTCTTTGCATTTGAGCGGATAGCATTTAATTTCCCGACTTACTATCCCGCTTTTGTTGCAGAAATTTTTCATATTGTAATAGCTTCCGATGGCTGTTTGGAATCTTGTATCTGCCCCCTTAGCCCATTTTCTCTCGCCGTGCGCATCGTTATCCCGTGATACGTGTGATACGTTGATTCTTCTAGTTCTGTTCCCAAGTATCTAAACGGTTTATGTCTACTTTTGTGGCCGAAAAAGACTATTTTGGTTTTTGCGAGATTAACTGTCAGCCTTGTCCTTTCACAAAAATTTTCCAACAGTTTAAGTAACCTGTGCATCCCTTTGTTCTTTGTGGCCATCATGCTCGGGTCATCTCATCTGACATGATGGGTACTTTGGTGTTCCCTAGAGTAGGTGCGTCTGTGTCCCCTTGCTGTTCTGCGTTTACTGTATAAAATCCTGTAGGGCATCTATGTATATCCCAAACAATGTGGGAGATAGTGGGCACCCCTGTTTGACCCCCGTGTCACAATCTATCGCTTTCCCTTCTTCTTCCATTTTCGTATAAACATTATAGTATAGTCTCGCAATTGCCCCCACCATAACCTTTGGTGCCTGCATATCTATAAGCCTTTGTATTAGTTTTTCCCTCGGAACTGTGTCAAACGCTTTCCTAAAGTCCACAAAGCAAAGATATTATTTTTAGTCCCCCCGTTTTTACGTTACGTTTCTACCAAGTTGCCACGAGGGTCACTAAGTGGTCCGTGGTTGAGTGATCCGGCTGAACCCCTGCCTGTCCCCTCGTGCTCTCCGATTCTCACCCTCTGCCCAATGCTTCAGCTTGTTGTCTAAAACTTTTCCAAACCATTTTGCAAAAATGGAACTCGCCATTGTAGTTCTGTAATTTCCAGGTTCCTGTCTGCTCCCCCCCCCCTTGTGTAGGGGTATCACCCTGTTATACGCCCATCTGGCTGGTAGTCCTGTTTGTATGATGCCGTTGAAAATATCTGTCACCTGTTTTACGATTACTGCATCTACACATTTTAATAGTTCCACTGTTAACCCGTATAGGTCTGGGGCTTTGTTATTTGCCATTCTATTCAGTGCCATCATCACTTCCTGTGTATTAAAACACGGCTTGTCCATCCCTTGTAGTTCTGGTATCGGTGCTGGAGATGCCCCAGTCTTATACAGTTTCTCCAGGTATCTCTCCCATCCGTCTGTCCCAATATCCTCTTGTGTACTACCATTTTTCTGATTCCCTTGTCCTTTCTCTTGGGACCCTCTCCAGCATTTCGGGGTTGCTTTTTTTCCCGGGGGAGTTTAGCCACCCCCACGGGGTGTTGTATCAGATTTTTGTTTCTCTTTGCTCTCAACATCTTCAGATATACCTTTTTCTCGGTTTGATATGTCTCCCTCCCTTTATGCTCTCTGACCCTTCTTTTCTATTCTCTGCATTCATCGTCCTACCAACTCGAGGCTTTGAACGCATCTTTCCCTCTTTTTCTTCTTCTCTTTCCGAAGACCTCAGCTGCTACTTTCACTGTTATGTCATTAAGCCTGTCTCCATTCTCGTCTGCTCTGTGTGCCCCCCAATTCCATTTCCCCATTTCTTCTTGAACGTATTGCACAAATACATCTATTTTCTTCTCTTGAAACTGTATTTTCAGTTTTCCGTTAATTTCCTCTGTTTCTTTTTGCCTGCCTTTCGGGGTATATTCATCTTCCATGAGTGTAAGCTGTATGGGTCTGTGGCTCTCCCTTTTGCCGACCGGCCAGTCTAGGAGCATGAATCTCGATACTATATCCGCTGCAGTGTCATTCATTATCACATAATCCACTATACTTTTTCCATGTGCATTCTGGCTTGTGTACTTCCCTGACCCCTCCCACTTTTGTACTCCGTTGGTTATAATGACCCCTGTGGTCGAGCATATCTCGAGTAGTAGCTCTCCCTTGGCATTGACTTCTGCTCTGTCCTCTATACTCCTGTCCCATTCTTCTGATCTTGTCTTGCTAGTCCATTGTCTATTTGTGTCTTCCATACTCGTGATTTGTGCCTGCTCCTGCCCTGTTCTGGCATTCAGATCGCCTATTAATATCATTGGGCCCTATTCTTTCCATTTCATCATAGTCTCCCCCAGTTCTAACAGTTCTAGTTTATCACTGCTTGGTGGGTAATAGGCTAAAATCAGAATTAATTCTATTTTGTTCTCTAATTGTAAACTCAAAACGCACTTTTTACTACATTTTCTTTAACATAACAGGCTAATCCTGCGCTCCCTCTTCCAATTTTGAAGTTTTTGTCCTTCCAACATGTGAATAGTTGATACCCTTCCTCCTCTGGCAGTCTTTTTACATTGTGCTCCCATGTCTCCACCAGACATATTATATCAGAGTCGTGTGCCCCTTCCAGCCTCTCCCCATCATCCCAAGGGTACCCAGTACAGTTCCAATACCATATCTTCAGCGTCTTTTCCCTCGGGGTTTGTTGCCCCCAAAGGGCAACATGCTAATTGTGGTCTATGCATTCAAACTAGGTCAATTTACTTTAGAAGACTAGGTCAAAGTTTGGAAGACTCTTGGCATTTAACATTGATATGGAGGTCAAAGGATGTTCCTTCTTCAGGTCAACAAGTGCTCGAGGTTCAAATTTACATGAGGTACTTTATTTGAGGTCAAAATGCTTAGTCAAAAAGTATGCTCTAGAAGATTCTGGGTTATGAAGTTTGGAAGACATTTTTTGAAGATTGGAAGTCAAAGAGTTTGGAAGACCCCATGGTGCTTGATTTTATCCCTTAGCCATTCTCATCCAATCATTGTTCATATTCTATCTCTATCCATTGAGATTTTCTAGCCATTTCTTCCCACACCCATACCCTCCTTTTTGTTTACCCTTGCCTACCTTATTTTGCCTTACCCAAATTTCCCTTTCTCCATTACATCCACATTCCCCCATTGCCTCTATACTTTCTCACTTCATATGACATTTGTTTTTGCAAATTTCCCTAGCCAAGACCCTTTTGCAATTCCTTACCATTATGCCATGCCACTTGTATACTTTATGGAATATTCTTGACCATTATGCCCAAGGACTTAGCATATTCCCAAAGAAAAATTAGGGTTGCCATTGCTCAAGTGATCCACCTCTTCAATTTTCTATAAGTGACCTTTTAAAACCATGGCCTAGCTTTGCAAAAATAAAAAATACGACATATTCCATGGATATATGCAGGGGCAAAAAAATACGAAATCGTGTCGCTATTTTCGAGAAAATACAGCCAAGAACCCTAAATTTCTGCTTCCACCTCGAATCTCGCCGGATTTGGCACCAGAGCCCTCGGAATCTACCTATTTTGACCTTCCCACTCTTTATGAACCGAATAAACCCATCAATCAAGGCTAAGATTAAGCAAACATTTGAAAACTAAGATAAAAACATGGGATTCGACAAAAAGAATTTTCTTGAAGGCCCGAAGCGTACAAACCTTCTTGTGATCATTCTTTGAGCATGGTGAAAGGATTTTGGAAGTCTCTGAGTACTCCCCGATCAAGTCACAAGAGATTTGGTTGGAAATTATCTATTGAAACTTTTTATTGACCTGAAGTTGATTTTGAAGTACTGAATTATTATTATCCAACATTATTACGATTGATTTACATTCCTATCAATGAAATTTGATGCCTATCTGAAGAAATTATCTCTGTTATGATCCTTTACAATTTTTCTCTGTTCAAAATTTTATAGAAAATCCCTGAGTACTTTTGATTACCTTTGATCCATTTGCCATCAATCCTTGAAGCATCTGGAACCTATATGTCTTGAAAAATCCAAAAAATCCCACTCACAACTTGAGTTAGAAATTTTTGCACTCTGTTTTTTGACTATTCTTGATCAGATTTTGCCAAATCCAGTCACAAAAATTACTTTTGCTTATCCAGATGACAATCTGACCATTTGCCTAGATTCCTTATCATCATTAAAGCACATTTGCTTTGGAGATTCTCAACAACTCGTCTGGCAACTCCAAAATCCCAATCTCGATCCTCTGTTTTCAGATTTGACTGCTATTGACCAAATTTTGACTGCACTTTGAGCTCGAATAACTCACAAACTATGTTTCTGACTTGGTCAGAAGCTTTACCATTGAGTACCTACATCTTTTCTGACTAAGTCTACAGTGGTTGACTCAAAAAATCGATTTGCATATCAATATCACAACTGTTTTGACAAAGGTGTCAATTTCTGGAAATGGGAAAGGTACAAAACTTCAAGTTTTTGGACTTTTCATTGAAATTTGCTTGCATAGATTGATCACCTTAAGTGATCTGGAGGTTCTAACCCCAATTTGAGTGAAAGCTCAAGTTGGTTCCTTGTGGTTGATCCTTAAGCCAGGTTTAGGGTCAACATTTTGGAGGTTCTACCGAGATTTCTACCTGGATTTTCGAACTCATGGCTCCAAAACAAAAGTTTCCAGCAGAACAGGAACCAATGGAAGATCAGGAGACTTCAGAACCCTTTAGAGATAGACCTCTTCCCCCTAATTTTGCAAGTGGATTACTTCAAAGCTTGCCTTATCAGTTTGAGTTGAATATGCCTATCCCATTGCCTACTTTTGATTCCAGCATGAGTGCTAATACCTTTCTAAAAGTCTTTGAAGACTATTACAGGGATTTTGGCTTCAAAAAAGGATGCAAGCTATCACAATTCGAAAAGTGTTTTAAAGAGGAAAGTGAAGCTGGTGCTTGGCTGACTTATGAGAAGCTTATGGGAACCACTTCTTGGGATGATCTTGTCACCAAGTTTTTGGACAGTTTGGAAAACGTCTTTGCTCCTAAAGACCTTGTTAATGAGTTGCAAAATTTCTCTATTTATGCGGGTGAAAGTGTGAGCCAAGATAAGGAGAGATTTAGTACCTTCATGAATAGATGCCAAAAGTTCAAGTCACTTTGTTCCCACACTCTTTTTGGTATCCTCCTTCATTAAAGGCTTATCTTCGGACCAGAAATTCACGAGGAAGCTTATCAAGATTCAAGGCTGCGGAAGGTTTTGATTCCATCTACAAAGTTTTTGCCAAGACCAGCGAATTGACCAAAATGTTTTCTATTCTACCAGAAAAACACCATAGCTTTCATCATGATCCTTTTTACCCGATGCCACTGATGGTCATTATGAATCTCACCATTACGTCCCTATTTATATCTTTGTGCATAAAGAAAAGAAAAAGAAGAAGGCGATTCTCAGTTTTTAGAAGTCAAGGCGGACGACAAAGGTGGTGAGGCTTTAGCAGAGGTGACCAAACAACTTGTGGAGCTCAAGGCAAGCGGGCAGGTGTAGAACTTACCACGAATGTGTTCATTGCAATAGAACTTCACATCCGGTGACATTTGTTATTGGCAAATATGTCCTAAATGTAAAAAAGAAAGGTCACTTTGGTAGGGAATGTCCAATCGTGCTTTTTGCAATGAAATTGGCCATCTTGACCTCGGATGCCTTTGTTAAAGAATATTTTGCCAAGCAAGAGGGGAAAAGAAGTCCGAGGCAACTCCCCATGTAAGATTTGCGAGCCTACTAGCTCTATAAGGTTTGTACAAGCTTCTGAGAGATGCCAAAGGCCTAAGAAGTGATGGTGGTACAAACCCGGAAGTATGGGAGATTCCCATAAACCCTGCTAAGCCTACCAAGTTTGTTCCAGAGCATTTTAGGAGATCAACACTTTGCCACCACCACCTGTTATAGAGGCCCCTCCTCAAGAAATAGCTCCACCTCCCCAACAAAAATATGGTAAGAAAGATCATGACCTTGATGAGTTGGATGTTTTACTAAAAATTCTAAAGTAAGTGTGGACTTATTTACATTGTTAAAAATTGCACCTGGTTATAGGAAAAAAGTTACTACAACAAACTACTTTTAGTGAAGCGGTAGCTTGTGTAGGTGTTGCTAATGCCACTAATCTTATTACGGCTCAAAATGAAGAGGATCCGAGGTGCCTTTATGTGCTTTCACAACTCTAGGAGGTTATTCTTTTTCAATGTGTTGTTAGATGGAGGCTCACCTTTGAATATCATGCCATATCATGTTATGAAAAAATGTGGACTCGAGATAGATAAAAGGTCATCTGTCTTGTTAAAATCTTTTTCTAATGCTAAGATAGCACCGGTTGGAATTGTGACCAAGGTCCTGTTAACAACTTGAGCGTATTGTTGTAGGCTGCCAATTTTGTTGTTGTTGCTTTTGAAGATCTAGGAGAAGATCTGAGACATATATGATCTCTTCTTTGGGAAGGAGGTGGATGGCTTCTGATTGATGCTAGGCCAATGCAGTGCGAAGGGAGATGCACCATTTCAAATGGCACTCAAGTGGCCACAATCTACAATCAAGATGGTTCTTATGGCTTTAATGGCGAGGTACATTTTATCAAAGAAATGCTTATAGAAGAACCACTAGGATCATATAGTCTAGCAACTCCTAGCACCAAGAAAATTGAGTTGATCCCTTTAATTAGAGTGTGCACTACCCTCACGAAGATGGCGAGAAGAGGTTGTTTATGGTTTGATGGAGGAATATCAAAAAAATTGAATGTAGCTTCATCTGCGACTATATTAAAAGATCACGCCAATAAACTTTTGGCCAAGGTAGGAAGAATTTTTCCCCAAATAACTTCTAATGCAGCCGAGAATACAAGGCTTTGATTGCGGGTCTCCAAGAAGCTAGAGCTATGGATATTTCAATTATACATATCTATGGGGATTCACAATTAGTTTGCAGGCAATTAAATGGTGAATATCAAGCCAAGAATGCTGATATGGAGCTCGAGAGAAACCAGGTAATGGGAATGCTTGCTCATTTTACCTCTTGGGAAATTACTCATATCCCAAGGGAGGCGGTGGGAAGGCGATGCTTTGTCTTGAGATACTCGATGACTTATTTATCTGAGGGAGCTATACGGAGGAAGATTTCGATGAGGATGAGGCTAAGGAGCTCTGTCCCATCCTAGTTATAAATGCATCCCGGGGAAAAGGCAATCAATGAAGTTATAATCAACAAGCATGGCGGGGAAAGAACTCTGTTTGTGGGAGATCTTTTTGACACACAAAATAAGGAAGAGATCAATAAATTCTTTGAAGAGAGAAGTGATGTGTTTGCTTGGGATTATTACGAGCTTATTGGTATCAAAGAGGAGGTATGTCAATTTGAAATTAAAATTAAGGAGGGCTGTAAGCTTTTTTTCAAGTTAAGAAGAATAAATGCTTCACTTTTAGATCTAATCAAAGATGAATTGCATAAGATGTTGGATCACAGGTGTCATTGTAGAGATCATCAACCCTGAATGGGTATCCTGCATTGTTCGATGGAAAAAAAGAATGGAACTTTGAGAATTTGCATAGATTATCGAGATTTGAACAAAGCCACTATAAAAGATTGTTATCCCTTGCCTTTTTGGAAGAAATTCTATATCTTTGTTGCGGGAAAAGACATGTACTCATTTTTGGATGGTTTTTCGGGGTTCAACCAGATTAGTATCAAAGAGGAAGACCAGCCAAAGACTTCATTTATCACTCCACAGGGTACTTATGCTATGAAAAGAATGCCATTTGGCCTAATGAATGCTCCGGCTACCTTCAAAGAGCAATGGATGTCATTTTCAAAACCATGGCTGCTTGAAGAATTTAGAGTGTATCTGGATGACCTTTGCTTGGGTTCTCATGCTAATAATCATGTGGAATTGCTTGCAAAAATCTGTTCTCTATCTCGGGACTTGAGGAGTCAATCTAAATCCAAAAATGCATCTTTTTTTTTGCATCAAAGGACAACTCTTGGGACATGAGGTATCCAGCCAAGGTATTCAAGTTGCTCAAGATAAAGTTGAAGCTCTCAAAAAACTGGTACCTCCCAAGAATTTGAAGCGGGTTTAAGAGTTTCATTGGTATGACAAGTTTCCTTAGGATGTATATCCCAAATTTTGCTCATATCTTAAGTCCTATCTCTAAGTTGACCGGATAGGGAAGTTTTCTAAATCTGAAAAGCAAGCACATACCTATCACATGGACCCCGAGTGCCAAGAAGCTTTTGACTTTCTTATTTTATCCATATGTGAAGCTACTCTTTTAAAAAGCCCGATTTGAGCACGCCATTTGAGGTTTATATCATTTGTTACTAAAAGGCTATAGGTTTAGCCATTTTGCGGGATAAGCACACCATAGTTTTTTGCAAGCAAGCAATGGTGCACTCTTGAAGAAAGATATACTAGAATAGAAAAAAGTCTTTTCTTTGCTCTCATGTTCCTCATCAATAGGCGGGGGGCATCTACTTCAAAAGCCAAGTTCAAGTTCATATGAAGCAAAATCCAATGGGATTGCTATTTGGTAAAAACAACTAATAAACCAAAGATCGAGGTGGGGCTTGTAAGTTGCAAAGTTATGATATTTACGTAAAAGAGTTGCACTTGACCACGAAATCCTAGCCTCTACTTGCCTTATATATTTTTTTTGATCATGAGGATGAAATGAATATTACGACACTTCATTTGCGGTAGCACATTTGGAAGTAACTTCGGGGGGAGGTCAAGCCCAAGGAGGATGGCGACAACCTATTAGGGATTTTTTGCAATATGGATTCACTTCTCCAAACCTCACTCCAAGTCGAAAAAAGAAGACTTAAAGACAAGTCTGCAGACAAATTCAAGCTGATAGAAAATATCCTATGCAAAGTCAGCAGGGGATGGAATCTTCTTTGAGGTGTGTAAGTGAAGAAGAATCTGCCTTGATAATTAAAGAGATGCACAAAGGTATCGTGGGGGACATTTTGCTTGGGGATACCAACGCAAAAAGATTCTCAGTCTGGATATTATTGGCCCTCTTGTTTTTAGAGATTGCTATGAGGTTATAAAAACTTGCCATCAATGTCAAATTTTTAGTAAAAGAATTTTTATTGCCGGTACCTTAAATCCTATCATATCTCGGGACCCTTTTCAAATCGGGGCTAGATTATATTGGTCCTATTAATCCTTCCTCTGCAGGTCAACATCAACATATTATTGTGGCTCTGATTATTTCACTAAGTGGGCAGGCTATACCTTTGAGACAAGCTAATGCCCTCACAAAACTGCCAAAGGTTTTACATGAATTTATTTGCTCGGGTTTGGTATTCCCTTCCGGATACATTCGATAGAGGTACCCCCTTTGTTAATGAAGTCATTGCTAATTTGTTGAGCATTTTGAAGGTCAAGCACACCAAAGTTCTTCATATTATCCTCGGGGTAATGGACAAATTTGAAGCTACTAACAAAGTATTGAAAAATATCTTGCTGAAAAGCGATTGGAGATCAACAAAAGGATTGGCATATCAAGAATAGTGGGCGCCCTTTGGGCTTATAGAGTCACTATCAAAACAGACTACAAATCACACACCTTTCAATTTGGTTTATGGCATAGAAGCGGTTCTACCCAGAGAACTCGAATTACCTTCTTTGAGATTAGCTCACAAATTGTGTTTACCTTTTGAACATGCTCTCAGAGGAAAATTTGGATGCCACGCTACATTTGGATGAGTCTGAGAATGGGAAGCCGAGAACACAAACTTGTTGAAAAAGGCTAAAGATCAGGCTGCATTCAAGGTTTTGCACAAAATACAAGGCACTTTTAAAAAAGGGAGCTTGTTCTCAAATGGAACAAGTCAAAGGAGGATTCAGGTAGCAAATTTGACAACATTTGGGAAGGGCCCTTTGTAGTGTTGGATCCTGCAGTATTAATTCTTATTGGTTCTGAGGAAGTTGCTTGGGGATGCCATTGCCAAATCCTATCAACATCTTGCACACGAAAGGTATTGGGACCAGCATGCTTGCTTGTCCCTCTTCTTTCATTAAAAGGTTTAGAGATTTATAGTAGGTTTAAAGTAGTTAAATCAGTTGATTTTTAAGCACATTATTTCATGGAGATAGAACGGTTTGACTTTGAGCACATTACTCTAATAGAATTTGGTTCATGTTCCTAGGTTGATCGATCGGGGTAATAGTGCAAATGATCTCAAGAACGAGGGTTGATACTAATAATTACCAAGTGTCATATGCGGGGAGCATCCTTCTTCCATCTTTATTCACCGTCCTTAAGCATTCCTACCATCCATCCAGCCTCTTATTCTTGTTTTTCCATACCTTAACAAGCACTCTGCAAAATCACCTTCACCATCATAGCGAGTTGCAAGGGTTTGAGACTAATTGGTTTATGTGTTTCCATGACAGGTGCACTCTTCTTCCATATTTTTTCATCTGTCTTAAGTAGCCCTACCTCCCATTTGAACTCCTTATTCTTATTCTCATTCCCTAAAGAAGAAAAGCACTCTGCAATTCATCTTTACCATCACAGCAGAGTTGCACTTGTTGAAGATTAGGAGGAAGACATATTTTCTTGTTTTGGCGAAGTTTCAAGCACTTGCACACTCACTCCATTTCCATTTTACCACCACCTCACCATATACACACTCATTTTCTTTTCACTACTTATTCCATTCACAATCATTCCACCACCCTTCTTATGCCTTTTTATCCATATTATTCCCTCACCACATCCATACTTCCATACTCACACTCACTTCCACCTTTTTCTATCTATATTATTTCATCACCACATTCATACTCACTTCACCTCCACTTACATCTCACACTCTCATATCTCCACTTGGATACATTGGCACAAAGTTGAAGACCCCCCTAGTTATCCATTTTTGACATCACATGGCTGAGGGGACCAGCCTTTTTCTTGTTTTGGCGAGATGTTGCCCCCAAAGGGCAACATGCTAATTGTGGTCTATGCATTCAAACTAGGTCAATTTACTTTAGAAGACTAGGTCAAAGTTTGGAAGACTCTTGGCATTTAACATTGATATGGAGGTCAAAGGATGTTCCTTCTTCAGGTCAACAAGTGCTCGAGGTTCAAATTTACATGAGGTACTTTATTTGAGGTCAAAATGCTTAGTCAAAAAGTATGCTCTAGAAGATTACGGGTTATGAAGTTTGGAAGACATTTTTTTGAAGATTGGAAGTCAAAGAGTTTGGAAGACCCCATGGTGCTTGATTTTATCCCTTAGCCATTCTCATCCAATCATTGTTCATATTCTATCTCTATCCATTGAGATTTTCTAGCCATTTCTTCCCACACCCATACCCTCCTTTTTGTTTACCCTTGCCTACCTTATTTTGCCTTACCCAAATTTCCCTTTCTCCATTACATCCACATTCCCCATTGCCTCTATACTTTCTCACTTCATATGACATTTGTTTTGCAAATTTCCCTAGCCAAGACCCTTTTTGCAATTCCTTACCATTATGCCATGCCACTTGTATACTTTATGAAATATTCTTGACCATTATGCCCAAGGACTTAGCATATTCCCAAAGAAAAATTAGGGTTGCCATTGCTCAAGTGATCCACCTCTTCAATTTTCTATAAGTGACCTTTTTAAAACCATGGCCTAGCTTTGCAAAAATAAAAAATACATATTCCATGGATATCTGGGAGGGCAAAAAATACTGAAATCGTGTCGCGCTATTTAGAGAAAATACAGACCAAGAACCCTAAATTTCTGCTTCCACCTCGAATCTCGCCCGGTTTGGCACGAGCCCTCGGAATCTACCTATTTTGACCTTCCCACTCTTTATGAACCGAATAAACCCATCAATCAAGGCTAAGATTAAGCAAACATTTGAAAACTAAGATAAAAACATGGGATTCGACAAAAGAATTTTCTTGAAGGCCCGTAGCGTACAAACCTTCTTTGTGATCATTCTTTGAGCATGGTGAAAGGATTTTGGAAGTCTCGAGTACTCCCGATCAAGTCACAAGAGATTTGGTTGGAAATTATCTATTGAAACTTTTATTGACCTGAAGTTGATTTTGAAGTCTTGAATTATTATTATCCAACATTATTACGATTGATTTACATTCCTATCAATGAAATTTGATGCCTATCTCAAGAAATTATCTACGTTATGATCCTTTACAATTTTTCTCTGTTCAAAATTTTATAGAAAAATCCACAGTACTTTTGATTACCTTTGATCCATTTGCCATCAATCCTTGAAGCATCACGGAACCTATATGTCTTGAAAAATCCAAAAATCCCACTCACAACTTGAGTTAGAAATTTTTGCACTCTGTTTTGACTATTCTTGGTTGTATTTTGCCAAATCCAGGTCCACAAAAATTACTTTTGCTTATCCGGATGACAATCGACCATTTGCCTAGATTCCTTATCATCATTAAAGCACATTTGCTTTGGAGATTCTCAACAACTCGTCGGCAACTCAAAATCCCAATCTCGATCCTTTGTTTTTCAGTTTGACCGCTATTGACCAAATTTTGACTGCACTTTGAGCTCGAATAACTCACAAACTATGTTTCTGACTTGGTCAGAAGCTTTACCATTGAGTACCTACATCTTTTCTGACTAAGTCTACAGTGGTTGACTCAAAAAATCGATTTGCATATCAATATCACAACTGTTTTGACAAAGGTGTCAATTTCTGGAAATGGGAAAGGTACAAAACTTCAAGTTTTTGGACTTTTCATTGAAATTTGCTTGCATAGATTGATCACCTTAAGTGATCTGGAGGTTCTAACCCCAATTTGAGTGAAAGCTCAAGTTCGTTCCTTGTGGTTGATCCTTAAGCCAGGTTTAGGGTCAACAGGGTTGTTCTCTCTGGGTGTCCGTGTGTTCTGCTCCATTTCCCAATCTTCTTGGTCTCCCTCTTGTCTTCATGGTCGGAGTTGGGTTCATATCCCCGACTCGTGCTGTTCGGTCTACGCCGGCCCCTTTTCCCCCTCTTTCTTCCCCTCTGTGCTGACTCATGTCGGGGGCTATTGTTGCCACCACTATGTTCCCGTGTACTTGTATGGAACCCCCCTGTGGGTTGGTATTCTCCTTCTCCATATCTGTCTCCCGATCCGTCAACCTCCCTTTCTCCTGAACTCCCGATCCTGGGTCCTGTCCCGCTCCTGTCAGTTCCCGTACTCTCTTGTGCAAGAACACCTTGCCATTTTTTACCCCCGCCTGTATCCCTGCCTGATTCAGCTCTCTGGCCTTGGCCAGCTCCCTGTGTAGCCCTTGCCTTTGCATTACCGTGAGTGCTTCCTGTACCTTGATCCCGTTTCTTAGTCTGGATCCTATCCGCAATACCCTCTCCTTGGCTGCTCGATCCCTGAGTGTTAAGTTTATGTGCCTCGATCTCCCCCTCCATTGTCCTGATCGCACTGCCTTGACAATGATGCTCCTGTGTTCTTTGAAGACCACCTCTATCACCTCTGCAGTCACTTGATATGTATCCTCGTTAGGTTTCTCTGCTATCCCTATAAGCCTAACGTCATGCCTAATTCTAGTTTGTTCCTCATACTCTACAATATGCGGTTTTATTTTATTAAATGACTCCCATGCATTCAATTGAACATTTCCTTTTTCTAATTCAACCAAGCTATTCGGGATTTTGGCTTTCTCCTCTTCAATCTCGTCCATTCTGCGCTGCATTTCTTCGCTTGTCTTTTCCACTCCTACTATCCTCCGTCCATCTTTGGCAATGACTACCTTGTTTTAGGTTGGCCGATTACGCTGGCGTGTTGAGTGCATCCATGCTGGGTATCCTAGTCTCCAACTGCTTGTCTATCTGAGCTAGGAAATCTTTGAGATCCTGTTGGCTTGCCGGTACTCTTGCCGCCTCTGCTCTCTTAGTCTGGCTAAGGTTGGTGCTTTCCGCCATGGTTTGGGCTGTGCTATACCACTGTATTCTTCGCCTGCGCGCTCACCACAACCTGTACGATGCTACTCTGCCATATTCGTTTCATCAGTATATATCGGAAGCCTCAAACGGTTCGTTAATTCGAAAATTTCACCGTTAACCCTGATTTTGAATTTTGAATATTGGAATACCCGTTAATTATTCGGTCTCCACTACTTAATATCTACTCTATTCCTCGGGTGTGTCCATATCCTCTTCTATAATAATTGGTTGGCGATTCGAAATCCCGTCCTTCCATGCTTATTTATTTTGTTCTTGTCCATGTACTCATTGCATATCACGTGTCTTTTGAGTATTTGAGTTTGTAGTGGCGGGTACCGGTTGGTGGGTCTAGCCCTCGCTATCCCGGTGTGTGCGGCGTGGTGAGCCTCTCGTCGTATCTTATTCCGCCCCGCTTTTTACTCTTAGTTTGCATTTCGCAGGTTTGTGCATTTCGCATGATTTTGAGTTTATAGTGGTCCGGTTACCCGGTTGGTGGGTCTAGCCCTCGCTATCACGGTGTCTGCGGTGAGAGCCTCTCTGTCCCGTATCTTATTCTGTCCACCTTTTACTCATACGGTCTTGCGACCTTATACATTTACCTTTTGTAGATTTGGAGTGCTTCAGTTAACCAGTTGGTGGGTCTAGCCCTCGCTATACTGGCGTGCGGCGGAGGTTGGAACTCTCTGTTCCGCACTTAATGCTGTCCGCTTTTGCTCCTTACAATTTGCCTGTTCCCTTGTTTTCGTTGTCCGTCCGTGCATCTCTCCTTTTCCTTCTGCCTCCCCTCTGTATGTCCGTCTTACGTTTTGTTGTTTTCGGGTCTCATCTGTTTCCTTTACTCCCATCAGCCTTTTAGTTCTTTAGTCTGTCCCGAGTTTGCCACCCTTTTTCTCAAGGTTTTTATGCTGGTTCCGTGGCTCCCCTTTCGCCCTCGTAAATTCTTGCCTTGGTAAGTACCTTCAGCCTCCCCCCTGTTTTCTGCTGTTCTTTTACTCTTTTACCAATCTGCCGCTGCTGTGGTCATCTGTCTCCCTTGATGTTTTCTGTGTACTTGGGTTTTCCGTTGTCCCCCTGTGTACCTGTTCCTGTGTTCTGGGGTTGATATCCTGTTTAACCAATATTTTTACTATCTTGCATGCTACCACCTTTTCCTGTTTTCTGAGTGGATTTCTTGCTGTCGTGTTTGCTGTCGCGTTTTCCCGCCTCTTGGGTGGATGTCCATGTTGCCTATTTGTCTGTACTCGTAGGGATCTTTGCCATTTGTTGAATTGTGATAGCGTCGTTAGTCACCCAAACTCCCCTCAGGAATGCATGGAGAGATGTACAGTTACACTTCCAGTACAATTTTGTAAATTGCTACTTGACTACTTTCCGCATATAGTAATCTAAGGGTTATGGATATGAAAATATCACTTTACCTTGTGTAGAAAGTAATTGAGAGTAAGAACATACTGATCTTCGTAACAAAGGAGCTGTCTTTTATGTGTAATTCTATCTTATATTCAAAAAGAGAATTCACAGTTACATATTCTGGCTTATTCAGCCACTTTTAAGCATCTCAGGCAAGATTTTTCCTTCTATGTTCGGGTTTCCCCGCATCATTCAAACATTTCATACATCTTTATGCTGAATACATCTTACATATTTTAGCAAAACTGAAAAACTGAAACATAAAAGAGCAAGAAAAGTGACAGATAGAAAGGTAAAGCAAAAACAAAAACAAAAACAAAAACAAAGGGGTTACATGCAGCCCCTTCATCTCCCTCCATTGTTGCCTCTCCCCATCCCAGATATTCATTTCCTTGGCTTTTTCTCCGCGGACGACTCCCCTATCTTTTTAACTTTTTTCCAGGTTTCTCCCCATATATGCTCGGCATATGAAATCAACAGGGTTCTTCTCGCAACAGTATATACAAACCTTCCCAAAATCACAGATGTATAGGTTGTGCTGATAGCTTGAAGACCGCTGTAACGCTGCATGAATCTGCAATCGATTAAAACACTGCATAGTTCTGTCTAGATCCTGGCGCCTCACTGAATCATTTTTATCGCCTAATACTCCAAGCACCTCCAGTAACCCCAAAGTATAACCACGATCCCGTATATGTTGAGCATGATGAATTCGGTCGCAGTACAAACAGTGCACTCGCCCGCAGCTGATGCACGACGGCAGACCCCGTCCCAAGCATAAACACTCCGGTTCACAGATACACCAGGGATTGAGATCCTCGAGGTCAGGATTGTAGGGCACCGTAAGGTTGCCCGGGACCCCAGATCCGGGTCGCTTCATGGCCTTTCTCTTCTCCCCATCGTTGTCGACTGCTGCTCTCTTACCCTTGTCCATTTCCGCTGTTGAGCTGTGACGAAGGTGAAGACGGAGATGGACTGGCGCTTCCCTCGAACTCTGAAATTGAGGGCTCAAGAGCTCCAGGCGCTGAGGAATCGTGAGAGATCTTGAGAGTGGGTTTTCACCATTCGTTTATTTCTTTGTTACTACTCTTATATAGCTCTAGGGTTACGAAAATCTGTCTGAATTCCCGCTCATTCTTTAAGGTCGTCTGCCTTAAATGCTAGTCTTGTCCTATCTTGTCTCTTCGAATTTTCGTACGTGAATATTCGCCACCTGTCTCCTAGCTACTTGTCTATCGTACGTACATTTCGTCCCTTTTTTCTATATTTCATTATGTTTCATTCATACGCCTCCCTTGATAGTTATGATTATGACGCTAGTCATTCGCGTTCTTTCTTTTTCTTTATATAATCTGTTTATGCTCTCTGCTGTGTTGCCACGTGCTCCATCCCCTTTAGCTGTGCAGTCCGCTACTGTTCCCTTCCTTTTGCCACGTATTCCGTCTCCTTTAATTTTCATGTAATTATAAATTCAGTGATATTTATCTCACGTTATTAGTCCCCCACCCCAATCTTTCTTTTTCTTTTATTTTCTTTTCTTTTCCTTTATTTTTCTTTTCTTTTTCTTCTCTTTTCCTTTCTTTTCCCTAACGTTTTAAAAATTTGAATCACCCGTCGCCGGACTCGTGAATTATTTTCTTGCCGTTTCCCATATCTGCTAGCTTCTACCCCTTTTGGAAATCGATGGATGGTGTCGTGTATAATCTATAGTATTATTTATTTAATTACTGCTTCATCCGTCCCTGATCTTGTACTCCGATGATATATTCATCGTCTGCAATCCGTTGTTTTTATCCGATCGATCACGGTTTGATTTATCTAAAATCTAGACTGGCTAAACTATCTATAATCTATTTAGACTAAGCACGTTCTAAACTGTAACGAAATCTGAGATGATGCACTTACCTGCCTTTGCCCCCATCCTTGCTCTTATCGTCGTCGCCCATCGTCGCCCACACCATCGTCGCCCACACCATAGATTTGTATTACTGGAATATTAACCAGATTTGTATTACTGCTTGAAGGGATTTGTATTACTGGTTGAAGGAAAGGGATTTCAATTTCTTCAAGATACATTTTTTTCTTGAAATGCATTCGATTTAGGAGCAGCTATAATCGTTCGGGGCAAGTTTTCCTTGAGGTAGAATTCGGAGCCATGTTTGATCGATTGAGGAAAGTTCAAAATGTGCGCCAAGATTTCGGGAGGATTTGGTATAATTATGGAGAATATTGTATGTCAACCGCCTTTATTAATGATAGGCAACTCCATGTAAAATTCAAAATGTACACTACAAACACTTTAACCCAGTTCAAATTTCTACATTAATATACACAAAAATTCAATCACCCTTTTATGCTTCTACCCACTTGTTTTTTTCCGGAACAACTGATTCCTTGATCCTTTTGTCAGAAGGACATAGCATCTAAAGATGTCTAGAAAAGGACTTTACCAAAAACTCATTCGATCCTTTTTTACTTGATGATGCACCTCAGTCTGCCACTATCTGTCTAGCCATACACATTTAAATTAGAAACTTTAGGAGTATCTTTTATAGGCTTCGCTACATCCAGGATAACATTGGCTGTTGTGCTCTAATTTGCATCCTTCAAATATAAATTATTGAGTGTTAAATGGTTGATGAATGTCCAAAATGGGATTTCTTATGTGTATGTGTACATATAGCTTGGAGCAAGAGTCATTTTGGATTCCTTCACCAGCAAAGCTAAAAAATGACACTTTTACCAGCAAAGTGACCAGTGCTGCCTCCTCTTTATACTGATCCACATTAGCATTATACCTCTATATCTTGGCTGTTTTGAGCAAAACAAATAAGAAGGCAGAGGAGATAGACCAGAATAGGAACTTCGAGAGGAGAAGGAGCTCGGTATGAGAAGGCATTTTTGTAGTGGTATCCTCTAGTGGTATTCTCTTCTAACCAGCATGTAAAAGAGAATAGAGTAATCAAACAAAGAAGACAATAAAAAACATCTGCCATGCATGCTCCATACCATAAGCTTCTTCAGCAAGGGCAAAATAACCTTAACACAGAAGCTTCAAAATTGTAAAGTTTTGGGAAACAGCATGCAAAGAAGGGAAGAAACCATTGATTTGATGCTTGCAGCAGGGGAATATAGAGCCCAAAGAGCAAGAACAGAAGTAAATTGCAAGACTAAAACCAATAGGGAATACAGAAATGAAAACATACAGCTAATATTTGAGCATATAGGCTTTAGAATCGGTTACCAGCATCTTTTCCTGTTCCAGAACTGAAAAACCGATCCCAACTCTACTTAAAACCACGTTTCTAGATATTTCATCGTCCAAGCCATCTGCAAGAACCTAGATATGAAGGTGAGCACTCTAAATCGATAGATCCGAACCTTCAAATGCAAAAGGACATGTCGCGATTCTTAGAGGATAAATCATTAGAAATCATATATTAGTATAAACTCTCGATTGGATAAGAGCGGCGCCAAACAAAATCCAGACTCCAAAAATGAGACGGGCAAAAGTTCTGCGATTTTTGGAACATCGAAAATTATTTCCGGCAGTGAAAAACCCTTATACCTTAGAAAATCAATCTTAAAAAAAAATACCAAAAACCTTTTTGGCCATACCGGATAATCCCAAATTAAAAGGGTTGATATTTACGTTGAAGGATTTCAAATATGAAGATTGCATATCAATGGTCATATTATGTTTTTGTTATATGATGAAGACTATTTATATCCTCTTATTCAAGTCAAACACCATATTATGAAGATCAAAATTATGTGGTTAGTGCTTACGTATTTACAATTTCATTGGATTTAAGTTTCAAGTTTTTTCAAGAATTCAAGCTCTCAAAAGAAGTTGTACAAGATTTATATTTTTTATTTGGAGTTATGGATGACATGATGGATGTGACTGACCTTAAAAAAAAAAGGCTACACCACATGACCAATCTAAGTTATTAAAGAGCATTATGGAGAGGGGATTAAGCGCCATGCCAAGGCAGAAGAGAGAGGGTGCGACCTAGATGGGATTTGCCACCCTTGAAGTGATTACATTTATGTGAAGCCATAGAATCGTCGATTGAGGCAATGACATTCGAGTTTTTAATTTTTATTTTCCTTGGAAGACTTCTAGGATGCTTTTTAAGAATTGAAGATATTTGGATATTGGATTTTGTTAAGTTGCAATGCGATCCTTATGACCTTTACAAGTCAAAGATTCTGAAGATCTAATTTTGAAGAACTTGCCGGGACGTCGAGTAATTTGAGGGGGAATAATGTAGAAGATATAATTTGCTCATAATTGTGCTGTTTGAGTCAAATTGTGCTTAAGGAAGCATTGTCATGCCATATTATTCTCTTAAGTTGTGTAAACACTTGGTGGCAGAAGAGAGGAATTTGCGGAATATGAAGGGTTTGCTAGATACTTTCTCCTTGGCTCGAGCATTCTTCTGAATTGGGTAAATGCTCCGCATTATGGGCCCAGCTGACTCCGCCTCCCCCTTGTTTGGCTCTATTCCCTTGGAAGGTGCTTCCAGGTAATGTGTGTACTAAGCTGTTGGGTATTCTCTTTGGAGGGGATGTTTCCATAGGGAGGGTGTGGGATGAGATTTTGCAGGGGTTGCAGAAACACCTCAATTGGTGGAAGGGTAGCAAGTTGTCCATGGCAGGTAGGATCACTATTTGCCAAGTCAGTACTTTGTAGCACTCATGTGTATACAGCATCTGCGATGTTAGCTCCTGAGGGTAAGATACAGGCTTTGGATAAGATTGTTCGAAATTTTGTGTGGGGCGAGGATGATGAAGGGGCGGTTGTTAAAGTGGCTTGGTGGAAGTGTCTCCGCCCGGGAGGATGGGGGCTTGGCCATTTTGGATTTGGCACCTTTGCATAGTAAGGTGTTGGTCTCCAAGTTTGTTTGGAGCATTCTGCAGGATGGAGCATCTTCTCACAGTGCGGCATTGTTGTTGCCGATCTCTTCGCCATGCTTATGGCGTTTGGGAAGCCGTGCGTGCTTGTGGAGTTTGCCACAGGCAATTGTTATATGGTCTCCCGCCTTTCCCACATGCATCCCCTTTTCTCCGCGGGGGTGTTGCGGGGCTTGGGATCATGTGCGTGTGCTCTTCCGGCTAGATTATGCCTCGGTTTATCACCACTCTTCTCCTTTCTTGTGGGTTCCTCTACCACTGCGCAAGATTGCCCTTGGTCGCCACCGCAGTGCATGCTCCGGACCTTGGCCCGTTGGAGGCGAAGCTCTTGGCTCACCTTGGAGGATTGGTATTGGGGTGGTCAGCTAGCTACGTGGGAGTTCTTTAGAGCTCACTTTCGCCTGAGGGGCAGTGACCGGGCTATCTGGGAACAAATGGCGGGGAGTATTCCGCTACACATACCTATAGTCCCTCAGGATGATGTGGTGGTGCAGGTTTGGAAGGTTCATTCAGATGTTGTGTCTTCTTGTTTTGTGCGGTCTTGTTACCGGGTCGCGGCTATTCATGACACACTTGCCCCTTCGTGCAAGTGGTCTCTGCGGCTTCCGGGTTCTCGATGGCCTTTCGGTTTGGAAGTGGACATGGAGCTCACTTCCCCCATCGGGCGTTAGGTGCTTCAGGTGGCCGGGTGGTGCACCAACATCGGGGTGAATGCCATTGTGAGTCAGTTTAGGCCAGGTGTGAGCCCTCTCTGCCCTTGTTGTGGCTTTCATCGTGAGACTGTGGAGCATTGTCTGGTTTTATGCCCTCACTTGCAGGCTACCTGGGATTGGGTTAGGGCTCTGTTTCAGGTGAGATTGACTAGCCGCCATTCTTTCGCTTCATGTGTATCCTGGTGCTTGGTCGCTCTTACGGCAGCAAGCCTTGCATCTGTGCGTGGCTTGGTTGGTGTGGCTGACTTGGAAGCGACGGCGGTTGTGGATCTTTCAGGGGATTTAGCAGCCTGCAGCCTCTCTGATTCCTCGACTCAGGTACAAGCTATTTCAAAGCTTTCTGGTGTTCCCGAGATTAGTAGAGCGAAAGTTTGCCATTTAGCGGGACTTCTTGGGTATTGTAGATGGTGATGGTCGGTTTGTACAACAGTAGAGTTGCAGTTTTTTTGTGAGTTTATTGTGGAGTGTCGAGGTATCGCTGTCTCTTTGGGGCAGTTCTCCTTCCTTCTCACTTGCTTTGTAACATTACCATTCTTTTAATATATTGATTACACAGTTCTTCAAAAAAACATTAGAGTGTTGTCATTTTTTGGGTGTAGTTGAAGAAGCGTGATGTATATGGACTTGAAGGTGTATAAAAGTCCTTTTCAATGGTTAAAGCATGGGGTGATGTGGAAAAATCTTATGGAAGTAGAGTGGTAAAATGAGATCTAATGGTAGAGATTCTTTAAAGATTAATGGTCAAGATTTGTGGTGTAAGTTTTTTTTTTTTTTTGGGGGGACATCTCCTCATTCTCTCTCTCTTCCACTCTTGGAGTTTTCTTGAGGATCTATTGTAGAGTGCATCTTCTATGGAAGAAATAATAATAGAAGAGGAGGATGAACCTCCAGACTTGTGTTATCTCTCTTCTTCATCATCTATAATACATTCTCCTTCATCTATGTTTTGTATTACATTGTCATGCTAGTAGAATGGGATAAAATCCATTGCATAGACTTTGCAGTTTGCTTGCCTAAGTTTCTGATTGTGATCTTGCACACGGAAATCTATTTACAGGCTTTGATCTTCTAATTTGTAACTAGAACTAGAAACAGATGAAACGAAAGTTCCAGCTTCAATGGCATGATGGATTTCAGAAGACAACATTGGTTTAGGATATATTCTCATGCCTGTAGGATGCCTGTAGGATGCCTGTTCTTGAAAATCATTGGTCCTACCTTGAATTTATAGTAGAAGCAAGGAGCTTCTAGTGGAAAGCCAAATCCTCGGTATTTTGCTAGCAAGGAGAACTGCATAACAGATTCGGTCCCCATTTTTTTTTTTTTTCATTTGCATAAATACCTTTCATTGGGCACGTTGGTACACCCACAAGACACTGGAATATAATATATTGATTAAGCGAATTTACATATATTCGAAAGGAAATACGACATTAAAATGGGTATTCCAAAGAGCTGGATAACCACAAAACATTTGTCCGGATAGAAACTGACTTACCTAAATGTTTGCTGATGCCGTTGAGATGATCGATGGACTAATATATCTGCCATATCCAAATAGCCCTCGCAAGGTGCTTTGAGCGAGATGAAAGGAGTGGTTCGAGCATATTAAAGTAGGCTATATAATTATCTGTCTAAGTTTTCGATGGGTTTTTGTTGTCTTCAAGAGCACAAGTGCTGTAAAGTTGGGGTGCAGAAGCTGGCTGCAATTGTAAGTCCTAATTACAATGTCTTAGTTGCTGCTTCTAACTCAGCTAAGGCTGGAGTCTTCACTGCTTAGAAACCTTCCCTTAATGTTACTTTTACTCAAGTAGACAGATTTGGACGGTGGATAATAGTCAAATGGATGGATAAGGGATAAGAGTGGGGAATTGTGAATGTGTATACATCTACTCAGCCACGTCAGCGAGGCTCTCTGTGGGCCAATTTACGGACTAAGATTATGCGGCTCGGTCATAATGTAGCATGGCTACTAGTTGGTGATTTTAATATGGTTGAGTTTGAAGCGGATAGATGTGGTAGAGGTACACAAATTATTCAGGGATTTGAACATGAGTAGTGGAGGCAGCTTGTGCTGGACTACAGAATGGTAAAGATTGGCGGAGACCAGTCTTTTACGTGGTGTAATGGCTGGACTGGACCAGGTAGAGCTTATGTCGGCACGATTGTGGGTATTATAATGTAATAGGTGCTGGCTTACTGGGTAACTTGCAAATGACAAATATGTTGGATAGTTCCATATTTGATCACAATCCACAATGGCTTTTTGGTTACAGCGCCAGTGCATAAACGAGCTACAAGAACCTATTTCAAGCTTAACACTCGATATTTGTCAGACCCTGAGTTTGCTGATGGTTGCAGGCATGCCTGGTCCTCTACATTTTCTCGTCTTCGAGGTATGTCTGGAGTTGTTGACACTTTGGCAGCAGTTAAATCCTTTGCTAAGCAGTGGGGACGTAGGAAGGCTCAGGCAACTAGAGGCCGACTACTAGCTTTGTATATGGAGCTTCAAATGTGTCGTTCGCAAGCCCCTTCATCAGGTATTTGAGAGAAAGAGTTATTGGCAGAAATAAGAAGCATTGAGTCTATACAGGCAACTCAAGCTCGCATTAAGGGCGACTTGGATTGGTTTAAATTGGAAGATAGGTGCTCTCACTTCTTCTTTAGGGCGGCAAGGAGAAGACATGTGTCAAGCTCCATATCTTCGCTACTTCTACCTGATGCCTCTGAAATTTCTGATGCTGCACAGTGGAAGCATTTTTCTACTTTTTTCGCTGATTAGTCTCTGCCATTCCAAGAGGACATGCAAGAGGTAGTTTTATCTAAGATCCATCCTATTATTTCCTCACAGCAGCGTGTTCAGTTGGAATCAAGTATTACTGTCGATGACTTGAATTTTGCTGTAGACTCTTTAAAAAAGATTAAGTGCCCAGGCTTGGATGGTTTTTCTATAGAGTTTTCTCAAGCTTATTGGAATTGGCTTGGTAATGATGTCTTCAATGCTTTCTCTGAGTTTCACCGCTTCAGGAGCTTGGATAAGGTCATCAACACTGGTTGCATTTCCCTTATTCCTAAGTGCAAAGAGCCTAAAACCATTTTGGATTGGTGCCCTATAACTTTGCTATCTACGGTACAAGATCTTTGCTAAGGCCTTGGCAGAGAAAGAGAGGGATATCTTGGCAGAATCTACCTCCTTCTTGCTAATGTGGCCGCAGCTTATGAGGGGATGTATATTGGGCATGCCTAAAGAGTCAGCACATTGTATATCTCAAATTGGATTTTGCTAAAGCCTATGACAGTATAGATTGGAATTTCCTACAAAAATGCCTTTTGGCATTGGGATTTGGAGAGTTGTTAACCAGAGATGTTATGAAGCTCCATCTTTCTGCTCGGTCTACTATACTTTTTCATGGAGAACCGTTGGTTGTGTTTCTTGTTGGTAGAGGAGTTCGACAAGGATGTCCCCTTGCCCTGTTATTGCTCACTATTGTGGTAGAGGTATTGTCCCAACTGTTCTCTTCGGCTATTCAAGATGGCATAATTCAAGGATTGACTATGGAGGATGGTTCTCAAGAAGTGTGTAATCAATATGCCGATGATACATTTCTCTTTCTAGTGGTTGAGGACGATAATCTTTAGAATGTTAAGCTCTTGCTTGACTCTTTCTCCCTGGCATCAGGGGTTCTTGTTGGGTGGCTAAAGTGCTCTGCTTTATGGACCTTGGATGTGGATGTTCCTCCCTGTGTTTATGTACCCATGGAAAGTGCTTCCTCAAGAGAAGACCACTAAACTCTTGAGCATTCTTGTAGGTATACATATCTCTACTTCAGATGCATGGGATGTTATAGTGGAAGGCCTGCGCAAGTATATTTTTTGGTGGAATACAGCTAAGCTTTCTCTGGCAGGGAGGATAGTAGTTGCTAAGCTAGTTCTCAGCAACACTCATGTGTATATGGCATCTGCTGTGCTTGCCTCACAAATCAAAGTTTCAAGAGGTTGTCGCAATTGTCCGTAACTTCATTTGGGCGTGTACTGAGACAGGTGTAGTTCTGGAGGTTGCTTGGTCTACATGTATCAAACCAAGATTTGCTAGAGATCTAGGTATGATTGACTTTTATTTACAGAGTAAAATTGTGATATCTATGTTCATTTGTCGCTACTTGGCGGGCATGATACATTCGCCTGGAATGAGATTGGTTGCGAAAGCACTTGCGCAGTGTATTCCTTTTGGGAAACTGGCACTTAGGGCAGTTCTTCCTTGGTGTCTCTTTAATCAGCTTCGTCATATCCGAATGCTTCCCCCTTCTTGAAGGGACTGCTTAATTCTTGGGAGATAGTTCGTGTGATGTTTAAGACTAATATAGGTGTGTGTCCACATGTAGGTTCTCTGTGTTAGTAGATCCCTCTGGATAATCACATGCCTCTGTGTGCTACGGTACATCCATTGACTCAGCGGCGTTAGTTGGTACGACTGCTTCTTTCTATGTGACCAAGTTCAGCCAGTTTGGCAATGGTTACTATCTCTCTCCTATGTCACCTTGACTAGCCAACAGGTGCTTCTCGCCATTTATCCTTCCACTTGGAACATCTTGCAGCAACAGGCTTTCCATTTAGCTTCACGCTGGTTGTTGTGGTCTGTTTGGAAAAGAAGGCGGTTGTGTATCTTCAAAGGCTTATCAATTAGTGTCGACCAACTTCTTCACGAGGCGCAAGACAGGTTAGTGAACCTATGTTCTCAGCTTGCTCCTGAAAAAAAACATTTGATTTTTGAGGAATATTTGGGTATCTTATCTTATGCATAGACATGTGGCTGCATTCAGCGGATTATCTTTGTCTGCTGAGTTATTCCTGTCTCTGCATCTATGTGTGTACTTCTTCTGGAATATTGAATAAGAGTTTGTCGTCCTTCAAAAAAAAAAAAGAATATTAAAACAGACAGCCAAACTTTGAGCCAATAACTAATTTCAATGATTGTACGATTCAAAAATTAAGAAATCAATCGGTGTGGATTAAAATTTGGCTGAGGTGTCATCCACATGGATAGACTAGAAATCCAAGAAATATTGTAGAGGGGGTTAGGCAAGCCTGCTAAAAAATGTAACAAAGCAAATGATTTATCCTCGACAAGACTTCGAACTGGGAAAACAAACAGATGAAAATGACAAATAGCTGAGCCCAATTTTTTAATAATCGAATCAATAAAGATCGTTTTACAAATACAGGACTACTTGCTGTTCCTCCTTGGTCTTTCTGGATGAGAGGCCCATCGTCTTCTCACCAAGCCCAATCTGCATTTGCTCGCTGCTACTAATGAAGTCTTGGTTGATTTTCCCTCCTTTAGGTACTTAGATGTTTCATTTCGCTCTATGCTACGGCGTTGACTAGACCAAATAACTTTGAAGGGATAGTTCTTGTACTATTCTTAAGAAAAGAAACCCATAATGATTATTTCTTGAAGTATTGCTATGGGGAAACATTCATCCATTTGTAGCATCCACATCAACAATGATTTCCAACCAAACAAAACCTTGCAATGTTGTAAACAAACATGTAAATAAATGAGGTTTCAACGCCATCCTACACTAGACAACAATGCAAAAAGTCTAAATGCATAGGTGCCTTACAATTTTTTTTTTTTTTTGAAGAACTGTGCCATCAATATATTAAAAGAATGGTAATGTTATAAAGCAAGTGAGGAGGAAGGAGAACTGCCCCAAAGAGACAGCGATACCTCGACACTCCACAACAAACTCACAGAAAAACTGCAACTCTACTACTGTACAAACCGACCATCACCATCTACAACACCCAAGAAGTCCCGGCAAATGGCAAACTTCCGCTCTACTAATCCCGGGAACACCAGAAAGCTTTGAAATAGCTTGTACCTGAGTCGAGGAATCAGAGAGGCTGCAGGCTGCTGAATCCCCTGAAAGATCCACAACCGCCGCCGCTTCCAAATTAGTCACACCAACCAAGCCACGCACAGATGCAAGGCTTGCTGCCACAAGAGCGGCCAAGCACCAGGATACATGAAGCAGCAACTGCTGGCTAACTGTTAGCCCGCAACTAATCTTTATGACAATAATATTGTCTGCAATAGTAGCATTTTGGAGAAGATCCCAACTCTGGCCAAAACTCTGGGCGTTGTTCCATATCGGATCTGCAACAAAAGGGGAAAACTGCCGGATTATTGAATCTCCACAAAAAAGAAAAAAAAGCAGAAACTGTCGGATTACTGAATCCTAAACTATCGGTAGTCAAACCACAACAAGATCCAGATTTATACCTTAAAAGCGAGTTGATTCATAGGTGGAAGTTCCATTCAATGTCTTGTGACAGGATTAAAAAATAAATTATCTCCTTCTAAAACAAAGCACAGATTCAGAGGCCGCAGCGACGTGTATGGCTTCATAAGCAGGAAAGGCAGAAACGCAAAGGAAAGATTGACCCATCTATTGCGAACCTGTCAAAAACCTCTGCAGAGTCTGCTGTCATCTTGCTTCAACATAAAGATCCATAAGATTCTTGGCAAAAAATCAGTATACAGAACAAGATTTTAGAGGATTGCACCATTTTTACAGACACACCACCGTAAACCTACAAAAAATCAAAGATATTAGAACCAGCTTCTTGGAACTTTGAGAACAGAAGAAAAATAGAAAAAAACATAAAATTTATCACAAAAGCTCCAAAACTCTCTCAAATCTAGTAAAAACTCGCTCAAACTAGAGCTCTGACCTCCAGGAGCTTAGAAAACATGACTTAGAAGCAAGCATCTCGCCGACGACAAAGATCGCTATCGCCAAAACTCCGGAAGCTCGCCATAGCTGAGGTAAAAAAAATGAAAGTAAAAAAAAAAAAAAAGAAAATATCTTTCTTTTTTCTTGCGGGAATTTTTTACGGTCGGTGGCTTACGTGAGTTCTCGGGGTTTCCGGCGGGAAACCGGCAGCTGCGTAGCAAGCGGCGGCGCCGCTGCCAGTTTCCCGCCGGAAACCCCTCCAGCCAGGCGGTTCCCTAGCACTTGATTTATATGCATTATGTGCATTCATTATTTACATGACTTCATTTGGCTATGAATGTAAGACCCAATTTTGCACCGTAGCCATGGTGCGAAAAAGGGACTTCCAGCAATGTTAGAACATCCAGTTTTGTATCGTAGTCACGGTGCAAAAAAGGCACTTTCAGCAATATTGAAAGACCCAATTTTTCATTTTTCACTGTGGCCACAATGCCAAATAGACACCCCATAATCTTCGAGGAGCCAGTTTCGCACCATAGTCACGATGTGCAATAATCACCAAATAAGGTTAGAGCCATTTATTTAGAAGAGCCAATAAATGCACAGCCACAAACACAGAAGTGGCCGAAGGCTAGCCTAGGGGAGGGTGTCCACTAGCTGCGCACTTAAGGGAAAAACGATTGCAACCACCGCATAAACATGTTGCATGCCATGCACGCCACATGCCAACATGCCCAATATACTTGGCAAACTTTATTACATGCCAAACTGGTACTGCTAGTTTGATTTGTGATGTGCCAAAATGGTGGGGGTAAAGGTACCACCAAGGCTTAGGTAACGACCATATAGGCTACCAGAGTGCCCACTTAAGGCTGCCTTGCAAATTTACTAGGGGATGACAATTTTTATTTTCTATTCTTTAAGTAACTTGAGAGCTCAAACAAAGATACCCGCTTGGGATACCCATATGGGCGAAATTTGCTCTGTGAATTGCGCCGTAACAGTGGCAGGGATCGAAAAGTGGGGGTTAGGCTAGAGGACTTCGGGTTGAAATTTTTATTTTCTGGTTGATGCTTTTGCACGCTGGGAAAAAAACTGGTAACAAAAATAAAGTTTATATGTAAAATCCGGTACTCAAATATTTTTCAAACCCTGCATTGTGGCTATCTTGTGATTTCCAGAGGAAGTGATTAAATCCCAAGTTAACATAACGAACTATGTTGATAAGCATTGCTTGATTGATGCCCTCTCCTTGCACCTATAAATTCTATACAAACAAATTTCAAATCAAATCAAACATTCTATACAAACAAATTTCAAATCAAATCAAACAAAGGTTCGACTCCCAAAGGTGTAACAAGGCAGCCCTAAATTCTTGTTTATAAATAGTACCATTCTTGTGAGGTAGGATACGGTTCAGTACACCACCCCAGGCCCAGTAATTTGCAATGGGCTATAGCTGATCATCATCTCGGCAACATGTTTTCAAGTACGCTAATTATAACATTCATACTATTGAACCCACAAAGAACCAAAACGCCAACCATGAGACATCAATATTTGCAAACAAAAATGATTTGGGAATGGGATTTTTCATGGTATAGGGGCAATCAGTAGCGCCTTGGCACCTTGTTTATATAATTTCCAAAGACCTTAATCATGAGCTCAAGATTATCATTCTGCTTCTTTTGTGCAGAATGCCTGCTTCTAATTGCAGGGAACCTCTAAGTTGGCAGACATGTCTGGTGGATAGAAGCAATTGGATTTCCATCCTATTCCAATTCTAGATCATCCAACACCAACGTTTTGTTAGGAACATAGCCTGCATCTCTTAGCCGTGAATAAAGCTTCTCCAACTCAGCATATATCTCCATTGATTGTGGATGTGATCGGTCCCCTACTAAGAACTCGTGTATGACACAATTTATCTCAATGGAGCTGCATCCCGGATTTTTTGTTATACCCTTGTCTGTCATCATTTTTCTCACCTTTGCTACATCATCCCACATGCCAGCCTCAGAATACATGTTTGACAATAGTACATATGATGCATCTTGCAGTGGATCCAATTCAATTGCACGTTGTGCAGCATACTCTCCTTTTGGCACATTCCTCTGAATTTTACAAGCAGCTAAGAATATCTTCCATATTATGCTGTCAGCAATAAATGGCATCTCGTTGATAAGGTCCTCTGTTTCATCAAGCCAACCTGCGCGACCAAGAAGGTCAATCATACACCGGTTGTGTTCTAATCTTGGCATGACGCCATAATCAAATTGCATAGAAAGAAAGAGATGGCAACCATTGCCCACATATGGCGAATGACTGCATGCAGAGATGATACTAAGAAAGGTGATATCATCAGGATCCACACCATTGCTCTGCATCAATACAAATACTTTAAGGGCTTCGCCGCCATATCCATTTTGAGCATATGCTGCAATCATTGCATTCCATATAATCAAATCGCGATGCTGAACTTTATCAAAGATAGTCCTTGCTGTATGCAAACTTCCACACTTTGCATACGTATTGATAAGTGTGCTGCCAACAATAACGTCTGTCTCAAACCCCAGCTCAACAACATGAGCATGAATCAGTGACCCTTCATCCATAGCAGCTAAATCTGCACAAGCATCAAGAGCACTAACAAGCATGATCTTATCAGGCTTAATGCCCTCCAATTGGAGCTGTCGAAACAGTTGCAGACCTTTATCACCTCGTCCATGATCAGTGTAAGCTGCAATCATTGAATTCCATGACACTATATCACGACGACGTATTTTTTTGAAGGCCTTTGATGCAAATTCTAGGCTTCCACACTTGCTGTACATATTGACTAGAGCAGTCCCAACAATAACATCCAGTTCAAATTTGTAGTCAAGAACATGAGCATGAAGCAACTTCCCTTCTGCTAGATCTCCTTTACTGTTACAGATATTGAAAATGCTGGTAAAGGTAATCTTGTTTGGTGTTGTTTGCCCTTCCTGCATTTGACGAAATAATTCTATAGCCCTTTTGCCATCATTGTGATGAACATATAAGGAAATCATTCCATTCCAGGTTACAATATTACGTTCCGGCATTTTTTTAAACATTTTCAAGGCACCATCTAGATTTCCACACTTACCATACATATTTACAAGAGCTGATCCAACAATTACGTGTTCCTCGTAACCAGCATCTAGAATTTGAGCATGAATTAGTTTCCCTTCTCCTAGAATATCAGGGCTACAGCAAGCAGTGAGAATTGTTACAAATGTGATTCTGTTTGGCAGCACATTAGCTTCTCTAGAATGGCGAAGAAGTTCAAGAGGCTTTTTGTGATGTCCGCATTCAACGTATGCTCCTATCAATACATTCCATGTGATTATATTCCTGTTCTGCATTTTGTCAAACATGTTCTGTACATCTGTTAGGCTGCCATATTTAGCGTACATAATGAGCAGGTGATTTCCCAAAAATATATCCTGTTCAAGTTTGCTTCTTATAATTAGACGATGCACTCTTCTGCCTTCAGACACAGCCTTCGTGCCACCACATTCCTGCAATAGGTGCACCAAGACTTTTGAATCCACTTGCGCTGTCTGGTTTTCCAGAAAACCCAAGGCCTCCTTCAATCTTCCTTGTTCGCACAACAAAGCCACGTTGGTATTGAAAACAGCTGTTGCCCTTCCTTGCCCATTAGGCTTCTGGAAAGGCAGAGATTTTATAATCTCCTTCCGAGCTGAATTGCACACAATTGGATAAGGGTGGCTTATGTCTACCATCATTCTTCAAGGGAGATTTATGTTATTGACGTATTGTTATATGTGAGCTGATTCAGCTCACACATATAACAATACGTCAATACAAAGTATAAGTCAAACAAGATTACAAATTTGAACTTGATAACAAAAGAAAACAAACCTCTTGTACAAGGCTTGGACCAGATTCATAATTTGCAATGATTGGGACATTCATTAGAATTCCTAGCCCCTGAAATCTGCATATTACATAGAGAAGTCAGAGCTTTTTCATACTACACTATTAAAAAAAATTGTATTCCATCATTTGCAAAATCAATAAGCCCTTGTTATATCTTTGACAGTCTAATCTTTATGCACCATTTAAAAACAGTCTAATCTTAAGTACCATTATAAGAAAGCATTCCAAGATGGACAGAATTTTACGATAATATCTATTACATATGGCTAAGGCTATTTCTATCACAGAACTACAGCAAAAAACGAAGTTACAAGTTACCTTCGCAGAAAAACAAGATGCCTAACCACCACAAGAGACAGGAAAGGAAAATAGAACTCAAAATAAAAAACAAGATGCATAACCATCAGAAGAGACAGGAAAGGGAAATAGAATGTGGCAAATGGCAGGACAAAGAGATAAGATAAGAATTATGAGAGAAGAAGCCAAGTGTAGCATGATTAGTGTGTCAAAATCATAGGGCAGTATTGAACTAATGTGGAGAAAACATGGAAAACCAGATGGAATGACATAACACATAAATATGGCAGGCATAGAATGATAAAAGCAGACAAGGCAGAGGATTTCTAACTAAGCTACAGATTGTTAATCCTAATCCACTTTACTAAAGTCCATGAGTAATCCATGAAGAAAGTGAATATGAAAACTAATACCAGCTTATCTATTGCATTGCTAGAAGCAAAGATTTTTAACAGTAGGCACCTTGAGCAAACAAAAAATATTTTCTGTGGAGCAAGAATAGTGTATCAAAGATAAGCTATCAATCTATGTGAAGTTGCAATGAATACCTGTGCCAGAGCATGATTTATGAACTCCGATCATTTTGGCAGATTATAATGAGTCCATTCAAACAATTTCAGCTCCACATGCATTGATGAAATAGTGGCTGCGGCCGCCTGCTAGGGCTATGGCGGGAGTCCTCTGTGGACCGTCATCGGAGTCTCAAAACAAAAAATGAAATCCTTTCCCTCCTGTTTGGAAGCCCCCGCATGCTTTTGCCATGGCCACCCTCCCCTATCCACGTGTCAAAACATCTGAGTTGGTTATGGGTTAAGCCATTTGGTCATAATCTACAGTACCAGACAGTCCTTCAAAATTCGATGGCCGTTCTGGACCCTCGCCTAGGTTAGAGCAGAAGATGCTCCACAAAGGTATGGATCGACGCCTTATGATGCTCCACAAGGGTCAAGCAGGGCTTTGTTAGCTCCTATTTATCGTAGCTCTATTTCAGCCTTAATTAAGATCATAGTTCCCGGCATCACAGGATAATCTGATTCGATCATGATCTAGAGTAGACTGTTTTCAAAATTCAATGGCCATTTTGGACCGTCGCCTAGGTTAGATCAGAAGATGCTAACCTTCTGATCCCTTTGCTATGTAGGACAACAATGGTAGTCAATCCACATTTTGATCTATGTACCTTGCTGCTGATCTGTTGCTACTCATCGCTCCTTCAGCCTGCCATTTCCTTCCTAGGTTTATCTTAATCAATTATTATCAGCACATAATGTTGCAAACTGGTAAATAGCATATATGTGCTGGCACAAGATCCATTCTTGGTTTGTTTTTGAGGTTATGACTCTGCATATTGCTTTGTAGGCCTATCTTTTCTTGGATTATAGGGTCTGTGATTATTCTCAGTATAACAGGGTACCTCTGCATAGGCATCCCCTAAACTAGTGGCTAGACATAGGCACCCCCTAAACTAGTGGCTAGATGGAGGATTAAGTTTGGCAACTCCCAATTCCAGGCAATTGCATCAGATTATATTTGTCATGTTTAGGGCTGTGTATATGTTCAGTATAATAGGATACCTCTGCATAGGGATCCTCTAAACTGTTGGCTAAGCTTCCCAAGGAGTATGGATGCAATAGAATTGACAACTCCTTTAACTATCCGTGTGGCGTTATTTAATTTGTTTGTTTGAAATTATTTTCTTGGTTTAGGCTTAGTGTCATTTAGCTGAATGATGTTGAAAATTATTTGCTTGTGTCCTTTCAAGAAAGTCTTGTCGCTTCCAACTTCAAAAAGTGCACGAATCCTGTAGTGGACCCTCAGCCTGCGTAACCTGCTGCAGTCTTGTCCGCTAACTTTCTTCGTATTTTGTTTGGTGGGTAATGCCTAAAGATACTTGTTTAAGGATTTCTTATTATGCTTATAGATGATATCGCATTATGCATATGTAGGTTTTTGCAGGCAGCTCAATTGGGTGGAAGGATTATCTCTTAAGGGTCTTTATTCTGGTTTAAATGGAAACCTTGCTGGAGTCCTACAGTAAGTGCTTTCTTGTTTATTTACAAGTTATAAATTTCCATAAAAAACTCTATTTTACTTTGTATCAGAGGCATGACTGTATGAAGAATTATAATATTTTAGACAAACTTATGAAACAAAGAAAACAATTGTTAGGACTGCTAAGAACATCCGCATCTGCATGAATTTTTGGTGCTTATGACAAGAAGGTTTGCTAATGCACCATATTTTGCTCGAATGTTTAAGCATGAATGCAAGGGAAGGAGGCACAAAGAAGGACCTTAAGTGAAGTTATTTATGCCCTTCAGAACTTGGTAGGAAGTAAAGGATCATAGATGGCAGAGGGGAGTGCTATTCCATCAGGGGTTGAGAGGGGCCTTACATCCTATGCCTGGAGCAATTGAACTTGACTAACTAATTGGGTGTGTACGAACCTGTCAAGCAGAAGCTGCTCAAAATATTTCCAGAGAATTTTAGTTCAATTGCTGGTTCGAACCTATTGTGTTTTCCTGTCATTACATAGTTTAGCACATTTGTTGTTCTTACTTGGTAAAACAGGCCATTGAAACCAATACATGATTTAAAGTGAAATTCTAGTAAGAAAAGAAACCACATCTACTAGCAGCTTTTACAAAATCCTGCTTTTAAATAACCATGATATATGATGAAAACAACAAAAATTGAGGGTCCAGTACAACTACATACAGTCCCAGATATGGTGATATGCTTGCACACACTGTTTACTGCGAGCAATGGTACAGATTTATGTAGATAATCAGATGCTGGTTTCTAGTGGGCAGAGAGGATAAGCAGCCACTCAATAGTACAGAAACGGTCGATAGAAATGGCGCCTCTCGGCCGTACAGTCCAACAATGCAATGAGAACATCAATGCTTTGTGAGGGAGATGTCTAAAGATTATTTACATTTAACTTTAGCTTGTCTTGTTCGGAGTTATGACGATGCATATTGCTCTTTTTGCAGAACTTGAGCATGGAGCGACCTGCTATTGCTGGAAGTTTACGGAAACTTAAGAGTAAGAAGTAAGAATTCATTGTTGTAGGGGTTTAATTGATGAAGGTTATCATTGTTTTGATTCTATGTTACAAGATTATCTCTTTAGACCATTAGCAGATCATTGCAGATGCATGCTTTCACTTTTAAGCAGAGCATGGCAAATAGATGAAGTCGAGGATTTTTCTAATAAAATACCAATAGAGCCTGATTTTGGTGAGTTGGGCTAAATGTGTGGCAAATAAGAACCTCCTTCCTTTTTAGAATTCTTCTTCAAGTATTCTCTTTTGACCTCTCATAACTTGGGCATTACGGTTTGATATTTAAATTTTTGGGATGTCAAATCATTTCATGAAATCATTACAAGAATCTTGTTGGAGACTTTAATGCTTGTATAGGTCGATCTAGAACTTGAAAGTTCTATTTTAAACAAGCCAAACACTCTTTTTGAAGGGAAATTTAGTGACTTCCTAGACGGAGGAGAAAATATGTCTTCTGGGCTGGAGTTCAATTCTCCAATCTCTTTTTTTAGGTGCCTTACTGCAGCTAACTAATCTAACTTTCACGAACAGCATACATAATGAATCTTTGCATAGTAAATTTTATGTTTATAGAATCAGGGCTTTTCTAATATGCACTTTCAAATGCCAAGTATAATGATTTCAGACTTCAGCTTTTCATATTTGGTGATTGTACTCAATTATCGGTCGTAGAACTCTTATATTTCACCAGGGAACTATAGGTCTTTTAACTTTGGAGTAATTAGCAGATTAAAATCAAGGAACTGCGTACCTCTTATGTGGTGTAAGAGAATCTTATTCTCCACATGATGGTCTGATGGCACTTTGGTTACAAATGGGATGCAAGGACATCCCATATTTTGATATGCCACCATATCAGAACATAGTCTACTTGTCAGCGATTCATACATGGTTCTCCTTGCTCGAAACTTATTACGTAACTTAAATCCTAACATATTGTATTGAACTTGAACTACATAAGAGAATAAGTATTGAGTCAACCTACCAGTAGAGCTTGACTTGACAGCTCTAGTATTCTAACATTCTTAACAATCACCTCCGCAAAATGTGACTGAATACAATTGTTGCAAACAATGCTCTGTCATGATTACTACCATCTCAAATCATAACATAAGCATGTGCTTATATTAACAATTGTGTGTACCATGATGTAGCCTCTAAGGTAATAGGTTTGAAACACGAGAGTTGTTTTAATGCTAAAATTTGTATATGAATCGATATCTTCTTTTGCTCAATGTTAATTTGAAGTTAAAGTTTGCATGTCAATTGACACCATTTGTAGGTTGTAGTGGATATAAGTTGTCATTTTACGTTGTATTATTATCATTTGGGGTGTATTTAAAATTTTTGTGACCATTAGATGTTCGCATATCTTGCAGCATATTCCCTCTCATGGCCTGACAGCCCTCCAATGCAGGTCAAGATAGAGTCAAATCCCTGGTTTTTGACTTACCCCTCACAAATAAACTATTCTATGGTTTGGAGTGCACTACAGCAGCATACCAACGCCCATACCAATGCCGTATATACCGCCAGGAGCTTTCGTGTCTGCCAAGAAAACAGATCTTGCCTTCTAATGAAAACAATCACAAAAACTCCTGCAAGCACTACACTAGCAAGCACCGCACTACAAGTCCAACAACTCTGATGGCACCTATACATTACCCAAAACCAGATTCCAGCCTGATGGAACCAAAACCTTATGCTTGAATCCTTTATTCACAGAAGAACAGGCGCTCATGCTTGTTTAGCTCGACAGGATACTAGGTAAAAAAAAATAGATGATGGCCGAACACAGCCTAACACAACATGCTCCATGGCTCAGCGGCAAATCTGTCGGAATTAACAAGGCCGTGCCTTAACAGAGCTTTTCTGAAAACCCCAAGAGACCCCTTTGTGGCCTATATGGACGATTTCTCCCTTTGCAGACTCACACACCCCTGTGGCCGCTATGCCTTTGGAGCGTGGCTTCTAGCAGAAGCCTAGCTGCCGTCACAAACAACTCAAGAATAGGCTGCTGAAACTGAAGCTGGAGCCATGGCTTCCGGCAGCCATCTGCTTCCAACACCTGCACATGCCGAAAATAGAACAAAAACAAAATATGCTTCCGTTTCAAATCCAGCATGCCAGCATCAGCATTATACGTATTCGAATACGATCATGCTGAAAAACCTTCATAAATCATAGGATATAAATAGGGTATAAATATACCCTTTCTGATTTCGGGCACATTATTGGCCTTGTTTGGTTATCTTGCAATATTTGGCCTTAGTTGGTCCTGTTCAACAAGATATGCTAGTATGTTTTTATCTTGAGCAAATGCAACACGTATCCTTGAAACCCCTGCCCCCCTCCCCCCTTCCAAACAAAAAGAAAAGGAGATAAGGAAGGAAGGAAGAAAATTTTAACGTCCACGGAACCCAATCGGGTTATGGGACCAAGGGGACTAGCAAAAAGGTGTAACATAAGGCTTGGACAATTTTAAGCTTAAATTCACTTATGCAAAATGGAAAAAAGGCAGTCACATCCATTAGATATAGTTTTATTATGCTTTTGGAATGGAATTGAATTGAATTTAAATAATATGATAATGCAAGGTACCGAAAAAGTGTGAAAGCACTACAGAGTGTTAGCTTCATAGAGCGTTGTTTTAAAAGATGTACCAAGACAACTAAAAAAAAAACACTGCCAGTTGCGTTTCTTTAGGTATAGCTTCTCACCCCACAAGCCTAAGCCTATGAGCCTAACCATCTTCCATGTCTAGACATAAGTCACCCCTCTACATGGCTTAGGGTAGGTTTTTCGCACATCAACTGTCCGCCGATCTTCAAGCTACACCCGCAAGACTCGGCTCGACTAAAGCAGTGTCGGCTCGGCTAAAGCAGTGTCGGCAAGACAACTGAAATTCACATGAATAATGTATGAAAAGGGCATAAGGGTTTATGAGATAAATAGGAATAGAATGAAATTTATGAATGAACTGAAGGAAATTTTGTGTAAACAAATCTAATAAGAAAACAAATATAGCGGAGCATATATTGGTGACAACGATGTGAGTTAACTGTTCAAAATAAACAAAAGCACAAGGATTTGAAACCACGCGTGTAATTATCAAGCCTAACATGCGACCATTAGGTTACCACGTGCCACAATTCATAATGATTTTGAAGTTAAGTATAATATGAGAAAGAGAGGAGCAAATGATTATTAGAAACTTTTTGCAAATCAGATTAGCACGAAGAAAAATAAAGTAGGACGAGAAATAGAGGAGCAAATGATTATTAGCAGTAGTGCACCGTGAATGGTGGACAACTTTTGCATGTTGACACACATATAGAATAGAATAGGATAGGTTTTTATATACACACATATAGAAGGATAGGGAGGAAAATTTCTAAGCATGAGATAGTTATTAGTGCTCATGGCCATTTAATTATCTCAAAGCATTTAGCACAACGCATCAAACGGATAGTAATTGCAATACCCAAATCTCTTCATGCATCCTTGACATGTTTGGAACTTTTAACAAGTTTTGTTCTATACTTTGTTGTCTTCTAATTTTATTGTTTTGCCACGTAGCAGCCACATCAGCATTTTAAATAGCTGACATGGCATGTGTAAGCTTCACCGTGCTATGCAAACCAAAAATTAATCCTTGCCACATCAGCAACGAGAAGGCAGAAAAAAAAAATCGTCCCATTCGAACTCAAATTTTGCTCGATTTTCTGCCATACTACTATCATCGGTCATAAATTCCTGTACGCTCAAGGTTTTTGCAGCCCAATTTCTTCAGCTCAGTTTTCAGGCTCTGGCCCGGCAATAAATAAAGATGCAGGTTTAATTAGGAGGCATATATTACAGACCCCAATTAGTCAGCCTGTTTGTCCTTATCTCACGGCAGTTCTTGGTAAACATCTATTTTCGCTTCGCAATGTATGTTATCATTTTGACTTTTGTAGCTTCGCTTCGAGACTTCTTGTTAATTCTCTTGTTTTGGTCTGTGTGGATGTTTGCATGGTCCATGTAGAGTATAGTAAGTTTGATTAACACGATTGTTTTTGTTGATTAAATAATGCTAATTTTCATGCTGTGGCTTCTCTCTTTGTTGGAATAGCATAAGAGTAGGAGAGCTATTCAAGAGCAAGATCGAAATGACGTTTTTTAGATCAATGTTATGTTGGTGTGGTGGGATCTTTGGTACAAAGAACTTTGATTCCAAGGCATAGATTTAGGATCAAGCCTTGTGTTTTTTATGTTGTAAACGTGGATTTTTGCAAAACCATTATGTTGTTGGATGTGTGGACTTGCTTATGTGTTGCCTTTGCTTGTGTTTCTAATGTTGCCATGTTTTATTGTGTGAGCAGTGGAATTGCCAGAGGAGATAGTTAGATAGATAGAATTTCTACGCCTGCTGAGACCACCAAGTGCCATGAGAGGGGAAAGGAGTTGAGATGTCCTTCATCAGATGGAACACCTAGACCCGTTCCTTCTTCATCGTCTATAATGACATTTGCAATGGTATCGTTTGATTGGATCCACCAGGCTACTGCATTTCTCTTCAATGATTACTTTGGGTAACTACTTTCTCCTTTAAGGGGATAAAACCACTTATTCTAATCATCACAACATACTTGTCATTTATGAAAACATGCTCAAAACTGCAGGACTCCTCCAAGGAATTATTCACGCCATCGAGTTTATAGTCGAGCCATTATAAGTGCTTTGTTAACAATTTTTGCAATTGTTTATATGATATTTGGAAGAGTCCCACTTACTCAGACTACCACAATAAGGCGGTTGAAACAAAGGTGGTTTGAAAATAGGAACTTTGACAAAGATTACACTGGCATTCTTAATTGCCCTTGCAATACCAATTCAATGGACTACAATAACATCACCACCTTCGTGGCCATGTATGGTAATGGCACCAGAGTTATAATGGATCCAAGCACCTTTCCCACCACATTCTGTAATCAAATTTGGAACTTGCCTGCAACTTGGCCTCCTTCGTATGCCTGTGTTCCTATTGTGCAGAAGTGTTCTAGTTTATATATTGGAAATACTGTGCCTACTCCGGATCTCCTCATGCCAAACGTTTTGACACAGACCATTGCTTCTATGATCATGAGTAAGAAGCTTCTTCTTTTTTGTTTGCTAGCAAAAAATAATTTGTTTACTATGATGATCATGGTGATGATATAAGTAGTATCATATAGCTAGCATCTCAGAGTTCATCTGAAAGTGATATGATCTATAAGATTAAGCATCATATACAAGAATGAATTATCATACAGTGATGACATAACAATAGAGTTGATCATTTAGGTTAGGCTTCCTTATGCAACCCAATAATATGTTGGCTGATTATGAGAGGCTTGTTGATTATGTTGACCAGATGTTCCATTCTGTTCCAAAACTAGATATTTCTTGCACCAATAATTGACAAAATAATGGTATTTTGCAGAGACATGTCTGGAGCAACAAAGATATTATAGGCTCCTTCTTATAGCAATGAAGACAGCAGGGAAGGGAAATAAACAACCAGAGATAACTATGGTAGATGGAATAGCAAATTCCCTGATGGCAGCACTGATGGCCTTTTCAGAGAATCCAACTGAGGATTCAGAGGAGGCCTATTACTGGAATGCACCAACAACATATTATCCGGCGGGTCCGAGCCTCTTAACATTGATGAACATTACATTTAAGATCGATTACTACTATTTAAACTACAGAAGATCCTGCAATCCACCGTTCTGTGATGAAAGAATTGTGCTGCAGACATGGTTCAGAGTATACCTAGGTCTCACTCAGGTTGGTGGCATAACTGCCATAACGCTTCTCATAGCAAGAACAGGTTGGTCCCTTCTCGCGTATTTCCTTGGTAAAAGGCAAATGACTCCTCCACCCTCAATTGGTGGGTCTGGAAGACTGAGTCGCGGCCCACAGACCCCGTCTCCCATGCCTTACACATAATTACCACTTTTTTTTTTGCATGGTTCCTATTGCAGTTGTAAGTATTCTTTTTCATCACTCATCCTTCCTTGTGTTTGAATAAATAATAACGTTTTCAAGGTACAAACAGTTTTCTTTTGAAACTCAAACTTGCTTAGCTGCTTAGCGATGTGAACAAACTCTTCAAGCTTAATAGAATCAATTATGCAGATGGGGAAGAATTAAATTGAATTGGTCCTTTGTCTACGAAGATTCTCTTATGGTTTTAAATATGCAATGTTAAGTCAAAAAGAAGTGATCTGATTGTTGATGGGGGAAGCAATTAACAATACTCAAGTGGGGAACACAAGATGGATGAAATTCTTTGTCCATTGTTGTATAACGTTGCCAAAATCGTGGAAAACCATGGCCTCCAATCTTGAAGGAATTTTTACCAAAATTATTAATCCAGTCATAGGTGCCTCTACATAAAGCCGACCGATTCGATTACCATGCCGATATCCATGCATTCATCTCGTGTTCACAATAACAACAAAATTAATTATCTCAAATACATTGCCTTTCTTTCTCAAAAAGAAACAACGGGATAAGGAAATCTAATCCTTTAAAAAACACCGATATTTTCTCTCCAAAGGAAACAAATGGAAAAGCAAGCAGTAGGGGATATAAAATAAAAGGAAATTGTTTGCTCCTTGTTGTTTGACCCCATTAATGATGCTAAAAGCTCCGCCCATAATGTTAGAAGAGGAAGACATATGATCAGTTGCTCAAAAACTTTATCATATCAAGAAATCCAAGACTACCAAAGGTCTTTCTTTCACTACGAGGTTACGCTTTGTTGTGAAAATGGCCATGATCACTGTAAAATTAGTAGGAGAAGGACCCACTTCCGCCATGTATAGTGGCAGGGACAAGTCCCATCTAGATGTGTTATGTCCCATAAGTTCCACGAGCTTCCACTGGATGTTATCTATCTACCTACCTACCTAGAAATATTTTTGGGTTGCCATATAGGGGGCAAACCTTTGATTTGAGTTATTTTTTTGAAAGTTTACCAGACTCTGAAAAGTTCCCACATCGCTTTGTTTTTTGAAGGATGGAGTAAAACTGCAACATAGCTTCTTTGGACAACCAAGGGCTATCTTATAGTCATCTACTGGGATTTCACACTCTTGGAGGAGTAGGAGGAGGCAGAGGATCTAGTGGATTTGGAATAAAACTTGGAAATGTTTGAAAAGTACATTATGAATTGATTATATTGTAAATATGATATAGGAGATACCGTGTATATTGAATGATATAATATGATTACGAGAAGTTAAGAAAAACTTTGTGGCGATTCCCTTTAAGGATATACTCTGCATGAGCAAGACTTTAATAGTGGTGGATGTAAGGACCCTATTAGTTTTGAGTTTCTCAACTTGGCATTAGTGCCTTAAAAATTGTTAAAGAAGGGTTTCAGACCTTCAATTTAATTTGCTTTCTGGAGGTTGGTGACATTGGGGACAAAGGTAGCTGCCCTAATTTATGACATTGGCTAGGGTTTCCATATGCTATGTTATGCATTTCTTTCTATCTTTATTTTGTGGCCTTTGGACGATGGAAGATTCTTTGGAAAATTGTTAAAATTTTGTTAAATTGTTTTATGCCTTAAAAATTGTTAAAGAAGGGTTTCAACCCTTCAATTTAATTTGCTTTCTGGAGGTTGGTAGCATTGGGGACAAAGATAGCTGCCCTAATTTATGACCCTTGGCTAAAGTTTGCATATGCTACGTTATGCATTTCTTTCTATCTTTATTTTGTGGCCTTTGAACGATGGAAGATTCTTTGGAATCTTTCACATCCAAGGTCATTGTCTTTTGTTATTAAAAACACAAGCCCATATCAATGGCGCCAGACCACCATTACTTCAGTAATACCTGATGCAAACAACCAATGCTTTATCTCATTTCCTGAAAGAATAAAAAGTACGTTGGATTTAAAGGCCTAAGCTTCGAGCTTGCCACAAGAATGCTTTTTTTTCAAAGAAACCAAACATAGAAACTTCCTAGCCCACATGGTTTGCAACTTGCAAACTGGCCCATTTTGTCTTTGAGGGGTGAAAGTTACTATTGTTCCCTCAAAGTTATTTGAAGTTCAATTACTATATTCACGTCGAAGGTTTCAAATATGACGATTGCATATCAATGGTCATATTATGTTTTTGTTATATGATGAAGACTATTTATCCTCTTATTCAAGTCAAACACCATATTATGAAGATCAAAAGTATGTGGTTAGTGCTTACGCATTTACAATTTGATTGGATTTAATTTCCAAGTTTTTTCAAGAATTCAAGCTATCAAAAGAAGTTGTACAAGATTTATATTTTTTATTTGGGGTTATGGATGACATGATGGATGTGACTGACCTTAAAAAAAAAAGGCGACACCACATGACCAATATAGAGAGGGGATTGAGCGCCATGCCAAGGCAGAAGAGCGAGGGTGCGACCTAGATGGGATTTGCCACCCTTGAAGTGATTACATTTATGTGAAGCCATAGAATCGCGGATTGAGGCAATGGTATTAGAGTTTTTAATTTTTATTTTCCTTGGAAGACTTTTAGGATGCTTTTGAAGAATTGAAGATATTTGGATATTGGGTTTTGTTAAGTTGCAATGCTATCCTTATGACCTTTACAAGTCAAAGATTCCGAAGCTCTAATTTTGAAGAACTCGTCGAGACGTCGAGTAATTTGAGGGGAATAATGTAGAAGATGTAATTTGCTCATAATTGTGTTGTTTGAGTCAAATTGTGCTTAACACTAGAGTTGTCCCATGATGGACCAAAAATGGTCCATTTGCAGTGTTCACTTTAAAATTCGTATAAAATCAACGGCACAAAATCTACTTGGACCCTTCCCCGGGAAAAGCTATGGGCTAGACTGCGTCAAGCTGGAAATTTGGCCACTTTGTCGAGAATGCCATATACTGAGGTTGTATGAGAGTTGTTTTGGCGGGGATCGTACCCAGCCGGGCCGAGGCATTCACCCGATGGTATCGAGTGCAGCAGGGGCCTACCCCCTCTCACCAACACTTTTTGGCCTCTACATTGACGGTTAGAGCCGGCTTCTGCGGTATGGGGGATGGCATACGACTTTTGCACCGGGTCATCCGCCCGGCTCATCTATCGCGGGCGATGTTGACCTTCGGCCCCACACCCGAAGCTATGCGGTCTCATCTGGATGCCCTAGACACGATACGCGGGCTTCTGAACATGCGGCGTGAATCGGCCAAGACGGGGAGTGGTTCTCATATCCTCTTCCGCCACCCCGCCTCACTCTCACATATCGGGGGGCGGCTGTGGAGGTCCGCCCACCTATAAGTACCTAGGGGTGGAGTTCCCCTCCTCGCTGTTGGGGCGTCCATCCGCTACTGGGTGGCAACAAAGCCGGGAAAGCGCTTTATGCCATCGCGAGAACAACAGATCACCGGCGAGCTCTATGATTGGGGCCATCGGTCACATCTGTTTTGGTGCCCGGTCGAGCCTGTCCCTTCATGCGAAGTCGAGGGGTTTGGGGCGGTCGTCTCTTTGGCGACACGGAATGACTTGAGGTCAAAAGGGCATTTTTAACCGCACGGGCACTTGGGGTGAAACCTTGAGTCCCCTATCGGTCTGGCGCATGGCTGGATTCTTGCAAGCGTGAGGCAGCCCTGATAGACACATTGTCTATTTTCAAAAAGTGGTTAATATGGGTGATGCTTTCCGGCTCCCTTACGCTTCTGTGGGCAATGGGCCCTTGCGGCTCGGGGGCTTTATTGGAGGGGTAAGAGAGATCGATGGTTCGCCCGGATGGAACGTCAGGAGAACACGAGATCGTCGCAGTGGACCACCGAGGCGGTCGTGGCGACTGCAAGGAGTACTGGGCGCTTGCTTCCTTGGCAAGCTCACGGGATCCCGGCACTCTAGAGCGAGTCAAGGCGGCCCATTACAAGGAGCACATCAACCCAGCGTTGGCGGGGCCCTTGACTCTACCTGCGTTCCCACCCACGTACCCCAGCGCGGACTCATTGCCTCCATTACGCCAGGTGCCCACCATCTTCGCGAGAGGCGAGGCGGTGGATTGGGGAGCCCCGCCGGGGCGGGCTCTGTCGATCTTTGTCGAGGCGGGTGCCATTGAGGATGAGTCTCACACTTTCGAGTTGCCCGGCATTCAGTCGGATCCGGGCGGATCGTTCCCTTAAATGCGGCCCGGACTTGCCCCTACATTTGCCGATGAACACCCGTCGATCGTGCTCTAGGGTCGTACATTCAGGAGGTACTGGATCTGCGAGCCCACCTTTGCCCCCCCGGCTGCCCGCTGATCAGGCACTACGGGTATGGTACATGAGTGTATATATTTGTGTGTTTTTGCATTTCGTATATTGGAACAGTTTGTCAGCAGGCTGATTGCTGCCACGGTTTTTCCCTCGAAAACCCTTCGGGGCGAGGGTTTTTTAATCCGGGTAGTAATCCGCTTGCTGCGCTTTTGTATTGGGTCCTATAGACCGATTGGTCTCCGTGCACGATAAAAATACCTTCCTTCCTTCCTTCCTTCCTAAGAGTTCATATATGGCAGTCATACTCTACTAGAAAAAATATCTAAAAATATATACACCTCCATTCTTGTAAGTTATGCTCTAACAAACTCAAAAGGGTCAAGTACTAAAAGGTTCATGTTTAAATAAAGTCAAACTGTTTCGACAAAAAGATTTTTTCAAATTTTTTAATTGACATGATATTTTTCTACACGAGATAGAGAAAAAGATACAAAAATCCACATGTCAATCCGAAGTCTGTGAAGAAAGATAGGGCTATTCAAACATGACAGGGTCAAAATTGCTTTCTGCCTCCTCAGAACCAATTATGGTTCCCAGAAGGCGGTTGTAGTTTAAATACAATAATTTTTACAAGGAAATGTGTTTTGAGCTAATATTTGATATATAAGCAATTGACAAGTTCCTTTATCCCATAAAAATATTGGCTGGCCTTGAATTTGATATTTGGGCTTTCATTTTTTATCTCAATTTTAGGGAACTTGTAATAATGATTAATATTTCCATATATAGAGCAAAAATTAGTCTATGATGTCCTCCAAAAAATCATAGTATGAAAGTTCAAAATGATATTCACAAGAAATCAAGAAAGGTTTCTGTACCTGAGCCCATAGGTCCATTGAAAATAAATAACTTCCTTATGTTAATCGATCTCAAGTTGAATTTTGGGATATGAATAGCTTCTGATTTACTCAAGTAATTGAAAATAGGGAAAAACTCTGAAATACCCTTATGTTTTGCTAAAATTGACAAAACGCCCCTAGTTTTTAGGGTATTTTTATGAAAATGACTGTAACTTTTTTGAGCTAATCCAAATCAAAATGTGTTTTTCAGATATATTGTAGAAGAAAATGAGACCTTTCCATGAAAGTTAAGATCTCCTGAATCGGATTCCAAAATCTCAAGTTATGGTCTCGTAAATCCCTCTGAAATTTCTACAATTTTCTTGTGTATTAAAAATAACATAACTTGTGATTTAAGACTTGAGCATGACCTTGAGATTTGGATTTATCTTTATAGCATTAACTTCAAATATATCTTCTATGTTTATTCTAGATTTATGCCTCGAGATGTGACTTTGAAAAGTCACACTCTCAAAATGTCCCATTTTATAAAATCAATGCAAAAAAGTTCAAAGAACAAGGTGCTGCGCACGGAGGGTTGCCCTCCATAGCCGGAGGGTGAAGGGGCTTAAATCATAGTTCAAAGTCATGTTTTGACAATCAATTCAAACCCATAACCTCTGAACATTTGGAACAAAATCTATTTATATTTGCTTATTATTCGATCACACAAAAACCTCGTGTATCTTTTTTGGTTCCTACATGACCATGGTTTTTAAATAAGACGCTCGTAAGGGAGAGGGAGATTGTGTAGCTGATAAGAAAAAAATAGAAGGCATTAAAGACAACGAAATATGCTCCATATAACTAGAGTGAAATTTTTGCATGAAGAGCTTTTGACACATCATTCGAAATTCCATCCCCAATTAATTCCTGCATGGCCCTCATTAGACTGTGGTTCACAAACGCAAATTCTTAAAGGAATCAAACAATATTAGTCTTACAGTCTCCTTGGGACCCATAAGGAGCGCAACAAACTTATTAGAATCATATAAAGAACTAGAAAAAGTGCCCAGCGTTGCTGGGCTATTCGTCAAGCATAAGTTCACAAACTAATAAAGACTATTGGTGGATTTACATTGCACACTTAAAAGAAAAAACTTGTATAAGTGCAATATTCAATGCTTTTCTACGATGTTCTAATGCACAAAGGCAATTACGCATTTAACATGCAAAAAAAGCTAGATTTAGCATTGACAATGCAAAACATGCTATTCAATGCAAGTACAAAGGCCTAGCAGAAACCCAAAAAAAAAAAAAAAAGTCTTTCTTATAGCTACTTTTGAAGTATAGACAACAATTGACCCCTTTCTTGACATAGAAGCATTATTATGAACTTTCAACCTCTCCCACTCACAACACCCTTAATGTTCACATACTAAATAGTCTAAAAAATGCCAATTGACTTTGCTCCGCTAGATTTTTTGGCGGCACCTAGAGTCTTGAAGTGTGCATTGATACCATGACTTCTAATTGTTTTGCACGATAAGCACTTGTGATGGTTGCATTACTAAATATCACATACATAACTCCTTATGTGTACATTTTGTCTTCATATGGATGGTATTAACACAATCTTATTGCCTAGGATAGACACACAAGAGCCTCCTAGGATAGACACACAAGAGCCTGTATAGGCAAACATCGGCAAACATCCCCTACGTCACTAATCCCTCAATTCCTCCCCCCTCGGTCAATTTTAATAAGGTATTGTACATATGTCTATAACTCCTAGAGTAAAATTGTATTTATGCCAGGCAACGTCGACAAAGCACATCCAATTATCAAATTCCCCTCCTATCCATATAGCAAGATAACATCTGAATGCCATGAACGGAACACTTTTGTCAAACTATGCAATTAGATGGATTGCTTCTGTCTGTTGTTGGTTTTGCATTAAATTGCTGGAAGCCCTTCTGCTACCAATGTCACAGTCATTCAAATTTCTGGAAAGCTGCAAAGAATTGGAAGGCAAGTGCCATCGATGCAGGCACTGCACATTTTGGCATGATTGCATAGCTTCATCACCACCCTCTGCTCCTGAAAGGACGTTCACACGAGATGTTTTTTTCTCCCCATATCGATATGTATCTTCGACTATGGACCTGAAGATAGATTTTTTGGCTGAATTTGTTGCACCATCATTATCTTGTGCCCACGAGTCATTCATGGTCAAAAAATTGTTAGAAATATTATCCTTTCTATTCCATGTCTCCATACCAGCATGATAGCCTCTACCATGGAAAGCTGACCCAGGTTTATAGTGCTCATTGCACATATTCAATGCATGATTTCCTGTTTCCTGCACCCCATCACATTTATCAGATAACAGGTACAAATTTAACAAGATGATTTACACTATAGTTGCATCACAAAGTTCCATTAGTGTCAAGCAAGAACAAGTTTATGTATGCTTTGCCGTGTTAAACCTCAGGGCCTCACAACAGATGCATTGATATGGTAAAGGCACATGTCCAGAGGCAACAAATCCAATCAAATCAATTAGAGTGCATTTTCATCTAACAAATGTCAGGCATGACAGAAATTTTGAAAAAAGCAAGAGAGGTGCTATCCTGGTACGTGCTCATTTGCTAAATGGTATGAAAGATAAGGTCATGGGACCCAGAGATAAGCTATATGATCATTGATTCTCAAGTAATTAAGCTGCTAAGCTTGTTAACTAAAATGACAGTCCTCCTATGATGGGAAGAAGCACACGTACCATAATCATTTTATCTTCCCGATGTTTAGATGTCTCTGATATGATGGGAAGAAGCACACGTACCATAATCATTTTATGTTCCCGATGTTGTTTGGATGTCTCTGTTCAAATCATCAGTACAAATCATCAGCCAAGATAATAGGACATTGGACTCAAATATGCAAAAAAAACTAAACTTGAATATAACTTACAGAACTGAAGTAGTACCTTTTTCTATGCTGTTGGCTTGGCAAGGATTTAAACAGCCAGAATTGGAAGGAAAACTTGCTTCATCATTCATACCATCATCCTCATGTGAAGAAACACTACGGTGTTCCAAGCTTTGGGTGCATGATGAATCTTCTCTGCCTAACTTTCTGCTTGATACATCTACATCTTCATTTTTGTCATAATTATTGTGAACATATGGTGCCGTCTGAAGGCAAGCTCAAAGTGATCGATGTATTTGAATACTGCAGTATCTCATCCATTGCAATTGAATTGCTAGAAAATACCACATTTACATCTCCAAATTGGTCATCAATGTTCCTTGGTAGAACCATATGTTCTGAACTTGTCTTCATGACATCCTATTCCAGCCTTGTAATGCCACCTGCCTGGGATTGACTTGGTGAAATGACTGGTCCAAAACCTGGACTGCAGATTGGTCTCAATCCTTGAGGCCTTTCTATACCTGGCCACTGTTCCCCATATTTCAGTGGACCAAAACACTGTGACAGTTCTCCTTTTTGGCACATGCAAAGCATATGGATTGAGTGTTGGTGTGCCAATGCCCCAGTGATCAGCACGTAAAGCAGCTACAGTGTCACCACTTGACTGCCTTATCCCAGTTTAGTAGGACACTACAACATGTTTGCCATCTATCATGGGCTGTTCTGTTGTTTGACATGGCATACAAACAGAACTACGTGTTTTGAGACCAAATGAAACTGGCACAAGATTCCTTGCTAGTTCTCCTCGAGTGCCTTGTTGGTTGGTCTTTACAAGGTCTATCATTCTGGCACATGTCTTTTCTATCTCATTTGCAACTTCATCCCTAAAACTTCTCTTAGCTTTCAAGTTTGAGATCATGTCCCCATGCATAGCAAAAGAGGCCTTCAATTTTGCAACAGGAGATGCAGCTTGGGAGGAGGTTTCTCCCATCATATCCAAACTCATAGATGTTCTTTGCACACCACCATAATCCGTGCAAGCAACTTTAGTATGGGCTCTAACCTTGCCATTTCTATTTGTAATACCAGAAAACTCTGTGTTTGATCCCAGTGCATCTGGACCTTCGGCTACAGCATGTGGATGCCATGTCTTTTGAAGCATAAAGTCGGCATTCATCCCTCAAACACATATGGCTTTATTTGTATCCACATTTTTAATATGCAAATGGTCTTTTCCAAATGCATACAAAGGTAAATTAGAGCAATTTTTCACAGTTGAAGGTTCAACTCCATACCTAGAAAGACTATGTCCCTTTTCTTGTTGTGCAGGTAAAGATGCTTCAGTCTGAGACAGAGAGGCAGGCCTCAAACGCCGGATCCACATGGACTGAAGAGGCTCTGCATAGGATTGTAGCCTCTATCTTTGAAGTCCCATGCCATATATGAACAAATGTAAATCCGATTTTCTATCCTCCCAAGATGCATGCACCTTTCCATCTTTTTCGATTAAACCACCGCCGTAGTTCTCATTGATTAGATATGTGAGATCGATGGTAGGATCCTTATATGGAGTCCAGAGCTGATAAACGAAAAAAAAACATGCATCAGAGAAAAAAGAAAGGAAAGGGATGAAGGAAAAGATACAAGGTGATGAATTTCCTTACCTGTCTGTTGTATCGGATCGGAACGAGTATACCTGCGATAATATTACAGACCCATCCTGTGCCACTGTCAATTCAAAAGCTCTGTTCTGTTGTGATACAATAACATGGGTGTTTTCATGTTTGGATACAATAACCGTGTTTCCAAACATTTTGCCAAGTTCGTGGCTTTTTCCATAGACCTGCAACGTAAAATATATTTAGTAAAGTTAGATGCGTTAACTAACAAGCATCATATCGGTTAAAGGGATGCTTGCATTTGCAAATAAACTCAGTAGGAATAGCAAGATCATTCCTCCAGCCATAGCCATGGATTTCATCTTCTTCTGCTGCTTGATTTAGGTCTAAGATTTGTGTTGTTTTCTAGGCCCTGGTATATGGTGCACTGTAGCATTTCCGGCCCCGCAGTCTTATCCTCCTGGGCTTATAAATTCATTGTAGCATTTTCAATCCCTCTGTGGCATTTTTTCGTGTAACCTTCAGAGCTGCACAATGAGCATATCCTTTTCTTTCTGGCCTGCAATTAGACGTCGACCTATCACGCATGAAACGCCGGGCAAAACATGCAACATATAAAATGAGTTAACATCGCTGTTGAGAGCATAAACTGCCGAAAGACCCACTATATATGGAAAAGAAAAGCAAAAGCATTTCTTTGCAATTGTTTCCCCGATCATGTCATTCCGACATGTGACTCTTGGAACCGTAGCACAAACAACAATGAAAATGAAAAGCCAGATATAGGTAGCCACAAGGAATCGTGGCTCCAGAATCTTACACGCCTGTTTGGGGAAGCCACAAACAAACCAGCCACAGAAACCTCCTCCGATAAGTAAAAGAATTTGGTTGTGCATGCAAAACACAGAAGATAGTTCCGCTGAGAAAAAACAAAACCAGGCTTCTACATGCGTCTAATCAGAACAGATAATACGGTGAAGAAATGGCAGCACTCCACCACCTGTAAGAAGAAGAAACGTAAGATGAAAAAATAGCTCTGCAGATCTTCTTCAGGACTTCAGCTGATGGAAGAGAGCGGTCTGTAGAAGAATATTGAGACGGCGATCTGTAGCCCGTTTCCTGCTGAAGCCATTCCAGATACTAAATCCCACACTCTTATGCCTGGTTGCCCAGAGCAGGCCTCTCCCGTTAGCCAGTTTCAAGAGAACGACCTAGCATTTACAGCCAATAAGGGGTTTTTAGCAGTCATAGGCATATTAAGCATATACTGGCATATACCTATAATATGCCACAAACCCACATAAACAAGGGTTTGCCCCCTTAGGGGCAACCCAAAAATATGAAAGTTTATGACCATAAAAAGTCAAGTTAGACTGCTATGTGCGGTTCCACTGCAGACCATTATTAGTCCACAGACTGGAAGTTAAAAATTAATAGAGGCAATATCTTAATCAAATTTCATCCCAACTTTGGAATAGAGATTATACGTACAGTTCTCTATAGGATAAAATTGGTTGGTTAGATGAGCTTGCATAATTTGAGGGCAATGTTTAAGCACAAACAACTGTGAATTTATAGTGTACTTATTCATCAATTGAATCTACATCCACTCACACCTTTAAAATTATATTATTAAATGTAAGAAACCATGGTATTATTATAGGGATAAAATGGATAGGGATAGAGAGAGATATATGCTCTATACAATTGGTCTAGTTATGAACCATAAGTGGTCCATGCTTAATTATATTCGTATCTTCCAAATAATACGTTATTTTACTATGAAAATTGAGAGTTATATTGCAAAGGAAGGCCCGCATTCATGAAAAATATAGTGTACATGAAAGATGATCTACATGTAACATTATCCTACTAAAACTCCAATACTTTGTAGCAGCAATAGATATACCAGTTTTATACTAGTAAGAAATGACTATGTTTCTCCGTCTTTTTTTGCAAGAAGGCTACACAACCTATATAGTGGACCTATATATATGTCCCTTGTCATATTATTGAACCATTTGGAAGGTGTATTTGGAGAATTATAGCGTGTTCTCTACAAAGCTGAGAAAGACGCATCAAAGGTCATGTGGTCTAATTATTGATTCTCATAGTTAAACTTCAAGATATTCACTTTCATTCATCAATAAACATCACTAGCTATGTAAATGCTCAGTCTTCAGCCTATAATTTTGGAATTAACTCAAATTTTTAACCTCTAATGTGTTAATCCTATGGCTGTACATCATCTTTAAATCTACTTAATTGCATGGTTAAACCCTAATTACACTATATGCAAGTTGATAGAGTAATTTTCTATGTAGATATAAGTAGAATGCATCATTCATTACCCTCATGATACTTATAGATGGTGATTTTGGAGGATTTTAACATATAATTTTGTCAAAAATTCTGTATAAGAAATTCTCTATTAAATTTAGAAGTCGATATAACTTATGAACAGTCCAAAAAAACATGGCATTGTACTTCATATAGTTAACAACTCATGGCCACAAGAATTAAGCCAAAACTTGTAATAATAAGAGAGAAATAATTCCTAAACCGTAAGAAGCATTTTTGAACAAAATGGGGTTTGACGACTTCCACGGATGTTAGATGATAGCAACCAAAGCTGAAAACATACAAATCAATGTGTCCTATCATAGGTAGGAAAGCACTTCCAATTTTAACAAGGTTTAGGTCTGCTTATGGTAGGAAAACTCAAGAATGTTGTTCTGGACTGTTGCAGAAACTGCCAAATTCTCAAAAATTTGGACAATCACCACAGCGTATAGGTGAGTTCATTGGTCGTGAGATTCTCCAAGATCATTAAAAATCAAGTAAAGATTGATATGGCAGTGATATATTGTGAAATTGAAACTTCTATTCTCATATATAATGGTTTAAGTGGCAGTGGGTCAACTAGATCAATTCTGGTCCATGGAGCAGGAATGGTCCCTGGGACAACTCTAGTGTTAAGGAAGCATTGTCATGCCATATTATTCTTGTAAGTTGTGTAAACATTGGAGTGTTGTCATTTTTTGGGTGTAGTTGAAGAAGCGTGATGTATATGGACTTGAAGATGTATAAAAGTCCTTTTCAATGGTTAAATCATGGGGTGATGTGGCAAAATCTTATGGAAGTATAATGGTAGAGATTCTCTAAAGATTAATGGTCAAGATTTGTGGTGTAAGTTTTTTTTTGGGGGGGAGGGGGAGGGCGGGGACATCTCATTCTCTCTCTCTTCCACTCTTGGAGTTTTCTTCATGATCTATTGTAGAGTGCACCTTCTATGGAAGAAATAATAATAGAAGAGGAGGATGAACCTCCAGACTTGTGTTATCTCTCTTCTTCATCATCTATAATACATTCTCCTTCATCTGTGTTTTGTATTACATTGTCATGCTAGTAGAATGGGATGAAATCCATTGCATAAACTTTGCAGTTTGCTTGCCTGAGTTCTAATTGTGATCTTGCACACGAAAATCTATTTACAGGCTTTGATCTTCTAATTTGTAACTAGAACTAGAAACAGATGAAACGAAAGTTCCAGCTTCAATGGCATGATGGATTTCAGAAGACAACATTGGTTTAGGATATTTTCTCGTGCCTGTAGGATGCCTGTTCTTGAAAATCATTGGTCCTACCTTGAATTTATAGTAGAAGCAAGGAGCTTCTAGTGGAAAGCCAAATCCTCGGTATTTTGCTAGCAAGGAGAAGTGCATAACAGATTCGGTCCCCATTTCTTATTTTCATTTGTATAAATACCTTTCATTGGGCACGAGGAGCAACAACTCCAAGAGTTTTACAGAATTGGTAAACCCACAAGACACTGGAATATAATATATTGAATAAGCGAATTTACATAAATTCGAAAGGAAATACGACATTATGGTTCGAGCATATTAAAGTAATTATCTGTCTAAGTTTTCGATGGGTTTTTGTTGTCTTCAAGAGCACAAGTGCTGTAACGTTGGGGTGCAGAAGCTGGCTGCAATTGTAAGTCCTAATTACAATGTCTTAGTTGCTGCTTCTAACTCAGCTAAGGCTGGAGTCCTCACTGCTTGGAAATCTTCCCTTAATGTTACTTTTACTCAAGTAGACAGATTTGGACGGTGGATAATAGTCAAATGGATGGATAAGGGATAAGAGTGGGGGATTGTGAATGTGTATGCACCTAATCAGCCACGTCAGCGAGGCTCTCTGTGGGCCACTTTACGGACTAAGATTATGCGGCTCGGTCATAATGTAGCATGGCTACTAGTTGGTGATTTTAATATGGTTGAGTTTGAAGTGGATAGATGTGGTAGAGGTACACAAGTTATTCAGGGATTTGAACGTGAGTAGTGGAGGCAGCTTGTGCTGGACTATAGAATGGTAGAGATTGGCGGAGACCAGTCTTTTACGTGGTGTAATGGCTGGACTGGGACCAGGTAGAGCTTATGTCGGCACGATCGTGGGTATTATAATGTAATAGCTGGCTTACTGGGTAACTTGCAAAGGAAAAATATGTTGGATAGTTCCATATTTGATCACAATCCACAATGGCTTTTGGTTACAGCGCCAATGCATTATTTCAAGCTTAACACTCGATATTTGTCAGAACCTGAGTTTGCTGATGGCTGCAAGCATGCCTGATCCTCTACTTTTCTCGTCTTCGAGGTATGTCTGGGGTTGTTGACACTTTGGCAGCAGTTAAATCCTTTGCTAAGCAGTGGGGACGTAGGAAGGCTCAGGCAACTAGAGGCCGGCTACTAGCTTTGTATATGGAGCTTCAAATGTGTCGTTCGCAAGCCCCTTCATCAGGTATTCGAGAGAAAGAGTTATTGGCAGAAATAAGAAGCATGCATTGAGTCTATACAAACAACTCAAGCTCGCATTAAGGCTGGTCTGGATTGGTTTAAATTGGGAGATAGGTGCTTTCACTTCTTCTTTGGGGCGGCAAGGAGAAGATGTGTGTCAAGCTCCATATCTTCGCTACTTCTACCTGATGGCTCTGAAATTTCTGATGCTGCACAGTGGAAGCAGTTTCTTTTTGATCATGTTTCTACTTTTTTCGCTGATTAGTCTCTGCCCTTCCAAGAGGACATGCAAGAGGTAGTTTTATCTAAGATCCATCCTATTATTTCTCCACAGTAGCATGTTTAGTTAGAATCAAGTATTACTGTCGATGACTTGCATTTTACTGTAGATCTTTAAAAAAGATTAAGTGCCCAGGCTTGGATGGTTTTTCTGCAGAGTTTTCTCAAGCTTATTGGAATTGGCTTGCTAATGATGTCTTCAATGCTTTCTCTGAGTTTCGCCACTTCAGGAGCTTGGATAAGATCATCAACACTGGTGGCATTTCCCTTATTCCTAAGTGCAAAGAGCCTAACACAACAAGAGAATGGACATTTAGCGACGTGGGCTTGCGACGTCTGTGCGACGTGACGTCGCAAATAACGTGACCATGCGACGTCAATGCGACGTCACGTCGCGAACCGCCTCATCACGGCGTGTGGTCGACGTCGACAATCGTGGCGTGGCGGATCATCCGCGCCAGGTGGGCGCTTGCGCGCCGGTGGGCGGCAGTGTCACGCCAGTGGGCGCTGCGGACGTCGCGTCGCATCACGGCGTCTGATGCTTGGCCCATCTGTGACGCCAGGTGGGCTTGGGCGCCTGGTGGACGACAGGTGTCTCGCCAGGTGGATGTTTACGACGTGACGTCGCATGCGACGTCGTATATGTGACGTATGTGACATATGTGTCGTATATGACACGTCAGTACGTATATGTGACGTATGTGACGTATATGACACGTCAGTACGTATATGTGACGTATGTGACGTAGGTGGTCGCATGTGACGTATATTTTTTATACACGAAGGTTAATGGTTTTTTAGGATTACAAATTCAATACATTGCGATTGATACACGTCCCAAAAAGACTCGGCGACCAACCCGCAACAGCCTTCATTTAAGCGTGTTGCTGCGCATGCATCATCATCACATAGATGTGCTACCGCTATAAATTGTTCATTATAAAACTGACGTTGTTCTGTGTCAAAATCTAGTTGTTCCAAGTTTACAATCCTTGAAGGTAACTTGACAATAGGCTTGTTGTCAATCATTGTTCTTTGAGAGAGAAACGAGATAAAGCCTTAAAATTTGTGCAAGAATATAAGAAAAATCCCACACTTTTTACCTTTTGTCCGAAGCATTGCATTATAGTGTTTAATATGACTTGCGGTAAGCTTGTACCCCATAACATGGTTTCTTTGGATCTGATTCCTTATTTCATTGTTAAATACAGTTCTGTCATCATAAGGATAATACCTTAAAAATCGAAAATAACTATAGAGATCGTCAATTTGGTTTTGAATTGGAAAAACAGACCTCTCTTCTGCTCCTACATGCCAAAATCAGATCCTTTGGTGCAGTTTTTTAACGCCATGCTCAGATTGTTTTCGCTTCATGACTCATGAACTTGTTCCGTTTGAGCGCCAAGATTTTTATGGGTTGCTGCTGCATCGATTGTATGATCCGACAGTCACAACATACAGCAGCCAAAAATCATGCGCTTTTTTCGAGAAATCTCTTAACTGTCTTTTTTAATTTCTTCATTATGGCCATTCTGAGGTTGTCCTTTCAAATAACGTTTAATCATTCCCTATCTGCTTTAGATCATGCTAAAAAGTGGAGGCTGTTGCCTTCTTGGACAAGTTTGTTCATCGAAAATCAAGAGAATTGTGGAGTTGGTTGAACCAAAATATTTTAATTGGTCATCTAGCAAAATGCTTTGGGAAGAAAATAAGTGTATTCTCTCGCAACATTCATTCTAGAACTTTCTACAACATTCAGAAAGACACCATCTTCGTTGTGCCCTTAAGCCCCAGCAAGCACGTGAACTTTTAGTGTGAGCATTTCTGATGGATTGAGCTTCATCCGGAATAATTCTCAGCTTGTAGCTGCGGCGAATGCATTCTTATCAAGTTCTGACCCTGCAAATAATCTCCAGTGTGACGAAGATATTCGTAGTTTTCCTGATGGGGGTTGGCAAGGAGTATAGAAAATGATGCGCGTCATCTTTTCAGAGAGCTTGGATTCACGTTTGATACTGAGCCATGCGTGCCACAAAAGTTCAGCCTAGAGGATATTATGCTAGACACTCCACCAGATATTTCTGTGGTGGATCTAGTTGGCTCTCAAGATAGTGTAGATTGGTTAGATAAGAAAGTCCTTGAGACTGGCATTTCATTTCGTGCTTGTGCAACCAAGTGGGCAGCTTGATTTGATAACTGATTCTGCGTTGGATTTTTTGTTTCAGCTCGTCATTCCAAAAATTCTAGGTTTAGGGCGATGGCGATTGGCGGATTCTAGGTTTAGGGCGATGGCGAATTCTGAAACATAGCGTTAATTCTGAAACATCCCCGGCAAAAGGGATTTATTGATTATTGACTGATTGATCTGTCCATATCAATGCGGCTTCATTAGGTCTTTCTGGAAGTAATCTTATCTCTAGATGTGAAAGAGAATGGTCATTTAGCGATGTGGGTTTGCGACGTCTGAATTACCTCCTTCATCTAGACTCTTCAGATAAATGATTACAGAAAAGCATCATAACTACCAGAATGAAGATAAATGATTACAGAAAAGCAAAAAACTAGTGCGGGTTGGGGGTTAGATTTGGTTGCTTGTGATGATGGTTGTGTTTCAGTATCAAGGCATATGGATAGAGAGAATGCCCTTGTTCAACGGACTGCTCCCTAAAGCTATTTGACATGGATGGCATAATTAACTTGTAATGAACTCAATTGGGGCAAGCAACTTCCTGGGGAGTTTAGGGTCCCAGCTCAAGGCCAACACCCCCCACTCCATGTCAAGACACCTGCAAGGTCCCACCAAATCGACAAAAGGAGAGGGCCTCCCAAACGTAAACCCCGTGACTTGCCCGGATTCTAGAAGGGTTTTTGTTTTGGGGGCCGAAGTTTTGGTCTTCGCCACGCAGACTTAGTCCCTAGGGCAACGCCGACGCTTCGAGTCCATTGGCATAGCCAAATCGCAGTTCCGGAGAGGGGAGGTCGCCCGTCCGTCCCCAGGGCCTTGGGGAGAGGAAATTCGGGGCAAGCAGCTTCCGGGAGGATTTTAGGGTCCGTGCTCTGGCGTCAACACCCCCACTCCACGTCAAGTCACGGCGCAAGGTCCCGCCCGAATCTGACAAGGAGAGGGCCTCCAAAACGTAAACCCTGTGGGTTGCCAGGTTCTAGAAGGGTTTGCGTTTTGGGGGCCGAGACTTGGTCTGTTGCACTTGGGACCTGGCCGAGAAGCTGCAGCCGAGATTACGGAGCAAGGGGAACTGACGGAGCGGAGTTTGGGCCTGTCCTCCTCCCGATGTGGCAAGTAGAAGTCGGGGGGCGCTTTTTGCAGTGGCAAGACATTCATAAATTCGCAATTAATGCATTGTACGAAAATAAATTCTGATTTTTTGCCAGCTGGATTCCTAGGCCATCTCCAGCACACAGACCAATTTTCGAAATTTTCGGAGAAGGTCTAGGTCAAAGGGTTAGCATTAGAATGGTCGGGGCAGCCCGTTGCAGGGCAACCGAGCTGGCACCCTTCCCCAAGTCAAACGAGGCCAGGACCTTGCAGGGATCCCTCACAAGAGGGGAGAGTCCGGACCCCAAGAGGCGGGATTCAAAAAAGTTCCCGAGGCAGCCCTTCCTGGCAGCGCTCCCCCGGGGGGCCGCACGCTAATGACCACCCTCCCGGAGCCCGATTCCCCTATCCGACCGTTGGATCCTCCGTTCAGGGGCCCCTCTTCGGGAAGGCCCAAAAGATTCCAGATCGGTCCAGGAGAACTTGTCAAACCGCGGGGCGTCCTGAGGTCAGCCTTGTAGAAACCGTAGTGTCTTGTCGTTCGAGCACTGGGGAGGCTCCGGAATGGCAAATCGACCCTGCCAAATCGTCCGAAATGGCGAAATTACCCTAGGGAGCAAGTTACAAGGTCGGTTTTGCAAAAGAAAGAAACACGGCCCTCCGTTTTTTTTTGCAAGGAGCGAATGCCCAAATTGAAGAGCCGTTATACACTACAAGATGGAAGGAAGGAAGGAAGGAAGTATATTTTTACGTCGCACCACAAAGGCAGCGTCACGAAGGACATGCGACCACGAAGGACAAGATGGAACGGTGTGATATCCTTGGTGGGAGAAGAGAGTTTTTACATCATCATCAGATGACCAAGCATCATGGGGGCATGAGATATCTGACATATATTCCCTGGGCTACATTTACGAGATGCTCCTTCATTTTGTCCAGGCAATGCGGCTTATGGGGTTGTGTGTTGAGATAAACCCAACCGACCGATACTCTAGCACATTGGACATCATCCAACATATGAAGGTCCAAATGATGATGGATAGAGAGCTGGTGCACATGGATCGCCCATCTATTGCTCGCGTCGTCGATGTGTTCAAAAACAGCAGGGGCTTTCTTATATATAGTTGTGAGAGAGAGACGACATATGAAGTGTGGTGATCCACTTGAGATGGCTAAGCTACTCTTGTTAAATGCTTGCAAGAAGTGATTAATATAATTTTGTCTTCCTATTTGAGGCTTGTTGCAACCAATAAATGTTTTTATTCAAAATTACTAATGAAAAAGTAATTTATTAATCAAAAAATTATTATTAATGGTAAATAAATTATTAATCATAACTTGTAGATAAAGTGTCGCTTCTGAGACGTCAAACCCTAGGTTTTGTGTGCTACATCATCAAACCCTAGATTGTAAATGCCATGTGGCACAATCTAGGGTTTGATGATGTGGCACACGCAAGCTAGGGTTTGATGACATGGCACTTACTATGATGTGGCAATAGGAAGTCGCGACGTGACACAACCTAGGGTTTGATGATGTGCCACACGCAACGTAGGCTTTCATGATGTGGCACTAAAAATGCCAATGGGATAATTTAGGGTTCGGTGTATGGCATGATACATGGCCTGATAATATGGCAACCTAGAGTTCGATATGCACCCCATACATATATACGAGATACTTTTCTAATATAAATAAGAAGATAAGAATATAAATTTAGGTATTTATTCAAAGACACTTGTTCAAAGCTTTTCTCTCGCTAATTCTCGTTATGTTCAAATTAATATATATAATTCTTAGCGGTTTTCCTCATTGTGGCCCTCTTTCTGCTGATGCAATATTCATGGCGTTATGCGTCTCCCCCTCCGCCCCCGGTCAAGACGGTCAAGACTGCAGTAAGTCTGCCGGGGCTCATTAGTGGCACATTTCGAACCATGAAAATACTATTTTTCATCTCTATGGTTTGTAAGTATCATTCTATTATTGCAACCAATATCATTCATGGTTATCAAATGTTTCTCTCACAATTTCTTTTGATCTAGGTGTGCTCTTTTTCTCGGCGATGAATAGAGGTAATCGCAATCGTATGGAGAATGAGCAAGACAAAGGTAAGTATTTATATAGTTTTTATTATATGCTTTACCCTCTAATTAGGTATGTGAGTTTATGCATGGAGTTTTAATTTGTTGTCTAGAGGAAAGGGACGAGTTTAGAGAAAATAGGAGGAGGACTCCACGAGGTAGGGGCAATCGTGCTGATGTTCCAAGACGCCAACCTCCACCTATCACTACACCAGCAGGTTTGGGTATTAAGATAGCTTTTTATAAAAATAATAAATAAATGAATTGTTTTTTGCATGATATTTGTGCTTCTGCAGCTCCTCCGCCGCTCCCCGCCTTCCTCGCAAACATGTCTCCCGCCGAGAGAGACCAAATTGCAGCATATTTTGCCTCTTTGACACCAACGCCAGTTAGGCAGCCTCCCGCTCCTATTCCCCAACGACATAGTGTTGATTATCGGCCTCCACGTTCTCGCGAGAATATTGAGAACGCTAGACGTAGTATGGACTCCCGTTCTAGGCAAGACACGGGAATAGATTTTTCTAATGCAAGGAACTTGGAGGAAGATTTCAACAGGTAAATATATATCCACTACGTACCAAACATTTCTTTGGTTGCAGCATGTTAAAGATGCTCATTCTCTCATTACTTCCCAGGTCAAGAAGTAGTGGAGCAACAGACTCACAACGTTCAAGATCGCGACGATCATCACAGGGTTCGGGATCCGAAGAACATGGTCGCTCGCCTGACTTGGAGAGGGAAGGATCCCGACGACGTCCACGTGTCACTGAAGAAGAGCGTCCATTTCGCTTTGTTTTAGACACGTAAGTCTGCGGGTGATTTGGCCCCGAATATACCCGACTATCATATTAATAATAATTTTTTGATGTAAGTTATGTGAACATATTATTTAAGATATCAACCTTAAATATTAGTACTTTGTCATCTAAATTTGTTGTTTTGTTCATTCTCTTCACTTAGAATACATTGTAAAGTGCTCAAAAGGTTCTTAATCGGGACGGGATATGTATATTGACGGTAGACATAAACACGCTTTTATATACCCACCATTTATGCTTCAGGGACGCTCTTCCTAAGAAGGATGATGAGGGAAGTGTCTTTTATACTACACTGAGGGACGCGGTCACAAATAATATCTCTCGTTTATGGCCTCCCCGCGGTATAGGGGAGTGGCCTGGCGCTTATGACCAACGCGAAATAGAGAGCGTCAAAAATAAAATGAAACAGAGTTTCCCAGAGATAGAAAAAGCAAAGGCGTTTAACTGGAAGAAGCTCACTTCGATGATGGGCGAGCTTATACGAAAAAGGAGGTACATGACCTAGTCATAGTCTTGTTTTTATTATTTTGATATTGCGTTGATCTATTGATTTATGTCAAAGGCACCATGTGGTCAAGGAACTGAAGCAGACTTGCAAAAAGAAGGAGGCGATTGGTCAAAAGTCCTAAACCACTTAATCTCCACAAGGAAGATATCAAGGTATTTCTTATTTTTTTTGTCATTCGTTCACTTTAACTTGTGATAATGTTGTGTGCCTTGCAATCAGATTGCATTCGAACGTGCAAAGGATCCAGAAAACAAACATAGAGCTCGGTCCGACAAAGCAACTAAAAACCGAGAAAAAAAGGCGTCTCATTTGGGCTCCGTGGTCATAAAAGGGTTTTTCCATAGATTAAGTAAGAGCTATATTAGTTCACATTAATTTTAATAAGAACTTTAAATGTCACTAGCTAATACTCGTTATATTGTCATAGGAACATCTATACGGGTTTGCCCCTAACAAGCAGCAGGTACAACTAGCCACGGAACGTGGAGCTGTTTATCTGTATCAACAGTTATACGACGAGGGACTTCTCCCACTTCGCGGGAATGTGAGGGTGCGTTGTAGAAAATTATTATAATTCTATGAACTACATTAACGCCATATTCTTTTGGTTTTTATAGGAAGCAATGGCGGATATGAATGAAGGTCTAGAGCATGACATGGGGCTCCGGGGCGAGAGAGGATGCGCAAAACATTGGCCGGAGAGCCATCCAATCGCAACCGCAGCGCGGTGACCAGTTCGAGGCGCCCCTAACTACGCACTTTCGGGATGACTACTCCACTGAATCTGAGAGAGATTAGCTCTAGGCTAAAAGGGTGGATACTCCTCTTAACGAGTCTTTTGTGATTATTTAAAAATATAAATACAATTCACTTTTGTGATTATTTAAAAATATAAATATAAAAATAATTTTGTGACTATTTAAAAATATGAATATAAAAACACTTTTGTGATTATTTAAAAATATTCTTATATTTATATTTTTTATATAAATATATTTTTTATTTTTTATTTTATTTTTTTCCCCTACACGTCGCATGCGACGTATCCACGTGGCTTTTTTTTTGCCACGTGGCTTTTCTATACGCGGATTTTCGAATTTTCCACGTGTATATTCCACGTGTATATTCCACGATAATGCGTTCCGCGTGTCACGCCGCATGCGGCGTATACCGCGGGCTTTTACCAACACGCCGTGGATTTTGTTGATGTTCCACGTATATTCCACGTGTATATTTCACGTGTATATTTCCGCGTGTCACGCGGGCATCACGGCGTCTGCCGCGGCGTCGTGTCACGTCTGTCGCGGCGTCTGGCGGCGCCGCCAAGCGTCGCATCGCGGCGCCGTCGCACGCGGCGATGCGACAGCGGCGTCTGGCAACGACGCGTCGGCGGCGTCGCCGCGACGTACGTCAGACGCCGCTGCACGCCGCTATTGACGTCGCTAAATGACCCTTTTCTTGTTGTGTAAAACCATTTCAGATTGGTGCCCTATAACTTTGCTATCTAGGGTACAAGATCTTTGCTAAGGGCTTGGCAGAGAAAGAGAGGGATATCTTGGCAGAATCTACGTCCTTCTTGATAATGTGCCGCAGCTTATGAGGGGATGTATTGGGCACGCCTAAAGAGTCAGCACATTGTATATCTCAAATTGGATTTTGCTAAAGCCTATGACAGTATAGATTGGAATTTCCTACAAAAATGCCTTTTGGCATTGGGATTTGGAGAGTTGTTAACCAGAGATGTTATGAAGCTCCATCTTTCTGCTCGGTCTACTATGCTTTTTTAGGGAGAACCATTGGCTGTGTTTCCTGTTGGTAGAGGAGTTCGACAAGGATGTCCCCTTGCCCTGTTATTGCTCACTATTGTGGTAGAGGTATTGTCCCAACTATTCTCTTCGGCTATTCAAGATGGCGTAATTCAAGTATTGACTATGGAGGATGGTTCTCAAGAAGTGTGTAATCAGTATGATACATTTCTCTTTCTAGTGGTTGAGGACGATAATCTTTAGAATGTTAAGCTCTTGTTTGACTCTTTCTCCCTGGCATCAGGGGTTCTTGTTGGGTGGCTAAAGTGCTCTGCTTTATGGACCTTGGATGTGGATGTTCCTCCCTGTGTATACGTACCCGTGGAAAGAGCTTCCTCAAGAGAAGACCACTACACTCTTGGGCATTCCTGTAGGTATACATATCTCTACTTCAGATGCATGGGATGTTATAGTGGAAGGCCTGCATAAGTATATTTTTTTGTGGAATACAGCTAAGCTTTCTCTGACAGGGAGGATAGTAGTTGCTAAGCTGGTTCTCAGCAACACTCATATGTATATGGCATCTGCTGTGCTTGCCTCACAAACAAAGTTTCAAGAGGTTGTTGCAATTGTCCGTAACTTCATTTGGGCATGTACTGAGACAGGTGTAGTTGTGGAGGTTGCTTGGTCCACATGTACCAAAACAAGATTTGCTGGAGGTCTAGGTATGATTGACTTTTATTTACAGAGTAAAATTGTGATATCTAAGTTCATTTGTCGCTACTTGGCAGGCATGGTACATTCGCCTGGAATGAGATTGGTTGCGCAAGCACTTGGGCGTGTATTCCTTTTGGGAAACTGGCACTTAGGGCAGTTTTTCCTTGGTGTCTCTTTAATCAGCTTCGTCCATATCCGAATGCTTCCCCCTTCTTGAAGGGACTGCTTGATTCTTGAGAGACAGTTCGTGTTCTATTTAAGACTAATCCAGGTGTGCGCCCACATGTAGATTCTCTGTGTTAGTAGATCCCTCTGGATAATCACATGCCCCTGTGTGCTACGGTACATCCATTGACTCCGTGGCGTTAGAGGCTTGCTGATATTCTCACAGTTGGTGCTTGGTATGAGGCTGGACATGCTTTTTAAAATAAGTTTATGTTATCTCGATGGGATAGAGCTCTGTGGCAAAAGCTGGCTGACATTCTGCCAGCCGCTCCTTCACAATCAGTTGATGTGCCTATTTGGACTGGTCTCCAAATTGTTAATGCACAACGTCTTGTGCATTCGTTATATCAAAAGCTGATTGAGATTGACATTATCCCCCCTCGGGCTGGTTGGCAGCTCCGCAGTCCCCCTCCTCAGTGGAAGCGTATATGGTCCTGGGTCTGAAATAAATTGCTTCATCCCAAAGTTTCTACCTTATTGTGGCAATTCTTTCACAGATGTCTGCGGGTTAATGTGCTGGTTCATAAGTTTTATCCCCGCATTTTAGAACTCTGCCCACTGTGTAAGCGGCAAGTTGAGAGTCTCGAGCACTGCTTCTTTCTATGTGACCAAGTTCAACCAGTTTGGCCATGGTTACTATCCCTCTCCCATGTGGCCTTGACTAGCCAGCAGGTGCTTCTCGCCATTTATCCTTCCACTTGGAACATCTTGCAGCAACAGGCTTTCCACTTAGCTTCAGGCTGGTTGTTGTGGTCTGTTTGGAAAAGAAGGCGGTTGTGTATCTTCAAAGGCTTATCAATTAGTGTCGACCAACTTCTTCACGAGGCGCAAAACAGATTAGTGAAGGCATACCTATGTTCTCAGCTTGCTCCTGAGAAAAAACATTTGATTTTTGAGGAATATTTGGGTATCTTATCTTATGCATAGACATGTGGCTGCACTTAGTGGATTATCTTTGTCTGCTGAGATTTTTATTCCTGTCTCTGCATCTATGTGTGTACTTCTTCTGGAATATTGAATAAGAGTTTGTCGTCCTTAAAAAAAAAAAGAATATTAAAACAGACAGCCAAACTTTGAGCCAATAACTAATTTCATTGATTGTACGATTCAAAAATTAAGAAATGAACGGTGTGGGTTAAAATTTGGCTGAGGTGTCATCCACATGGATAGGTTAGAAATCCAAGAAATATTGTAGAGGGGGTTAGGCAAGCCTGCTAAAAAATGTAACAAAGCAAATGATTTATCCTCGACAAGACTTCGAACTGGAAAAACAAACAGATGAAGAAGAAGAAGAAGAAGAAGAGATTTTAACGTCACGCCACAAGGCAACGTCCAATTTTTTAATAATCGAATCAATAAAGATCGTTTTACCTGTTCTCATAAATACAGGACTACTTGCTATTCCTCCTTGGTCTTTCTGGATGAGAGGCCCATCGTCTTCTCACCAAGCCCAATCTGCATTCGCGCGCTGCTACTAATGAAGTCTTGGCTGATTTTCCCTCCTTTAGGTACTTAGATATTTCATTTCGCTAAGGTTGTTTGGCTGTCCTGAGGTAGCCAAATTCCTTGTCGCACACGTAACGATATGCACGAATGACGACTGCCCCACTGTCACTACCATGGCCTTAGCAAGATTGAGTTTTCCATCCCCTTATGAACCATTAATTTACTATTCCAAACCTCCTCATCTTGTGTGGATATGCCTTAATTATTTGAATTTAAAAGCACTTTGTTCTCAACCATTATATAGTCAATATACCAACTAGATGTTTTTTTTCCCTACCAACTGTACATTGATGAACTCCCCTTTTTTATTTTTATTTTTTATATTGGAGGAGTGTGAGTTGAACCCAAGAAGATAAAATTTTCCAAATGTGGATTTTAGATGTGCCCTTCATCTAATCGCGAGTTGCATTTTGTCCCCTTTTTTGCAGTCTTAGATGGCATACTGTAAATTAAATAGAATTATTGTACACTACTTGTTTTTCGAAGGCATCAATTGAGAACTTGATTTTAAATTTTGTGTCAAATGTGAACTTGAAGATTTAAAAAGTTGTCAAAAGAAAATTCCTTATTTTGCGAATTTGAGACTCTTCATGGAAGGAAGCAAAGGTCCCCTAGTCTATGCTATACTATAGCATGAATGCTAAGATCTGAGAAGTTTATTTTGTTTAGTGCTTGGGTGCTACATCTAATAACGAACATATTAGCCAAGAACGAGACGAGGCGGCATGGCGCTTGACCCTCACCCCCTCACAAGCATCCATTAAAGATGTATGTTGCGTAATCTATGGGCTTTTTACAGTTGTTGTTCTTGTTCGTAAAGTGGGAAAAGAATGAGAAGGTTTTGGGATGACAAAAGCGATGCTAAGAAGCTAGATGAACTTCACGGCTCATCTAGGTAAACAGCAAATATGAATAAAGTTGGATAAGATGGAGCTCATCAAAGGTGAGAAATATGAAAGGTGTCCCTGACAGTAATGAATAGAGCATTATCAAGTTCTGATAGTGAAGGAGATAAATTCTCTGTTCAATCAGAGGATCACAATTTGTGGATAGGGATCTTTCAAGTGGCTAAAGAAAATCATGATGTTCTTTCCTCTGCTCTCCAAACTACTTGTTCCTTTTCCATCCTTATCTACCATAGCATACAAACAATATGGTCATGCATGAGTAGTCTTACCAGATCCATGCTTCATGTTGTACATGCACTTGATTGTCTTCAAAGCAGCACCCACATGCCATTCAAGCTTGTAATCACCATTGCCAAAAACATTAAACTTCTCTTCAACTCCATGATTCTCTGATATTGAACCAGCACGAGCTAAGGAAGATAAGGAATTAATCCCCGTCCTTGGAATTCCTTTGAAGAGAGCACATATATGCACTCTGCATGCTTTTCTAAGAATAGCTGACAAGATGGTATACATGACTGTTCTCTTTGCTTGGAATAAGCCCCCTCAACTAGCCAGATAAAGTTGCATAAAAGATGTGGATAAACTACTTTCTGATGTTGGTCTCCATGGAGGTGATTACAAAATACTTCAAGATCCAAAGAGGGGAGGTAAGATTCCATGCGAGCCGTCAATGGGTGGTGTGAAAGCAAAAAAGCTTCTATCATGCACTAATTTACGTAAGAACGGATCCTTACCATCTGGAGTGTGGGAGGGGTATAAAGACCTATTTGCAGTTGAAGATGACCGGACTTCGCATGGGAAGGCAAAGATTAAAAAGATAAAGACATAGAAGAGTGTTAGCATTCTTATAAATTTACTAGCAGAGAAGAAAATGTTGGTTGATAAGTTGGATATATTCAAAGCAGTAGTTGTTGATTTCACAGAGCTAATTTCTGGAAGCATGGGGAGAATGTAATGTTACTCATTACATCCATATAGTTAAAGCCCATAGCCTGTGGTTTGCAAAGGACTATGGGAGTTTGAAAATATGGAATACCCAAGGGATGGAAAAATCAAAGCTAAGAATGCTTTCTTTTTTTTAGGTTCACCCAACAATGAGGTTCGAGTGGTAACTCATGGCAACAAATGTATCAATGATTCTACAAAAGGATTATGTGTAAGTTAGAAAAACAGGACAAGGCGAAACATGCGACGACTTTGGCCAAGGTGCTTAGAAAAAAGGCTCAACAGGATAAAACGAAACAAGCATGGTGCAACTCAAGGGCAGCTGCAAATTTGAGACAGTGGAAATCAACGAGGATCAGAAAAGGGAAATGATAAATATGTATCCGTAATGTAACTTTCGATGTCAATGAATAAATGTATACATAAACCACCGGCAGTAAAAAATTCCTCAATTTTTGGCCATTTTTTTAAAATGGATAATTTTTGCCCTGGGGTTTTTAGTCGGCGCTTCCAACGCCGCCACAAGTTTATAACAACATTAAAGTACACTTGCTCAATCATATTAAATTTCAGTGTAATAGACATTTCACTGTTCCAAATCGAAGATCATGATCAATGATCAGAATACACAGCTGGCTACTGTGGTCTTTTGTAAGATCATCTGCTTCATCTTCGGGCATCCACACAGAGCAGAGCATGTACAGAATATAATGCCGCAGTAATTGAGCAAATCCACACCAGCATCGTCCTCCATTTTGAGGGATTAAATCGGCAGAACCTAATGCAAGAGAAACTGGACTCCTTTCATCTGTTAGCCCGCAACTAATCTTTATGACAATAACATTGTCTGCAATAGTAGCATTTTGGAGAAGATCCCAACTCTGGCCAAAACTCTGGGCGTTATTCCATATCGGATCTGCAACAAAAGGGGAAACTGCCGGATTATTGAAACTCCACAAAAAAAGGGGAAACTGTCGGATTACTGAATCCTAAATTATTGGTAGTCAAACCACAACAAGATCTAGATTTATACCTTAAAAGCGAGTTGATTCATAGGTGGAAGTTCCATTCAATGTCTTGTGACAGGATTATAAAATAAATTATCTCCCTCTAAAACAAAGCACAGATTCAGAAGCCGCAGCGACGTGTATGGCTTCACAAGCAGGAAAGGCAGAAACGCAAAGGAAAGATTGACCCATCTATTGCGAACCTGTCAAAAACCTTTGCAGAGTCTGCTGTCATCGTGAATACATCCTGAAACTCCTTAATGAGCCTTGCTATCGGCCTTGGCAACTGATTTCACTTAGCTCACTTGCCTTGTCTTTACTTGGTTCAATTGCCTCTAGCCTTAAGATATAATCCATCTTGTTTCTTACTATGCTTTTTCTCAGCTGCTTCATAGAAATACACTGGGAGAAGCTACCTTCTTATCTTTTACTATGAATTTGTTGCCGTCTGGTGCCGTCATGGAAATTTCGTTGCGCTCGCAATCTATCATCACTTTAGCTGGCCTTAGGAACTCCATTCCTACTATGAGATCATACCTTCCAATATCTATCACTTCTGCCCCCCATCGGCCACTTGCTTCCGCTAAGGTCTATGTCGAAAGTGATCCTCCTTCCCTTAATGTGGCGAATGGCGCCGCTTGCCATGCTAACTGGCCTTGGCTTGGACTTCAAAATCTTATTCTTCATAAGGGTTGCAAGCCTTGGAGAGGCAAAATTATGGGAACTACCTGTGTCTATCAGGACTATGTAAGGCTTGCTATCTATGATTCCTTCTGCTGAGATTACCGTGGACTGGTTCTTAATATCCCCTGACTCAATAGCTGCACAGATTTTGCACTCACCTTCTATGAAGTCCTGGGCTTCCTGTTGGTCGCCGTCTTCTTCATCCCCTTCGGTTGGAGATTCCCAATCTGCAAGTTCAGCTAGAGCCGCCTGCATGACGAAGGGACAATTGTGTGTTCTGTGCCCTGGCTGGAAGCAACGGAAACATAATTTCTTTTCTATGCATTCCTGCCTTTTCTCCTTTGGAATATTGTCTAGGAGAAATTTGATTGACTTGCCTCCCGATCCTTCCTGTGGCCTATGGTCTCCAAAGGATTTCCCTTGAGCTTTTCCTTGGTACTGGCCTCCTGCTGGCGTAGAGGCTGCTTACCTAGGTTGATACTGCCCTGTTGTCTTCCCTTTGAATGGTATCTGTTTCTGCCCTGGAGTTACTGGTGCCTCCTCCAAACTCAAAGCCTTATCCTCAGCCTCTTCGACTGTCCTTGGGTTGATTGCCCGAACCAACCTCTTAAAGTTGCTGTTCAGCCCTTCAATGTATCCATCCACTGCTTGCCTTTCTGTGATTCTAGGTACATTGAGTCTCAGCCTCATGAATTCTTCTGTGTACTTGGCTACTGATAAGTTGCCCTGATCCAGCCTGTAAAACTGATGTATCTGCCTGTTTGTGTGTGATCTCGGCACATAGTGCTTGCGAAACGCCTTGCTGAAGGTCCTGAACTTGCAATTGTTTCTTCTTAGCTTGTTGGACTTTGCGTATCCTTTCCACCATACTTTGGCTGGTCCTATCAAATTTGTCGTTGCCACTTTGCCTATGTCCTTGTCTTTCATTCCATAAGAGTTCCCGAATTCCTCCATCTCATCAAGCCATGCTTCTGCTTCCATGCCTGACCTATCCTTACCCGAGAACTGACCCAGTTTCCTTGTCTTCCAGACATTGCTCATTGCACTATCTACCTTCTTTTGGTAGTCGTCTGTCCTTCTATTCTTGTTCCTGGCTTGTAATGCGTCTGACTCACTGTCGGAACTACTGTCTGATTCGCTATCTGGGGTCTCAGATCTGCTGGAACTAGAAGGTGACGGACTCCTTCTGTCTCTTCTTTTCCTCTTCCTTTCCCTGTCGGGCGCCTGATTTTCTTGTCTTTCGGGCTGAGGTGCTTCGTCAATACCTCCCACAGGTGGTGGAGGTGGTGGCGGCGGTCCGTACTCTTGCGCGTGCATAAGTGGTGTTGTCCACTATAGTAGTTGCTATATCTGATTCCTCATCTGGACCAACCTTGCATTCACTGTTTCAGATGCCATGTCTTGTTTGTCGTCATGTTCCCGACCGAATAGGTTCCTAGGTTGCCATTGGTGCTGCCGGCCTTGGCCTTGAGACCCTGAACCGGTGTTTTTGGCTGCAAGTATTAGTCATCAGTGTTGTTACTTAGGTTATATTATTCAACCTTATTTACAAGTCAATTATTGTTAGGTATAAAAGAAATGATATCAATTTTCAACTTGTAAGTTAACAATTGAGTTAAGACAATGAGTTATACTTTATAGAGAATTGTAGTAATACATAGGAATCTCAATATGTAACTTTAATAACAACTAGTTATGGTGCCCGGCGTTGCCGGGCTTTAATAACAATTTGAAGAGGTGGTTGTTTCATTATTGGGCTAAACAAAAAGAAAAGGTTGCACAAAGGAAGAGTAATATAAAGCAATTGTTTAACATTCATTGATGAGGATAAAAAGCCATTGTATACAAAATTATGAATTTAACCTGAGATGTATGTTAGATCATGGGGCATAAATACGGTTCCATTGTAGGAATAGAACTTAGTTGCTTGCATTTATATATGACTTCCCTCTTATTGCATAATGTTATTTCTTCTTCTAGATGTCCAATATGAATTTCTATGAGTTTCACTTTTGTATAAATATAGGGGTAGATAATAAAGTGAGATTCTCTAGCTTTACAAATGAGAGGATGTGTGTTAACTTTCGGGTAGTGTCATTGTTTTGTATTGCCCTATTTTGGCATTGGACGTGATACTAAAAGAGGGGTATCAATGTATATTTTGTGTTGACCTGCCCTAGAATTGGACATTTGGAATATTGAAATTGTACTTATGCCAAATGTTTGTGATCTAACGGAACTGATCTCATCAAATGAAAAGCCAAAACCAAAGTTCTTGCAAGTTGCAAAGGAAGTAGAGCTATAGGTCCAGGCTTCTTAGTTATTTGATGAATAAATGGAGAAAATATAATGTATGATTACTGGGGCCTTTCCCTTTGTCAGGACTCCTTCCCTCCATTGAAGAATGGAGTCTAAATTACCTTACATCCATGCATAATAATCAGAGGATATAAGAACAAATGGAATTTCTAGTCAAGGTGTAGCAACAATTGACTCAAAGTTTACGATGCTAAAACTTAGAATGTGGGTTAAAGCTTTGATTACTCTTTAACGTAATAGGACCACTATGTATGTACGGTTGCAATGGCTTACGTGCAATCGAAGATTCACTACGTGTGCATGCTTTCTTCTTATGATAATAAAGACCTTTGTCTCCAATGTCCTACGTGCAATTTAAGCTTATCGATACATTCATTCATTCCCTATGTCATTCTATGATCGTCAAAAGTTTCAATAATTTCGTCTAAGATTTTTATTAATTTCAAATATTATGTTCTTATGCCTGGGGATGAAAATTTCAAAATGTATTGCATGGACATCCAAGACATTTACCTCAAAAGATGATATGCATCTTAGAATACATATTGATCATATTTGTCCAGAGAAATGGATGTTCTATCATGCGTATATGAGGATCCCATTGTAGTTTTTTCGCCAGCTATTAGTTCTATGGAAAACATTGTATCTTATCTTTAATATGTAGTAGTATGCCATTGCCTACTACTCAAATAATATTCCTAAAGCATCTTTTAAGGCCTTGAACATACTCTAAAGCATCCCTCTGCATATATGACCTGCTTATCATTATTCTTTAATTCGTAATAAGGCTTAAAATACAGAAAACATAAAGAAATAGAATAGAATGCACACCATAGAACCACAATAGCACAACACACAAATCATCTTCACATACAATCATCTTCACATACAGAATAATCTAGCCAAGAATAGTGCCTACCTAGAGATTCCAAGGAACAAACATAATTATCTCAATGTCTTTAGAAACATGGAGCTGTATTTATTGCCTGTAAAAAGGAAGTTGAAACTGCATTTGTTACCTCCGTCGTAATATCTACATAGGCAATTGATGACATGGTATGTATCCATGGTGCAATCATGGATTGATTGTTTTCATCCTTTGAAGTGCAAGCTGCATTTGTTGCTGGCGAAAGGAAGTAACTTAGAACCACAATAGCACAATACACAAATCGTCTTCACATACAAAACCATCTAGCCAAGAATCGTGCCTACCTAAACAATTCAACAAACAAAATATAATCTGAGCACATAACTAATTCATGAATCCAAAACCTATACGTGGCTCTTGTCAACAAAAGATTGAAGGAAACCCTACAAAAAATGATACACTGGTGGAAGCTCACCTGGAAGCTGATGTAATCCTTGCCATAGTCTTCTGATGGCTCAAAATGTTGTAATATGTGGAGAGAAATTATAATCGATCATGGCTTCTTCCGCCATTTGCATCATTATTATGTAAATACCTCAAAACAGGGACAGAAGCAACTGTAGGGCATCGTGGAGAGCCCCAATTTTCAAATCGGCTCCCTATTTGCTATAAAATCATCATCATCTCTGCAATTATCAGGATTGTTTGCGATTAGTTGTGGCAGCAGCTTGGCTGTAGATGGAGCCAGAATGTGCAGGTGAATGGAGATGCCTATCATTTAGAGAAATCAGTTGCATATGATGTTTGTATAGACCTCCTTAGATTCAATTTTATGTAGACAGAGTATGGTAGAGAAGACAATCAAAATTCTACAGAAGTGGTAAATCATCTTATGAAAGCTCATTCCTACAACAAAAAATACAATCTCAACAACCATCTACAATCAACAATCTCATCAAACTAAAATAGCGTACTTGAAAACTCAGAAGTAGCAGATTTTGCAAGTATAACTGTATCTTAAAATGTCCTATATTGATGTGCAACATACCATCCCCATTACAGCATCCAGAAACTAAGCTTGACTTCCTTTTGCAACTATCCTCATCGTAAGGCATGCTACCTGGGAAGACAAAAGAAACCAAAATAGTACCAGTAAAAATTAAGTTGAACTCCATATCTATTGTTTCAACCCTCTGATAGGGTAGCCAGCTTAAAAAACAGTCCAGCAAAGAGCTGAGAAGGGCATAACACATAACTCGCATGCATGCAAACTACACAAATATAAAAGCAAAATGCATCAACCGTGCCAAACTGTAGCAGATGTACTGCCAGATCCGAAAATTTAGGGTCACGTTCAGCAGCCCGGATAGAGGGGTTCAGGCCCTCGATTCCCCTGATTCAGGCCTGAATAGGCCCTCAAACCAGCAAAACGGCCCTTTGGGCCTGGATTCCGATCCCCTGGTACCAATTTCGGGTAGATGTGATGCAGTCTTTGCTGGGGTAGAGCCGCCTCCAACCTGTGATTATGGCAGTAAAACCTTCTCTGTATATGCTCACTGCCAAGCCAAGCAGGAAAGCAAGCAGTCCTAGCATGCACCTGGGATACAAAAAATATTGCTATATGACGGAGCACCGTAAAACTGCTGGAAAAACCAATTCTAATAGGAAATTGTGAATGGATTAAAAGCATACTACATACTTACAGAAAAACCTTGAACTTGGGCGTGACATGCATTCATAGCTGCAATCAGATAAGAAGAGGAATCCCATCGAAAATCGGGTAGAAGAAGATACGCCTGCCGGAATAGGAGAACGTAGCATCCATATGTCGACGAACTTTTACAATGAAACCCGCTTTTGACCCGCATGGTAACAAAGCATATAGCTAAAGCTTCAACTCAAAAATACGAATTTCCAACGAATTTTCAAATCATAGGAAAATGCACAAACCAATTTTTGGAATACTGGAAGTTTTTTCCGGCAGTTAAAAGCTTCAAAACCTTAGGATATCAACCTGAAAGAAAAATCTGAAAAGTTTTTCACTTGTCGGAAAAACCAAATTTAAACAATAGGATACATAGATAGAAAAGCTATTTATCGGCGAGGGCCTTTTCTTGAGCTAAAAGTTCTTCACGTCCTTGAGTCGGAGACCCTTGCCCATGTTGCGTAGAATATTTCTGGAGGATCCACCTTCGAGAGCTCGAGCCATTTGAGGTGGAGAGAGTGGAGGTGTTGTTGCTGCAACGACCGTCAATGGGGCATCGCTCAAGTGACCCCTTGCGAAGTCGAGGGCCACGGATCTCTTGAAAAGGATGATGTGGTCCGTGTTGCTGCTCAGCTTGGCATGCTGTCCGAACCCCGAAAGCGCTATAAGGAGTGCCACGGATTCTTCTCCTTGTGGAAGACTATCATCTGCCCCTGACTAAGGACTGGAAGATAGTATCTAAGCGCCTTTGTCCTTCCTATGGTCTGAGTACCTGTACCCTTTTTTTGAGCCGCTCCACGGTAGACGTCCAATGCCAGGAGGTCTTCATGATCCCTCTACATGGTGATTGCACTCTCCAAGTTGATGCTGCTAGATGCTTCCCGCATGCTTCTTGATCAAACCGTTCGGCTAGAGCTCGGGCCCCTCCCTGGTTTGTACAATCTGCTTTGGATTTCTTGGAACTCCTCCTCTGGGATGATTGGCTCCTGTTGACGATATATCTCCCTTATTTGCTCATAGGCGGCGATGTCAGACATTGTCTCGCCGGCATAGGAGTGTCGCTCTGCTACTTCTCTTGGAATTTCTTGATAGGAGTAATCGATGAAGTCGCTCTGCTGCTCCTTTGCAATCAGGCCTAGAAGCTCATCAATTCTAAGCCCCTCTTCTTGGCAGTATGGGAGGTTGAGGATATCGTTTGCTAAAATATATTTTTCTCCATCAATTACTATCGGGGATAGAGCCGTGATGCCCATTGGAGGTTCAGTGGCGCGCCTTGCCTGGCTATGCGCCTTTCCATTCTTGTTGCCTCCCTGTTCTCCCAATCCGGGTTTTCTTTCCCTAGCTGCTCATAATCCTGCTCGATTTGCAGTGCTGTTGCCCCTGATGTTATGCCATGGTACACGTACTCTCCTGACTCAATCTCATGGATCTGGCCTTGCTCCCTTCTTGTGTTGAGTGGCGCCAGGTCCAAGAGTTGGATCGAGGGTTCCCCGACCTTGTTGATGGCCCTGTACTTATACGTGCCTGTTGGCCTTGCAACTCATGTAATCTGGCATGCTCTTCGTCCTGTTCCACAGCTGCCCTTTGACTCTGGATCCCCAATGACTTGGCTCCCCCGACTCTAAGGATACCCACTTCCCTCCCCTAGGTAGAAGGCTAACTTCTCATGGTAGTATCTGTTGGTCATACTGGCAAAATATATGTAGAAAGGGGTCCTAGTCAAGGTTGCATGGAGGTCGAAGAGATGATCAAACACATGGAAGGTCTCTTCGGCAGGGAGATTACGGATGTGGTTGGCACTGTTGTACCATTGAACAAAGTTTGTGGGCGCCATTGAGCAGAGATGGGTATAGAAGATGGCTTGGAAAAACTGGCAAAAGCTTGGAAAATCGCCTAAGGCACTAAGAGCACTTTTGGTGAAGGAAAAAAAATGGCAAATGAGGCCCCTTTTATAGACTATGGTCTGCCTCGGGTTCCATGCACAAGGGTTCTTGATCGAACGGATCTCTGTTCTATGGCTATGGATGTCCAAATGAGCTACCATGAAGTGCAAATCTAAGCAAGACAAGGCAAGAAACTCTACATGGCAGTTTGTTGGGTCAATTTTGGACAATTTATGGTCAAACTATGTCGACTCAGGTCACTTCGCACGAAAGGGCTCTGCGTCGCGAACGCAGACGCGTTTGGCGCGGAGTGACCGGAGTGGGTTGATTTCTGGGTGAAAAGAACATTTCTAAAGGTTATAAGATACTAAAATGCTTATTTTGATCGATTCTAGGCTAGCTAGCAACTTATTTCATGCTAATTGGACATCGAAAAAGTGTGATTTTGGCCGACTTGGGTCACTTCGCGCGAAAGGGTCTTGCGTCGCGAACGCAGACGCGTTTGGCGCGGAGTGGCCGAAGTGGCTTGATTTCAGCTACTTTTGGGTGTTTTTAGCAGAAATTAATTGCTACACTGCATTTCTAGATGAATTCTAAGCATTCTAACATCTTTTAGTGCTAAATTTGGGTCAATTTACCTTCAAATCAAGTGACTCGGGTCATTTTGCGCGAAAGGGCTCTGCGTCCCGAACGCAGACGCGTTTGGCGCGGAGTGACTAGAGTGGGTCAAATTTGACCTAATTTTTTATTTTTGAAGGAAATTTTCATAGGGATTAAGCAATTTAGGGGTTTCTAACTATGATACAAAAGATTAATTCAAATTTCAATCCACATAAGTACATATTTATGCTAATAAGAAATTAATTTACAAAAACAAGCACTTTTATAGATAGTAAGTAAAATATACAGAAACTTATTTTTATACAGATTATAAAATTGGAGGCCTTTAGGCCTCTCCTTGCGAATCCTCCTCGCCAGGTGCAGGTCCTTCGGCATAACTGTTACCCGCTTGGCGTGGATCGCACACAGGTTCCCTTCTTCAAAAAGTTGCGTCATCTTTGTCTCTGCTGCCTCCTGCAGTGCCCGGACGGTTAGGGGTATGACCCTATAGTCCATTCTGAACTCCTGCATGATCTCGCGAAGGAGCCGCTCGAACGGCGCCTTCCTGATTAGGAGATTAGTGCACTGCTGGAAGTGCCTAATCTCCCTGAAAACTCGAGCGCGCCTCAAATTAGGTCCATGATGGACCTTCTTATTGGCTTCACGTGCGGAATGGCGGCGGCTTGGGCTGGTTCTTTGGCGCCCACCCTTAACTTTACTTACATGCGTTACGCGGCAATACCGGTCATTGTACCTCTTCCGGCCGACGAGGTACTCACGGTATCCGGCCGGCTGGGCTCCGCAGATCTTGCTTTAGCGTGAACTCCCGCTCGTCCACCTTCTGCTTCTTTACTACCTTTGGTGGCTTGGGCCACTTTGGGTAGGGTGGGCAGGCGTTGGGGTCGGAAGGCTCCCCAACGTCTTGCTCGGGCTCTTCTTCCTGCCCGGCTTCCTCCTCTACTTCTTCTTCCTCCTCCTCATCGGTGGGGGTCCAACGAGGCTCCTCTATATGGACCGTCCCCCTTGGGCGGTCCTGGTCCCTTTTGGACCTCTTTTCTCTCCTTCTTGCTTCTTTTTCGCTCTCCCTCTTCTTCCTGGTAGCCTTCTCTTCTGGCCACTCCACCACCTTCTCCTTCCCCTTCTTCTTCGTGGAGGTGCCCACCTCCTCTCTTGGCGTGGGTTTTCTTTTCTTCTTCTTCTTTGTTCTTCTTCTTGTTAGCTCTTCTTTGCTTGCTCTTGGTGCTCCTGTTGTTCCTCCTGCTCCTCCTCCTGTCCGGACAGAGTACCAACGTGCATGGTCTCATCTGTCCGCTTCGTCTCTACCGAAGAAGAGCTGCTCTGGGCCTCCTCCTGAGAGGCATGAAAGGTCTCGTCCGTTGAGCTGGACGATTCCTCTTGCTGCCCCGGCCGAAGGTGCTCGGGGATTTGCTTCTCTGGAGCTTCAGCTGCTGCTGCCATAGAAGGGGTCCGCTTTGGGCTGTACTTCCTCATGGTGCACTTGGTCCTCGCCATATCTTACGGTTAATCAAACTGATTACGATAAGCTGATCAAGAGAGAGATGGTTTTAGGCAAGGTTAGGTGGCAAGAAGATATTTAAAAGGGAAGATACTCTAGGGAATATTCTTCTACCATTAATAGCCCTATTAATTAGCCTCCCTTATTAATTACCCCAGTATACCCAATTATTTGTATATGGTTAATGCTGTATTATACTGTAATTTCGAATTTTTCCTAATGGTTTGAAGTGTTAATTATGAATTTGCACCATTTTTCACTCGGATTTCGGATTGGGATGATTCTTCGACCCATTTTGGGTGAAATCTGATGCTGATACATAATTTTCACTCCAACTTTACTAGAATATTAATTGGACTCATTCTTTTTTCCCCATCTAACAACTTAGCCTATTCTTACGGACCCACTACCTAGGAGAAAAATTTTTCCCCTATTTTCGAGGTTCCATGGTGGAAATTTTCATTTCACACCCTATTAGGCCTGTTAGACTACTTATTAGGGACATGGTCAGTGCTAGTTCCTGGTCAACCAAGAACATTGCTCTGGTACCATTGTGACGCTCCCTGCAAAATATACGGCGCCAGGCCGTACACTCCGTAGGAAATCCCCCATCCGGTCCTCCGACCGCACGGGCCCTCCGTCTATCCCGCACTCCAGGGTATCCCTAGTGTGGGAAGGGGACACGAAGATGTCTTGCGTGCCCTTCCCCTATGGGCTCCTATCACAGCGGAAGCATAAACATCGCCAGAACTAGCAATAACAATGCATCACACTACCTCGAAGGGTAGCACATCCATATATCCAGAGACACATCAGAGATAAACATATACTGTAAAACATGAGGAGCTCCTACCCAAGGCTCAAACTCTTGGGGAAAGTAGACTGACGGCGAGGTCTCAAGATAGAGCAGACCGAGTCATAACAATGGCGGGGCTGGCTATAGACAATGGCTAGGGTTGACCACTCCATCCGCTCCTCCTGTGCATACTTTGCAAATGGGCTAGATCAGGCTCTGGCATGACTCTAGCCTTCCGGATACGCAATCCCATGGTATCACCCATCGGGACTACTCCAGGTTGCATCTCCCTGGTCCGTCGAGGCAGGAAGGGTTGCATCTCCCCTTCCCAGGGTCTAGAGGTTCCTCGGGCAGCTAGGGAATCGTGGCGACACACGATTCGTCCCCGACTTACCCCCCAAAACAAGAGCCAGGCCAACACCTGCAACTCTTGAGAGGCAGGGCAACACCATTGCCCCAGGAAGTGTCGGACCCATGCCCGGCCCACACGAAGTGACCGGCCATAAGCCTAGCCCGCTATGGGGTCTCCAGTAGCCGCGCTCAGCAGGGACCCTCCCTCCGCATCTCCTCTAGCCCTGTTGTGTAGTGCTGAGTCACATCATAGCCCCCGTAGCCCAGTGGGTTCCTATGCACAGGCCGCAATAATAATAGGAACTAAAGGGTCTAACTAGAAGCATTACTAAGTAAGGCTACTAGGTCTCTACCCCCCTTCCCAATACAAGAGGAACAAACATGATCACCCAATCTTATATAACATCATATCATGATAATCATCATAAGAACATCTTAACCTAATCATACATATCTAACTTACAGTTAGGGTTCCTTGATTAGGGTTCAAGATGTTGAATAAGGGTTCTAGGATGGCTCTACTCTAGATACAACATAACATACTGACCCATCTGGAGTGCTAACTTCCAGATGAACTACTATGGACACTACTCCAAATACCTGCTCCCGAAGCGCTCCCTCCCATTCCTGGCGTCTCCATGCTCCTCGAAGTGGTCGAAGCCGTGCTCCCTCCAAGATCGTGCACACACTCTGGGGGCTGCTGCACTAGGCTATGCCACAGCAAACGGTGCTTGAAACGGGGTTTCGAGTGCGAAGAAGGTTCCCAGGGTGATAGGGCTAAGAAAAAAGGCCTAGGGTTAGGGTTTAGGTTAATATAGGCTAGGGTCCACATGGGATGACACGTGGCTCCAATGGGATATGGCCATGTGGCGGCTGCCCAATAGGATAAGGCCATATGGGACATGGGTCTTATCCTATGGTTATCTAAGTTACATATATAACTTAGATATGCACCCATGGCACTTCCTAAGGTATACAAGGCTACGAAATAGACTTGTATAGTGACGGACCCGGAAATATACGTATTTATAGCGTATATTTCCCTGGAACGTCACAGTCTTCGCATAGTGAATGGATCAACACATCCTAATCAATCCATAGCTGCTTCACCCCATTTTCAAGCTCGGGATAGCAGGCATAGTTCAGGAAGTCATATTATTCAAATCTATGCCATGTGAGGACCCGCTGATCTGCAGGCAATGTCATAAAGCTTTCTGATAGCCAAGTCTTTGAATGGGCACTCATAAATAAAAGGCTGCAAATGGCTCCTCAGAATCGATGAAGTTTTAAGGTTCCATTTATGGGAAACATTGTACACACAAACACTAAATATGTGTAGATGCCAGCGGTGGAATGGATAACAAATTATGCTTGTGGAATGCAAGGGTTGTAAGATATAGGAATCTGAATGCCCATTCTGTCTGGGTCTCTGATGTGAAAGTAGTCTATGGTGGCTCATTTTTCGTAAGTTCTGGTTATGTGATAAAACACTGGGACATGAAGAATATACAAGGTAAGCCTTTTAGTTGCTTGAAAGGCAATAAAGAAGCTCTAATGGGTAGCAAAAGAGCAACACTTGTTAGCTTCAAGAGATGGCTCTATTATCTTGTGGAACATGGAAAGTCAATTGCCACTATTGCTTTAACAGAATGCACATAAAGGCCATGTTACTGCATCGCATACTGTGCATGATCATGAGGACAGTGAGGCTATTTCTGGATATATTTTCCAAACTGGAAGTCAAGATGGTCAGATTGCTTTCTTTTCCCAGTTTTATTACTTGGTTATTTAGGTTTTTCCTCTTTAATGGTGCATGGTTTGCAGTTTGGTTGTAGATTAGAAAGGGAAATGGTGCTTTTCCAGGAATTGGCGCTGTTGCAGTTGCACAAGACTGTAAGTGTTCCTTTATAGCAATAGCAGGTGCAGATAATATAAATACTGGATCAGAGATCATCAGTTTAAGGCAGTTCGCACTCTTGTCGAGCATAGGGATTTTATCAACAGTTTATACATGTCAGGTATTAACTGTGGATACTGCTACGACCCTTTTGTGCTTAAACATACTGGATGGCTTTCCTACATGATCATATCAATAAATATTGTTCCATGCAAGGGCACTCCCCCGAACACCATATCAATTCCTTCCCTTCTCAAAATTGATCGTCCTCGATCATCTGTCTTAAAGATTTCCATCCCTTCTCAAAGACTATCAACTCCTTCCATGCGAAGAAGCCACATTGTTTGGGGGATAAATATCTTCATAGATAGATTGCTCTTGAGATAGGAAGAAACACCACCTAAATTCCCTCAAAGTTCTTCAGACTTCCTCAAAAATATTAGAGAATGACTTGATTTAACGCATAAAATATTAGAGAATGGCTTGATTTCCTCAAAAATATTAGAGAATGGCAATCATGTGCAAGTATGTGCTGCTAATAGGTACATTAGGTAGGGACTCTAGAATCAAATGACACATTTTCTACAAAGGGCAATATTCCTATAAAGCTATCTTGATTTAAAGTTTTCTCATTTGCTTTTGTTTTAGAGTACATGCAACCATTCTAAGTATACTAGTTTCACAGAAATATCTTAAAACCTTCCAATGTAGTTTGGTTTTTTTCCCAATATTTTGTCAGTTTATGCCATTTATATATACCATTCACCCTATCTTCTTGCATGCATAGAATAGATTGGCAGTGTAAAATCGAGATTTTTATAAGATCTGTTTCTTTGTGCCATAGGCAGCTTGTTCCGAGCTTCAAATGGCTGTAACATAAAAGACAGGAACATTTCTATATTGGAGCATGGTTTCATAAATATTGATATTATGTAAAATAACAAGATTTCCTCGAATATATAACATTTTATTCATATGCTTTGGGCTTGAAACAATTTTGAGCTATGGACGATGCAGCTATGGCACACAGATTGTCTAAGGGTTCCAACTATGATAAAAACTGGGATAAGCTGGGTTCCTTTCAGGGATTTTACTCGTTTTTCACTTCTTACTTTAACAGTTTATTTGATGCTGATAACAGATTATCTGGTTAAGAAACATCACGAGGGAGGCCATGATGTCAGAGAAGTCCCGGAGAACACAAAGCCAATGTCGCATCAAGAGGTACTGGAAGCTCTCCTCTGGGTCAAAACGGAAACTATTATGATTCGAGCTTTAAAACATGTTTTGGAGGATGAGGATATTTGGCAATTCAAGCAAGAACTCAAGCCTTACTTTCAAGATAAGCTCGGTATCTGTGAGGGAGCGCGAGATTCCTGGATTCTTCATATTCTGGATGCTTCCGCATATGGAGCAGTGGAGCTGGATTACCTGCTCAATAAGTACACTGATCAAGCTTATGCGATTATAACTCTGGATGGAGTTATGGATGACTGAAATAGCTGTTGAACTTCTTATCCTGATGTTTTGGTGTTAATTTCCTGTTTTTCTTTGGTTTATATATCCAAACAGTGTTCTACTTTGCTTAAATTAGCCTCCTTTGGAGCGATATGCCATTTTGTTTAACTATGGCCTTATAACAAAGTCACTCTCTGTATTTTGTATTACTATGTACCTTTTGCATGTAATATAATATAATCACTGCCGTTTCTCCAAAAAAAAAAAAAAAAAAAAAAAAAAAAAAAAAAAATTGATGAGGGCATCGACAATCGGAGACAAAGATTTAGGGCTGAATTAGGTGGTTCAAAACAGCCCAGTGCTTCTGCACATCAGTAGCAAAAGGTCCGCTCTATACTAGAAGGATCAGCCTGCATTTGTAGTTCTGGCTTATGTTAAGATAGATATCTCAATTGAAGACACAAAATTCAGTAATCATTAATTAGAAACAAGCACGCAGAAGGAATTATTAAACACCTTGATAAGAGGCCGTTCAAATCTATGGTCCCTGATAGGCTAATTAATAGAATTTTCTTTTCAATTCAATGTGGCTTGTGGAATCAGAAATCTTTGTTGATGAGGTAGATAGCCTTCTAGGCAATTGAAGATAGCACTTCGAGAATACTGGAGAATGAATTGGGATGGCCGTTGCATTGAGAATGATGGACTGTGTGTCTTGGCTATAGAGATTAATTTGAATGGTATAATACAGTTAAATTAGAGAATTGTTGGAGAAGGAATTTATGAATTTATGAAGGTGTATTCTTGATAATGTTGCTATGAAGGTATGTATTGGGCAAGGCTAAAGGCCCATCGTATTGTGTATCTCAAACTTGACTTTGCCAAGGCATATGACAGTGTGGATTGGGGTTTTTTAGAGAAGTGTTTATTGGCTTTAGGGTTTGGTATCCCATTCACAAGAGATGTCATGAAGTTGCATACTTCAGCAAGATCTACAGTACTCTTCCAGGGAGAGCCCTCTGTTGTCTTTCCTGTTGGTAGAGGAGTTCGTCAAGGTTGCCCCTTGGCTCCATTGCTTTTTACAATAGTGGCAGAGGTGCTTTCACAATTATTTTCTAGTGCGGCTGAGGATGATGTGATCAGGGGTCTTCCTATGGAAAATGGCTCTCAAGAAATTATTAATCAGTATGCAGATGATACCTTTCTATTTTTGAAAGCAGATGCTGATAATCTCCAAAATGCAAAGCTTCTGCTTGACACATTTTCCTTAGCCTCTGGAGTTTTGGTCGGTTGGCAAAAGTGTTCTGCTTTGTGGACTCTAGATGATGAAGTCCCACCATGTGTTCTTGCTTACCCCTGGAAGGTGTTGCCTCATGGGAAGGCAACCAAGCTTCTTGGTATCCCAGTGGGTATTCATGTTTCAACTTCTGATGCTTGGGATGTTATAATCGAGGGGTTGCGGAGGCACCTTTTTTGGTGGGATACGGCTAAGCTATCTATGCCTGGAAGGGTAATAGTTGCTAAGCATGTCTTAAGCAACACACATGTCTATATGGCTTCTGCCATTCTTGCTTCCCACTCAAAGTTTCAGGAGATTGTGGGTGTTGTTAGAAACTTTATCCGGGAGGAAATGAAGCGAGGGTAGTGGTGAAGGTTGCATGGTCTAAGTGTATAAAACCTAAGTCTGTCTTTGGAGGTTTGGGCATGATTGATTTCCATTTGCGAGTAAGGTTATGATCTCAAAATTCATTTGGCGGCTTCGTAGGTAAGGATGATTCTCCGGGTTCTGGCTTATTGCACGGGCTCTTACCTCTTGTATCCCTTTGGTAAAGTCACACTCAAACTGTTCTTCCATGGAGTTTATTTTATGAGTTGCGGCCTTATCATAATGCTTCTCCATTCTTAAAGGGATTGTTAGATTCCTGGCACACAGTCAAAACTTTATTTCACATCAGTCCAACTGCTTGTGTACAGTTGACTGCACCTTGTTGGTGGATCCCTCTGGTAGACAATCAACCACTTTGCTTTACAGTGCACCCATTGACTCAAAGACGTTGGAAAAGTGCTGGAATCTTAACTATTGCAGCATGGTATGACTCGAGGCCGATTCTTTTGACATGGGAGGCTTTTTGATTAAAGTTTCTATTGGGGCGATGGGATAGAGTTCTTTGGCAAAAAGTTGCTGATTTTCTACAGCCTATTCTGCCACACCAAGAAGATATTTTGGTATGGGTTTGAGTGCAAACTTGTGAACTCTATGTATCAGTTGTTGCTTGATACTGATATTCTTCCTCCGTCTAATAAGTGGTCTCTTCAACTTCCTCCTCTTCAATGGCAGAAGGTGTGGTCTTGGGCATGGGACAAGCTACTTCATCCTAAAGTGGCAGTTCTTTGGTGGCAGATTCTTCATAGGTGTCTGCGGGTTAATGTGCTTGTCCATAAGTTTAACCCTAGAATATCAAATCAGTGTCCAGTATGCAAGCGTGGATCTGAGACCATTGAGCATTGCTTTTTCATGTGTGAACACCTTAGGATGTGTATGGGACTGGTTGTTTTCCCTTTTGAGGTTTCACTAACAAGTCAACAACCGCTTTTGGCAATTTACCCAAGTACCGGCCGAGTTACAAGGCGGGCTTTTCATCTAGCAGCCAGGATGGTTGCTTTGGACTATCTGGAAAAGACGAAGATTGGTAATCTTCAAAGGTCTGGATGTGGCAGATAATCGTGTTCTCCAAGAAGCTCAAGGTTACATTGTAAAGTCGTATCATTGTTCTTCACTTGCCCCTCGCAAGAGGCGATTGATTTTTGAGGAGTTTTTGGATGTGCACTCTTATGCTTAGGCAGGTTGCTTCACTCGGTGGGTCTCCGCTTATCCGCTGAGATTTTATTCCTGTCTCTGCATTTATACTTGTATTTGACTCTTTGATTGAATAAAGTCTGACGTCCTTCAACAAAAAAAAAAATGAATAGTGCAAAATGTGGACATCTCCTATGGCGTGAACAGTCCAACATTTTTATTGGATGATTTGGGTTGAAATGTGATGTGCATCTTAAATCCTCTAGATTCTAGCATGAGCATGCATGTATAAAGTAAAGACTCCAGAGTTATATGTACAATATAGCACATATGACCCAAACTGAGGCTATGCCTATATTCACTTCACATTTTAAAATTTTAAAGAAGTTTAAAGACATTCATCAATGGCATGCATTGCACACAAAGATAACCTAATTGAAAAAATTTCTGGGCCATGTCTGCTGCTGGCAACTTATGTTCTTATGTGTTTGGAACCATGCAGACTTGCTAGACTAGTGTTCATATTTTCTATTGGCATCCTTACACAAATTTTAGTAAGCTTTTTCTTGACAAACTAGATACAGATAAAACACACATTTAACGGAGAAACAGACTTCTATAGACATTTATGATTGTCCAAGTTTCCTTCATTCTACTTATATGTATGTTAAACTTGTAAATTATAGCATGCAATTAGCAGACCTTTTGTCTTCCTTACACTATTATGTTATAACTTATAAAATGTACAAGATGGAGGTTATAGATGAAGCAAGAAATGGCCAATGACTAAAGATTTGCTGCTAAAAAAAATCATAGAACTTCCTTTTCCTTTCTGTAGAGGAAACATGGAATGATTAGAGAATAGAATAGAATAGAATAGAACCATAGAACTCCCTTTCCCAAACAATGTTTACATTTTATTACGAAGTGCAATAAATGACAGTTGTAGAAGTTCAAACATGGTTATAGTATCTCAGTGTTTTATGTAGTACCTAGGTGTAATGTATTTTTAGGCTTTCTAAGAAACTTCGCTTTTCATAATATGTATTATTCATTGTTTTTCTTTGATATTAAAAGGGGGGTCAAGCAAGGCTGCCCTCTTGCACCTAATTGTGATGGAAGGATTAAATAGCAACTTCAAGAAGGCAAAAGATCTCCATTTAATCAAGGGTCTCAGTCTTCCCTTCCAGGAGGCAAACAAGATTCTTAATGTCCACTTTGCAGATGATACCTTCTTATTCCTACATTTGGAGGATCAATCCATTCAAAATACTCAAGCTGTTTTGGAGGACTTTGGTAAATGCTCGGGATGCAAAATTAATCCCAACAAGACCAAGTTAATCTCAAGGCATCAAGAAGAGGGTGAGCATGCAGCTGCAAGTATGGGATATATATATCTCTTCCCTAGTACTAAAACGAAAATTCTAGGCATTCCTTATGCTATTAGAATTAATGCTTGTGAGCTTTGGGAAGACCTGATAGACAAATTCTACCGAAAGGTTGACTCCCTTAACTCCAAATTTTTATCTAAAAATGGGAGAGCCATTCTGGCAAATTCAGTCATTTCTTCTTCTCAGGTCTACCAATCCTCCATTATTATGGCTCCTAAGAAGGTTTTGGCTAAAATGCAAGGTATCATTGGAAGGTTTATTGCAGGTGGATCTAGCAGGAGGTGCTGGATCCCTATCTCTATGGAGGAATGTTGCAAACATAAAAGGAAGGGAGGTCTGGGAGTCATCAATATTGAAAAGCAAGCCACTGCTTTGGCTGCAAAATATTTTTTCAGGGCCTGCAACAGCCAGATCGACCATCCTGTGAGTGTTCTCATTTCCCATTATATTGAAAAGTGTCACCCCTTTGGCTGGAGAAACCTCAAAATGCAGCTGCCTCATAGCATCTGCCACCATGCCTTTGATTATCAAGAAATGGATTAGAGCATGGCTAAAGGTAAAAGGTATGTACACATGGAAAGAAGGACTTTCTCAGGACCAGCCTTTTTTCTGAAGTCCCTCTCTTATTTTGGACGACCCTAATATGTGTCTAGCCACTAATTTCCCTAAGTTAACCAAACAGTGGACTCATAGAGGAATAATCTATATTAGGGACATTATTGATGATTTTGATTACCAAGAATCCACTCTTAGAGATATGGGAGATGACTCCAGGTAGCTTTTCAATAGTATCTCTCAGAGATTGGCAATTGGAGAATGGCATGATACTAATAAATTTTGGCATATTAATGGATTTTGTGGCTATAGAGTAAACTTGGCCTACAGGTATCTCAGCAGGCACCAAGAAATATCTATTCATATGAAATAGAACATTGACCCTGACAGAGTTTTCAGGAATTTGACCTTTACGTGGAAAAGTCCAATTCATCCAAAAATCAAGGCATTCATGTGGCAGCTTTGGCATAGAGCCCTTGCTACCAACAGAAAGAGATGGAGGCTCAACATGTCTAATTCTGACATCTGTGTTAGATGTTTGCAGGATCAGGAAGATGAAGAACATTTGTTTAAAAATTGCATATGGGCAGAATGGATTCTGGAGTTAGCAGAAACTGAGCTGAATATTCCTGGCTTGTCCAATATGCAAGCTATTGATCTTTTTTTCTCTGATAACCCAGTTGAATGGAGGAGGTATATTCTCCTATGGAGAATGTGGAAGGGAAGAAATACCTTAATTTTCAAGGAGGAAATCATCTGGCCCAAGGCCATAATTAAACAAGCCCAATATGACATCAATTGGGTTTTGGAAGTCTATGGGAATCAGAATTAAGGCTTAATTCCATTCTTTAATGCTGGCTTTCTTTTTATTTGCAGGTAACACTTTGATCATATTTAAAAGGCTGAGATGGAAAAGGATGAATCTCCATGCGAATGCATTATGGCTCACCCAGTTCGGAGTCGAGGTACCTAATGAACATGGAGAAGAGTGTCAATGCAATTGCGCCTATACCTCCTACTTTGATGAGAAAAGATATATCCTTTGCACTGCAAAAGACAAAAAAGGACAGATTCAATCCAGGAAAGGCAAAAGACAAAAAAAGGACAGATTCAATCCAGGAAAGGCTCATCTGTGCAAATGCCCTTATTACTTGTTCATTGTAGCCAATAAGGGGATGGGAAGAAAGGATCATTCTCGCAGGGAGCCTAAGAAGAGAAGATTTTCGGGTGAATACTGATCACCAGGCTAATCTTGAAACCAGATACTTTGTTTTTTGAACTTCCAAGAACTTTTCTACTCTATTTTGAATATGGATAGTTCTGTTTTAATTAGGGTCCCTAACCTACCCTTTCCTAAAGGTTATTTTCAAAAAAGCTTTTCATAGCTCTTTATGTAACTTTGAATTTTAATATACTTCAGCCTTCAATTAAAAAAAAGGTATTATTCATTGTTTTTGCAAACTTGTGCTTTGTACAATAACTGGTGGTCAATGTTCACTTACTTTGTTCCTGTTAACAAGTATTAACATCAGTTCATACTTCTATTTTCTAGAGTACATAGAGCAGGTAAAAGGATATTCTAAGCCTCACCAGTTTCAGCGAAAAGCAGCTGATTAATGATGTAAATTAGCTTATGGAGTAAACTCTTTTATTGTACAGACGATTGGAACCAATGAAGGGGCCCATTCTTTCTCTTCTTCGGAAACCCATATGCTTTTCCCAAAACTATAGATGTTCAATCCTAGAAATTTGTGGAGCAGACAGGCCAGGAATACTGTCAAAAAATTTTGAAGTTCTAGCGGGCTTGGGATGTAACTTTGTTGCAATAGAAGTGTGGACACATAAGATAAGGGTTGCTTGTGTAGTTTTGTGAATGGGAAAAACAAAAGGACCCATTCAAGACAAAGGAAAGGTTGCAAATATAGAAAATATCTTGAAAGACATAGTTAAGAGTATCTCTACCAGAAAGACAGATTTCTTCATGTGTTTAACACACGCAGAAAGACGGTTGCATCAGGGGCTGAGGATGTAGACCATTCTATTGGTCCTCAAATTTCTACCTCTAAAATTCGGGACAGCAAAGGCTGCCCTGTTGTAACTGTCAAAAATTATGTGGATAGTCATCACTATTCAGTGCAAAGATAGAAGGAAGCTCTTCTTTGATATTGTTTGCACCTTAACAAATATGGAGTACATGATCATCCATGCCTCTGCAATTTCTGAAGGCTTCTTAGCTTACCAGGTAACATAGGCTTCTTGTTCATGTTCATTGTTCATGGGGATGCTTATCTTTTCTTTCTTTGTTTGATTTCAATTTTTTTGGGATATGTAGGAGTTCATCATATTAGAGGTCATAGGCTGGACAATGAATCCTCAATAGTCAAGATGATTCAATGAATGGAAGTTGCTCTTGAACATAGAGCTCCAAAGGTACTTTATTTTATTCATCTCTTTTCTTTTTGTTTTTATGGTCCATGTGTCATATGCCATATTCAACGTGTTGTATGTTCCTTTCTATTTCTTATCTTGAATTCTTTTTCCTCTTATAGATTTTCTTACCTTTTGCAGGGCTTGAGACTTGAACTCAAGATAGACTTGGCCTTCTCTGTTACCAGAGCTGATGTTTCAACTACAGATGGCATGGCTGTGATCATATTCTGTCACAGATGAACAGGAAAATCTTGCTGACAGCAAAACAGTAGAGCTGGTTCGAGAGAAGTTTGGGCAAATTTTACTTCAAGTGAAAAAGTTGCCCTTCTCCAGAATCAATTATTAAAGGACCAAGAGTCTCTATAGGGAGCTTCTTCGAGTTCCAGAAATGTGTCATCTTCAATCTTCAACAGTGTAATAAGTAAAATACGCTCTTATATGTGAGACGGAGCTCAAAGTTGGCGATCATATAAATGGATCTGCAAAAATGGACAAAAACAATGAACAATGACAAATTGCTTTATATAGGTAGAGATAGAGAAAAGTAGGAGTTCGTCTGTCCTGGTCCATGGCATTATTGTCAACAGGAGTAATGCTAAGATGACCCACAAGATAATTTTCCACACAATCCATCAATATTCAAGAATTCATCCACCTTCGTGATCCTCACTTTGAAATAACAGCGACAAGCAATAAGGACAACATCAATAATATAATTCTGATGCAGAAGAGGAAACTCCTCCTCATCATAAGTAGTATCAAGATCAATAACCTCAAGCTTTATTAAAAAAAGGGGGGGGGGAGGGAGGAACCGACCCCAAACTCTTAAGTTCTCCACCTTCTCGCTTTGTAATTGTTTATACAATATCAACAATGCTTGAACGGTGTGGGAGAGGAATTTTGTATAGAAATGAACATACATGATAGGAGGAGGAGGATTTTCGTTATCCACTTTCGAGACATATAATACCAACATTATTCGTTGGGTCCTATAATATAAATTAAATAAAATAGACAATTAGTTTTGAGTCATTTAAGACTTGTACCATGACTCACAGTTGTCCACATATTTAACTAACAATCTGGATCCACCTTATATGTATCTACGTAGCCGTGGGTTTGATCAGTTGAAAGAAAGTTCTTCAGGTACTCGCCGTAGACGACAGGCTTGTAGATGGGCTTATGAGACTCGCCAATCAAGCAAGGAATAGGTGCGATCAAAGATTCGAGAGAAGGATGTAAAAATGTAGCAATCGAGATCCGACATTGTAGTGTACTAGTAGCACAATGTTCAACGCTCTTATACTTTCCATTGGTCAAGATCTACAAAACATAGGATGTGTAGTCAGCATGCAACATGTTTTGAAAATTCATTGAGCCTTTGTATAATCTTCACTCAAATGTATAGAGACGAAGGAGTTCTTTCCATATCCCTCTTCTAGATGATGGAAGTAATAGAAAGGTTTTTGTTTAAAGTACCTGCAATTGATCTCCCAAATTGATGAGTAAAGCATCTGGTATAGGTTTGATAGGAATCCATTGGCCATTATATCTGACTTGTAAACCCGTGACATTGTTTTGAAGCAAGATTGTGATACCTCCTACATCAAAATGAGCCTTATTACCAATCGTAAGATCTGGGTTGGGAGAAGGAGGGTAATAGTTTGCAAGTTGAAGTAGCCCGTGGGGGCTAAAAATCTCGGCAATATGATTTGGTGGAAGACCAAGGCCCTCAGAGATGGCATCCATGAGGTGAGAAGCCAGTGTGTTCATGTGCTCCGCATAAAGTTTTGTTGCATCCCTGTAAAAATGAGACATTGTGTGTGTGACTTCTCTCATAGGCTTATTGGTGTTTGTGGACGATGAAAACCTATTCAATTCAATTCATATTTCTAAACCTAGGCCTATTTCTAAACCTAGGCGTATGTATTTATTTTGTGTTTTTTCCAAAATAAGAAAACCTTTTTATTTTTGGGAAATTTACCAAGATAACCTTAATTGTTGACTTAATTCCCAAAACGCCCTTCGTATTTGTGAAATTCCCAAAATGCCCTTAATTCTTAACTATTTTCCCAAATAGCCGTTTGTAATTTAAAAATCACCAAAAGCTAGAGATAAGCCTATCATTCTAATACTAGAAATGATGGAAGACAACTAACTTAATGCTTTTATAGAAATCGTATTGAAGGGGAAGCTTTGTGGGCATCTTGTGGAGAAGCTGCTTTATACCCATACATGTTACTTGTAGAGCTCATTTTGCTATTTATATGATGTCTGTATCTATCCTCCAAATATTGAACTTCTTGAAAATAATGAATTGCTACCTCCTGCAACATGTCATCCTCCTGGTAGGCCTAAAAGAAAACGGGATAGGACAGAAGACAGGGATTGAAAAAAGCGTATGTACAAGTGCACATGTTGTGGTAATGCATGAAGACTTTTGCCTAGACAATTCTTCACTAGCACCTTGTTATAACAATAGATGCAAGCAATTTCAAAACTTCAAATCATGTATTCAAATATTCAAGCACTTATATTGTTCATACAACCATTGAATAATTCTACTGTTCATTTGGGATTGACCATGTTACTGTAGCTCCTTTGACTTCGTTTTTTGATAGCCCAAGCGTGATCTCCTTGACATTGCCAAAGAACCTCTGTGTTCTCCAGATCACTACATTCTGCATAATACATCTTATTTTTATGTTGATCCGTCCGGCCCATCGGCCTGACCGATCTCTTTGCCGAGATCAACTTTGGCATCAAACCATTCGACCATTTTGCTCCATTCTTTTTATAGTTAAAGCCTTCTAATATTGACTTTAACCTTTAAAAATAATTTAACGACCTAGATTACAACTTACCTAGGTCATTAACCCTTCAATAATTATTCAAGCTGTCTTCTTATTTGATCTCATTGTCAAATGTCTAATTCCAGTCTCCCTTTCAACTCATGTCAATGCATTTGTCTCCTCTTCAACCTATGTCAATGTTCTTCCTAAACAATCAGGATATTTCCTTCTTTGCATGCTCTGTTACTCAAGTATTACATGATCAACATCTTTCATTCTCCCCTTCATGTAATATTTCCTGGTTACGACATTTAAGCATACTTCTTAGCTCTTCAAATCTACTTACTGACATTGCTTTGGTTAACAAGTCTGCCAACTGTTCCTTTGTACTGATATAAGTTAGATGTAGAAGATTTTTTTCAACCACATCTCTAATAAAATGAACCTCCATTTCTATATGTTTTGATCTCTCATGCAAGTCAGGATTTTTTGACATAGCTATGCAACTAGTGCTGTCACAGTACATAACAGTTGGATTTGGCTGAGTGAATCCAAGTTCATTTATGAGTCTTCTCTCCCATAATATTTCCTTTGCTGCCAATGAAGCAGAATTATATTCTGCTTCTGCACTTGAGAGTGCTATACTCCCTTGTTTTTTACACTTCCATGCCACTGGTGCACCTCCCAAAATTGTTACATAACCAGATGTGGATCTCCTTTGATCAAGATCCGACTTCACCTTCATGAGGCTGAAGTCTTTTGCTCCTTCCTAACTCATTCCTTCCATGCAGTTCAATACTTGCTCGATTTTCATCCCTTAGGATTTGTGCTTCAGTCCTTCTGGTTCTTATTTTTTGCTTTTCTATGTGCTGTGTATGCTCTTCTTCTCCTTCATTTTGTACCATAGTGTCCTCTCTTAGTTTACTAGAGTGTTCTTCCTCAATTCCTGTTGTATCCTGTATTGGCTCATTGTCATCTTCTTCTATGTCTTGATCATCTTCAAAGTCTCCAGTGAACTCCTTATGTTCTCTCTTTTCTACATCATTAGTGATTTCTGCAAATTCTTGTCCCGTATCCTTCTCTTGTATATTCTCACTTTGATCTGTCATGTTTACCTTTTGAATTTTACTGTAAAACTGAGACTCATCAAATATTACATCTCTACTCACTATTATTTTTTTGTGAACTGGATCATAAAGTCTGTATGCCTTGGAGTTTGTGTCATATCCCACTAAATATGTGATGTATGCTCTGTCATCCAGCTTTTTCCTTAACTGTTCTTACATGTGCAAATGCCAGGCATCCATAGGCTTTTAGATCATTGTAGCATGGTGTTTTTCCTGACCATAGCATTTCAGGAACAGTTCCCTTTGTACTAATAGATGGCAAAATATTTTGAACATAAACAACAGTAGTCAAGGCTTCATTCCAGACATAATTAGGTAATCCAGAATATTTTAGCATAGATCTAACTGCATTTAGCAAGGTTCTGTTTTTTCTTTCAGCTACCCCATTTTGTTGGGGAGAGTATCTACATGTTAATTGTCTTCTAATTCCTCTCTTTGCACAAAATCTTTTAAATTCATAGGATAGATACTCACCTCCTCTATCTGACCTTATGCATTTGATTCTTCTTCCAGTTTCGAGCTCCACCTCAGCAACAAATAGCTTTAATGCATCATAAGCCTGATATTTTGTTTTCAAGCAGTAACATTTTGTTTTTCTACTGAAGTCATCTATGAATGTCATGAAATACCTGTGTCCTACCATGCTTGTTACATTAATTGGGCCACATAAGTCAGTATGCACCAAATCTAAGATCCCTTTTGCTCTTTTGAAATGGTAGTCTGGTTTGTTTTCCCAGTAAGCAACCTGCACACATCATATTTTCATTTCCTTCCCCATTTGCTGTTATCGAGCCCTTTTTGACCAAAATATCAATGTTTGCCAAGTTAGTGTGGCACATTCTATTATGCTAGGTTTTAAGAGATGGAGTTTCAATTACATTCAAACTAGGAATGTGCTTGCAATCAAGACCAAATAAATTTTCCACTCTTTTCCCAATGAACTTGATATTATTTCCAAGAAACACTTTACATTCTAATTTTTCAAAAAGAACTTTATAACCCAAGTCAACAAGTTGACAAACTGATATCAAATTTCTCACAAGACTAGGAACACACAACACATCTTTAAGTTCCACAGCCTTTCCTTCCAAGTCAAATATTTCTAGTATTCCAGTGTCTTCAATTCTTTGCAAGCCTCCATCTCCTAATTGAACATGACCAGCTTCCCTCTTCTTGCATTGCTTCAACAAAGTTTGATCACATGTCACGGTTTTCTCAGCTCCTGAATCTATGATTAACATTTTGTTATCCTTCTTTTGCAAACTATTTGAAATATTCAAAGCAATATTTCTTACCTCAGCAGTATCATCCTCCTCTTCTTCTTCATTTGCAGTTGACTCTTTAACCACATTTACAGATGGATTACCTCTGTAAGCACCTCTTCCTCTTGTGAAATTTCCCCTTTGATTTGCAGATCTTCCTCTGCCTCTACCTCTTCCTACAGTCCCTCTTGGACTTGGACAATTTGCAGCCACATGTCCCTTCCCATCACAATTAAAACAATTTATAATTTTACCTTCATTAGGGCAGTTAGATTTGAGATGTCCATATTGGTTGCAATTATAGCAAGGCCCGAGTTTGTCCTTGCTTGAACCTCCACCTTTCTTTGCTTTCCCTACATACACAAATTCAGTAGTGTCATCCTCATAACCAACATTCTTCTGTTCAAATTCTGTCCTCTGAATGGCATGCTCCTTGGACCTAGCAACATTTCTGATCAATGTGGCCAGTTGACTATTATGAGACCAAAGATAGAATCTGATATTGATCATTGAGTATTATCCCAGCTCCCTCCAGATCTGCAATTATAGAGTCAAATCTTTCCAAGTATTCAGTCATATTGTCCTTTTCAAACAATTTCAGTTTTCTAAGTTGTTTCTCCAGCATGTCAATTTGGGATGAGGTTTTAATCTCATATTGACTCACCATATAATCCCACATTTTCTTTGGACTCATCCCTCTCAATTTAAGTTTAATAGCAGTGCCAACTTTACTTGTTATAATAGCTTGTGCTTCCATTACCTTTAATTCATCATCAGGTTCAGCACTTACAGTTATCCTTGTGTTGACAGGAACATCACTGCCTCCTCCTTCAACTGAAGCTTCACTAGTCTCCCCTGCAATGGAATTCCTTGATCTTACCATTCTCGAGGTTCTTTTGGCATGTTCTCCATCGATAAGATACCACAGATTCTCAAATTCGAGTACTTGTCTGATTCCTTGTTTCCATATCTGAAATCCACTGTTTCCCTTAAACACCTCAATAGAAGTCAGTAAGTTTGCTCCAAATCTTGTAGATATTATTACAATGCTGGCTCTGATACCAATGAAGACTTTTGCCTAGACAATTCTTCACTAGCACCTTGTTATAACAATAGATGCAAGCAATTTCAAAACTTCAAATCATGTATTCAAATATTCAAGCACTTATATTATTCATACAACCATTGAATAATTCTACTGTTCATTTGGGATTGACCATGTTACTGTAGCTCCTTTGACTTCGTTTTTCGATAGCCCAAGCGTGATCTCCTGATGTTGCCAAAGAACCTGTGTGTTCTCCAGATCACTACATTCTGCATAATACATCTTATTTTTATGTTGATCCGTCCGGCCCATCGGCCTGACCGATCTCTTTGCCGAGATTTCTCGGTCAACTTTGGCATCAAACCATTCGACCGTTTTGCTCCATTCTTTTTATAGTTAAAGCCTTCTAATATTGACTTTAACCTTTAAACATAATTTAATGACCTAGGTTACAACTTTCATTAACCCTTCAATAATTATTCAAGCTGTCTTCTTATTTGATCTCATTGTCAAATGTCTAATTCCAGTCTCCCTTTCAACTCATGTCAAATGCATTTGTCTCCCCTTCAACCTATGTCAATGTTCTTCCTAAACAATCAGGATATTTCCTTCTTTGCATGCTCTGTTACTCAAATATTACATGATCAACATCTTTCAATGCCCGGCATAATGAAGGCAGTTGTAGAAATTCTATTTGACATTTCTGTTGCATATTTTTGTCATAATGATTTTTGAAATTTATTTTCCAAACTATTGTCATCTGTAAGAAACACTTCCTCTTAAAAAATGATCGTCTATTGTAAATACATGCTTTTTGGTGATTTTTAAAATAAAAAGGGCTATTTGAGAAAATATTTAAGAATTAAGGGCATTTTGAGAATTTCACAAATACAAAGGGCTTTTTTCTCAACATATATAAGGCAGTTACATTTTCTGTTTGATGCTAATATTTTTTCCCCAGAAAAAAACCTGAGAGAGACACGTGTCTTTTAAAACCTGAGAGAGACACGTGTCTTTAAAAAAGGAATAAATGAACTAAAAGAAATGTGACGTCCTTTCTTGCTCTGCAAGCAATCCGTGGCAATCCCTTTCTTGCTCTTGCTCTGCTCTGGCTATGGCAAATCCGTCTTCCGGCGCCTCCTAGCTCTCCGGCTTCTGCTTCGATGGCCCATTCTCAACTGTTACAGGTAATTCTTATCGCTTCTGCAACTGTTACGGCTCCTTGGCTTGTGAAGGTCGGCTATGGCAGATGGAGCTGAAGCTCACGAGCACTCAGAAAGCTCCATTTCTGTCTGTTTTTTGCTTCCCATCAGCACCAAAATCCAAGGCTTTCCAGATGTTTTGGGGTTTCTTCATTTTCCAACTTTGAACAGGTTGATCCGTGATGACTACCCTCTGTTTCTTCAGATTCTGGCTTGGCTTTGGAATCAGGGGAGATTATCCCCTTTCTGCTGTTATTATGTCAGAATATTCTAACACCAAAATCAGGGGCTCTTTTGTCGCTGCTGTGTTTGCCATGCACCTGGTAGGAAGAAAAAAAAATTAAGGCAGAAAACTTTACTTCGAAGCAAAGCTTCCAGGTGATGCTCCAGCCAGCGACCATATCCGCCAGGGATTTCTTCCATCCTCTACCTGCTGTTGATCTCGCCATTTGTCTTAGATGGGATTCTTCTACATGAAGTTGCAATGGCAGCTGAAGAAAACATCCTAGATGGATTTTTGCAGCGCAGAAAAAGCCAGATAAAACCAAGGGCACAGCTCCAGGGCTTTCGGCCTTGACTGCGAATTCCATCAGATTGCTTCCAAATTTTTTGTTCCGACTCAGTTGGGCTGTTGCGCAAACTCTTTTGGGTACTCAGCACTTTTGCTCGAAATCACTGCACTTTTGCACTTTTGGGACTTTTCACGGCAACCCCTTTCCGGCTCAAAGCACAAGCAGAAGTATGGCGGCTGTGTTTGTTTGGCCCATGTTTCTTTCTTCGCTAGAATTTTTCATAGATTAATCATTTTGGTTGCCTCTGTTTTGTTTCGTTGCCCTGCTTCCGGCATACATATTCTCTGGCCGATCTTTGTGTTGTTGGGTGGGCCGGATACCATTGATTTTTGTGTTGTATGATTGATTTTCTTCTTGAATAGACGGAACTAGAGAAGAAGAAGACAGAGAGGATGATAGCAAGCGATCGATCATGAACGAGGGGTGTTAGGGTACCTAGGGTGTGCCTGGCGCTGGAGCTTCAGTACTCGGCTGCATCAATTTTTGACGTGGCCGAAGAACCCTAAAAGGTTATCCTGCTTTTTTTCCCTGTCTCAAATCGTGACACTGTATGGAGCCATATTTTGCCTCTATTTTCTGAAGTATAGTACTTTTGTTGCCGCAATCCATTCCTCTATTTTTTGGACAAAGCATTTCAAAAACCACGATGTGGATTCAGCTGGAGATATGGCTTCAATTAATCTTTTTAGATTTATGCAGTCTTGGTTCTTCTCAGGATCCATCGACCTCTTACGGGAACTCAGCACCGCCAATTTGGCTTCTCCAATAAACAACAAATGCCTCAAATTGTAAGCAATGTGGCACAAACCATCCTTCTCCTTGATACCTGCAGCCAAATCCGACTCATTCACATTCATAGATTAGATTTTCTCATCTCAGTTGTGCAACCATCGAATTGTCAAGTTGGAACCACGCTTTGAGTTTTCTTCATCTTTGCAGGTCAGGATCAGATGAAATCTTCTAAAACCATTATGTCTGCTATTTTGTTAGATCCTGTAAAGGTAAGAAACTGCGTGTGCAATATTGGCACAAAGTTCTCACTTTTCTTTATGTCACTAGCAAGGCATTTTCATTTGTTTTTTTTTGAGACCAGACGCATCTCAAAATAGCAAATAGCATTAATAGTCTGCATCTCGTTTGCACTAAGATGGGCTCTACTATGTCTGTTGTGTGTTTATTTTGTTTCTTAAGGCTGTCAAAAAGTTTTACGGGATATTTCTTGATGTTTCGCGCAATCTCTTGAGTATGACAATTTTTTTTCTCTCTCATTCTAAACTTTAACATCCTCCAAAGTACTGGAATTTCTTCTATTTGTGCTTCAAGAGGTTGCAAAGGTGGAGTTGAAAGAACGACGTCGTGCTGGAGATTGAGTACACAACCAAGTGTGGATCATCTCATCTCATGCCCTTACATTATGTCATTCTTTTTGATTTACAATTTGCTCTAGAAATGTCTGCGAGATTGAACTTGAATGTGATTATGTTCATTGAATACAAGATAGACATGTCTTCATTGTCTTTGCATTTTTTGGAACTACCTATCTCTAATAATTTATCGTGCATGAGCAATGAGCTGAGAGTCTCTTAATAGCTTTGGCAGTACCTCTGGTTGACCCAATGCAGATGCATCTTCTAGTTGAATTGATTGCATTTGTACCTCTTTCTTGATTTAAATTTCTTGCCCTTTTGTTCAGGTTGTATGATGTAAAGGAAAAAGAATTGTGCATGACTTATACCGAGTCTTGCTAACAGTTTAGCGAAAAGAGATTATTGTTGGTATTTATCATGATTGTGTGGATTTCTAAGCCAAACGGAGAAAGCAATTTGCTAGGAAATAAATTCAAGGCGATGTAATGCACTTGCAGACATATGCAAACATGGACAGAACCACAAGTTACATTGATTTAAAGTTGTTAATCCTGATTAGTCTATGTTAGCCATCTCAGGAGGGCATTAATTCTTTTGTGGTTTGCTAGGATCAAGCTAATACATTCATTCTTAGGGAATATAAGTAATGCCTCTAAATATATTACCCTTTTACACTTGCTAATGCTTTACCCTAGATTTTGTCGAGATAAATATTAGTGCTTCATGCATCAATGAGATTTGGTTCCATTCTGCAATGAAGGTAAGCAAGATGTCAATAAATCACTCCATTCCAAAGAAAGTCTTCCGTCAGACTGCTCCTTTTCAATCAGAAGGGTTTGTCTTTTGTTTTCGTTTCTAAAGGCAAAAGCAATGTCTAAAAAATGTAAACGTCAAAGGGGTGCAGTTCGCTGAGAAAATCGTGGTTGAAGCTGGCCTTGAAGATGTAAACAAGGATCATAGTATTAGGTGCTAATACAATCTACGTATTTGATTTATCGAAATACTTTGTCTATGGTTGTCAAAGACCTGGAGAGCACTGAAATTTTAAAGATCTATATGAGTTTCAAACACTAAATCCAAAATTCAATTGTGAGGAAGCACTAGCCTTGATGTGCGGGCACTGAACACAAGGCAACAAAATGCAGGTTCAAATTCTGCATGTTCTAGCATGTATAGACGAGTTGGGGAAGAGAAACGTTCACGGCGGCCGCGATAAGTTTCTTGTAAGAATAGGTTATTTTGGTAAATTTCCTTTTTTTTAGGAGAAAAACTTTACCTGTAGCAAACGGGCTTGTGAGGCCAGATCTCCATCTGAGCAGGAACAATGGGATGCCTCAAAAAATCTCGCCACTGTAAGAAAGACTCCCCTTCTGGATTAAAGCTGGTGCTAAACTTAACCGGCCTTAAAGGATCAATGGAATACAGATATTCCTTCTCTTCAAAAGGCAAATCAAAGAACTGTTTCACCGCTTGCATAAGTCCGGCCATGACGGAAGAGGGCACTCCATGGTTGATCACCTAAAAAAAAAACTTCTAAATGCAAAATTAAAGACAAATTGTCAGATTTGGGTCCTGGGCGAGAAACCCACCTGAAAAAATCCCCATGTTCCACAAGCATCTGCAATTTCTCGGATCACTTGGGCGCGGCCGGAACCATGAAGATCTGCAAGGTTTATGACAGGGATTTGGGGATGATCGGCCGATTCGCATGAAGTGGGTACGACCCTGAACGGAGGAGGAGCGATGTAGCAATCTGGCAGATTAAGAAGGTTTCCGGCTGCAGAATCGAGCAGGGCCTTTACTCCCTTGAGATTTTTTTTGAATTCAGTAAACTCCTCCATGCTTATCCGCCTTGATTGATATGTTATGTACCTGTTCTTCCCCAGCAACTACCTGTGCTTCACCAACAATACTAACAAATTACAGATTGAGATAACAGACAAAATACAAGACAATAGTGTCGTTTTTAGTTCAGCTATATATTCTTCAATAGTGTCCTTAGTTCAGCTATATATTCTTCAATAGTGTCCTTGGTTTTTAATTCAACCATATTCAATAATCCATGTGTCAATATGAACTTAAAGTAACTGCTACTCGCACCCATAACGTCATCATTGCCATATTTATTTGTTTAATTTTTTTTCAGAGATATTTATGTCCCATATTTCATATTTAGTAATGAACTCTTTTTGGGTTGCCCCTAGGGCGGCAAGCCCTTGCTTATATGGGGTATATGCTGGAATATACATAGGATATGCCGGTGATTGCCCCAAACCCATTGCTCCCTGCGGCCACCTGCATTGTGGGTAGCTCATGTTTGAACCGCCTAACCGGCACGAGGTGAAGCCTGGCCAAGTCCGGCAGTAGTAGAGGCACAAACAGAATGCCCTTGCATACTTGATGTAGAAGAGTACTTTCATGGACGGAGGCATCTTCTTGTATGCAGTGATTATTGCAGTTCTCGCTGGCTTGGGTTTCATGTATGTGCCCCAGCTGTTACAAGAAGGTGCTAAAATAATCTCGCATATACAGGTACTGCTTTTCTTAGAAAAGATCATATATAGTTGTACTGAGCAGATTTTAATGTGATCCAACAAAATGAGGATCCGTATGCCCTCCTTTCAGAAAAGCTTTGAAGTGGTTTTGGAGAACAAATTACAGATCCGGTTTATTAGCTGGCATGTTGTTACGTTCCTTATCGAACCAGAAATTCCTGTGAAGTCTAAGAAAACGAGCTGAGAATGCCTATGTGATCTTTTACATTGCAGTACATGGATAGGAACATCTTTGTTGTTTTGGATCAGGATAAGTTTGAGCTTTGATGTCTAAGTAAAACTATCAATTGTGCTGCTGCTATCCTGAACAATCAGGCTATTTCTTGGAGAAGTAAACTTTTCTATTTCCTAATTTGTATCTGATGTTTGATATGCACCATGAACCTTCAGAAGTACCATGGACAGAGATATTTGGCACATTCTCTCTAGCAGTTGGAGCTGTAGTAAGTTGCATCAAAGAACTCTTTGACATTTGCCATTACCCTAGTTTTTACGCATGTTTCACTGCTTCAAGCATTGTGTGAAGGTTTTTGCATGCCATTTGTGTAATGAAATCTTAACTGCTATGTATGGCAACTCAAGTATGTAAGCTGACATTGAGAACAATTCCAGGTGGGTATGGAGTTTTGAGCTAGATGGGCGCACCGCGTTCTTTGGCATGCATCACTTTGGAGCATGCATGAGGTGAAAAACAACACATTCAAGAGTGACTTCCTAACTGTTATTAAGTTGGCTCATAAGTTGGTTACTCATTTGGCAGTCACACCATCGCCCTCGAGTAGGACCTTTTGAACTCAATGATATCTTTGCTATTGTAAATGCTATCCCTGCAATTGCTCTTATGGCTTTTGGAATTTTCCACAAAGGACTTGTCCCTGGATGCTGCTTTGGCGCGATTTGTCAAATCTGCCCTGCAGTGTCTAGCTTTTTTTTTTTTTTGAAGAACGTGTTTTACTTCATATTATACACTCAAAATATTACAAAGTACTTCCAGAAGTAAGAAACGTCCCTGAAGTATCAATCACTTTTAGATGATCACTCCATATTGGAATTTTAATACGATCAGGCCAATTGGAGATCTGAAAGCAATTATACAACTTCTTACGAATTTCTTGAAGCACCACCTGAGAAGAAATACGCTTATCATAAAAGACCTTTCTTCGCCTTCGCTTCCATACACTCCATATTAGCCAAGACTTTGCCATGTGAAATGCAATCCTTTTAGAAGCAGTCCACTGATTTGGATAAATACCCAAAAGAAAGTGCTGACTATCCAAAGATACTCCAAAAAGAGAATGCAGCCAGGACCCAAGACTACTCAGCTCTGCACACAAATATAAACAGTGCTCCAATGTTTCAATGCACCCCTCACACATTGGGCAAAGTGGGCTTACTCCCGGCTTAAAGCGATGAACCATCTGATTAACTCTCAAAGAGCGATGAATCACCTGCCAAAGTAGAACATTTACCTTTGGAGGATTATATTTAGACCAAACAAGGTTCCAGATGGATTGCCATTGAGAAGGCAAAGTCCGTAAGTGCCATTCTCTAGAAGGTGCAGTGTCTAGCTATTTTGTTTCTACAACTTTTCCTCTTGTGACTTAACTGTTTGACCTGGCAAGGTTTGGGCATCACTATGTTCGGAATGGCATATATGTTTGTGACGGTCTTGTACACCGGCATTTTCCTGTTGGACCAATTGCAAATGTACCATATTTCCAAAAGGTTGCAGCTGCTCACCAAGTTAGAATAGGTCATTTTCATTTTGAAGGAAGTTCATCTAGCCACCTTTGTCTAATATGGTGTTATATTTCAGTTACATCATGCTGATCTCTTTAAAGCTGTTCCTTATGGCCTCTTCCTTGGACCAAAGGTACTTTTATGATGAAATATCATGATATCTGAAATTAATGCAGTAATCATTCAAGGCCTATTAGTTAAGAGAAGAAAGACACATGAGAACTGCAGAACACATTTTGCTTTTTCTTTGACAGAGACATATAGCATGTTGTTATTTACTAGTGAGCTCATAAGTAAAATAAAATCAGCTTAATGACTTTGCGGCAATTCTTGTCCATCACATCCAAGCATCGGCGAGTACACAGTTGAGAGTAATAAAACCGTTCTCTTTTATATGTTACACAGGTCTCATTGAATAAAATATCTATCTGTAATTCTAGGCATTGTTTAAAACTCTCCAATTTTCTCTCGTCATTTTTTTTGTAGTATGTGGTGTGTCATGTCTTTGCAGGAGCTTGAGGATGTTCAGGGGTTAGAGGAGTTGGAGATGAGAATGAGGAAAAAGGCCTTAAAAGAAAATAAAGATTCAGAAGTTACAGCATGAAGCAGCTTAGGAGCCAGATTACAAATTTAAAATTTCAGATGAGTTCTCTTGGACTATCCAGGGCAATTTTGTTGTATAATAGTGAACATTTCTTTCATTGTACAAGAGATAGAAACACCCATTTACACATACAATTCAGTAGTCAGTCTGATTCTTTTATTCAGGAGTTATAAAAGATCAGCATGCAACATCAACTGACCAAGTGATTACAAAAGATAGACAGATAATTAGATGTATGATGCATTAATGGATAGGACATTCATGCAGAATTGATATATTTTCAATTCAAGAATAAGAAAAGGGGCAAAGCTCCTTTCAGCTCAAAAATGTTACGGCAACTTTGTATTCTTAGGCTTTAAATAAGAACATAACAATATTCATGAAGTTGGATCTGCACCTATTATATGTAGCTGTCATTGAGAGCTGTTCGATCTGGACATGAGCATTCAATTAAATTTAATGATCAATCATAACGTTAAAGAGAAGCATTTAAATAAGCAAAATCAAAGGTTTTTATTACTAACGTGTTATTTAAACGAATTTTTGGAGCAAAATATATGTCGTCATGAATCTTGGTTCAAGAGTAGTACCCGAGAGGTACAACTACTTCATAAAATGAGAAGTTTAAATTAATTTACAACAAAAATATAAAATATGCTAAACTCGACATGTACTGAATTGGGCACAAACAAGGATCATAGATAGTAGTTCCTCTAACATGCATTTGCCCAATTTTTCAATCATGTGATATTGCTTGAAGATGTAAAATTAGAATGAACTAGTTCACATTGGACATTTTGTTGAAAACATGCTAAAACCTAAGTTGCATATTTGACTGAAATTTGTTCCCCATGGTTCAATGTAATTTCCTGTGAGGAATAAGTTGGCTGCAATAGAATTGAAAGCCTCTGTAAAGTGAAGGCCATCCCAACTCACAAAGTTTTCAGGATTAGCACACACGTTCAAACTCGTGCATGCATCTCCTTGATGCTTGAATGATCCCACTCCTCCACAACAAGCTGATTCTATCCCTACATTTGTCAATCCTGCATTTGAAACAAGATGGTTGTAGTTCATAAAATTTGGAAAGAGGAATTTGTAAAAAACCTACTAAATGTGGTGGGATGCTTAATAATATCATTGTGCATGTTATAAACATCTCCATAAATCAAGTATGCATTTTCAAGTTGATCTTGGGCCTTGGTAATTCGCTTGCGAAGCTTTTTATTATAAAGTTTAAATAGCTCATTATGTGGTGTGAAACATCCTGTGGAATCATAATCGTATTTGGAACTTGTTCCCGAAATACTCTCTAATGCGTACTCACAACCCATTACTAGCAACCCAAGGACCATAAACATTCTTGCTCCCTCAAAATATAATCTCTGCATGCATGCACTACATAAGTAATTTGAATTTCCAGTGTCCCCAACACAACAACGTCCTATGAAAGCTCACTTACATTGATTGCATTCATTACAGAGTCAACCATCTCTGGTACAATTGTTAACCTCAAGTCAAAGAGAGATGCATTCTCATTTCTCACACTTTGCCAAATATCATTTATTCCCCTTAATAAGAAGAAGAGGACACAAAGATCCACTATCTTCCAACAGTTGATAAAAGATTATTCAGGGGCTACGGTTGCATGGTTGGCAGCCTTTATCTCTGCAACTAGTCGATTTGCTCTGCAGATATAACAAGGCTTGTACCAAGCAATAGATATTTTGGTGCTTGTATCTTGAGGCTTGTTGAAACCCATAAGTTTACCTTTGAACGTCTGGCTATTGTGGTTACAGAGTCTTGCAAGTATTCTATTGTCTAGAAGTAGGAATTTGAATTGATTGTCAAAACATGACTTTGAACTATGATTTAAGCCACTTCACCCTCCTGCCATGGAGGGCAACCCTCCGTGTGCAGCACCTTATTTTATAATGTCTTTCAATTATAATGGGATGATATACAAGATCCCATTCAATTATTGTCAACCTTCAATTTTCAACGGTGTATTTGGATTATGGGTTACCAAATTCATTGCTAGAGTTAGCATATACAGTGAGCATAATTCTAGCATATATAGTGTCCAGTGCATAATGTAGAGAACATTAATGTTCACGAGGAAGATATAATCATGTAACATGCTATACACATGCTTAGAAATGTAGTAGACAATGCAAGCTTTAAAAACAAGAGCAACAAAAGAATGCAGACATCATATAAAATAGCCAAGCATATGCATTCCCACATTCCACAATAAGTTTCAAATGAACATGTGAAGAAATTATATTTAGAAGATGTTTCAAAGATGTTGCAGGCTCATCTCCCATATCTACCTGCTTCCATAAACCAAATTTAACATGTTTAGGATCTTCCTCCTGACCTGATGGTGCCTGATTTCTTGGTTTCTATGGCTAATGGCCTGGGTGTATATTTGGCTCATTCTATTGTGCAGGTCCCCAAGATCTATGTTGCTCTGCCTGCTTTGCAGCCTGTGCCCACTTCTCTTCCAGTGCATAGTGGTCCCTGGCATTTTCTCTTCCGATTGAAGCTTTTGAATGGCTCTGAGATCTGGCGGATGTTTCCATCTATTGTGCTACCATCTGATCCCGTTGATGATCCTGCTGGTGCTTGTGATGTGGTAGGGGTTATGGGTGCTTATGCAGGGGCCCGGGATTCCTCTATTCCTGAGGCAACAGGCAGAGGACTCCGTGGTGCAGTGAGTGGAGTTGGACGAGGTGGTGTGGTTGGGAGAGGTGGTGTGGGACGAGGCCGGGGCAGGCTTGTTGTTGGCCGCCCATTGGATGGCGGGGCTAGGGGACGTGGTGGCTCAGGGGAGGGCTCATATGATTTGATTGTGGCTAGGTCTGAGGACAGGGCTGTGGGAGGGGCTGGTGATCCTGTTGGGGATGTCCCGATAGCGGTATGTGCTGAGCATGAGGTGGCTGGAGCAGCCCGGTTGGAGGTAGAGACTAGTGTGGCCCATGACTCTATGGAGGTGCCTGGGGGACTTCCAACACATGTTGGAAGTGGAATGTCACGCAGAGCGGCTGTGGGTCACATTGCTGTGATTAATTCTCTGGCTCTAGATGATGACTCTGTGGAGTGGGCTGATGGCCTGGTGGGTAGGCATGTGGGGCTGGACACTTCTCCTCCGGGATGAATAGGTCGATCCTTAGTTGGAATGTGCGGGGGGTGCGGTCCTCTAGTAGTAAGAGGGCCCGTGTTTCTTTGGCACTTCGGCAGTTGCGTCCTGATATTGTTTGCATTCAGAAGTATAAGTGTCACATGGGTGATATGTTCAGGCTCATGAATATGGTTGGTAGGCAGTTTACCTCTATTGCTTCTTCGGGCTTGGACTAGTGGGGGGTACTCTTATTGCTTGGAGGATGGATGTGCAGTCACGCACTGCAGTTGCATTGTATGGTGGTAGGCAATAATTAAGTGGTTAAAGGGAGGGCAAGAGTGGGGGGTTGTTAATGTTTATGCCCCTAATCAGCCTTCTCAGCGGGGTACCTTTATGGGCCACAGTCCGGAATAAGTTGCAAGCCCTTGGTGGGTTGCGTGTGTTGGTTCTTTGTTAGGGGAGTTCAATATGGTAGAGCCAGTAGAGGATCGCTCGGGTTCTGGAACCCAAGTTGTGCATGGGTTTTGAGAGGGACCGTGGTCTCGCTTTGTTTGCAGGATTTGGCCTTGGTTGAGGTCCCCAGGGACTTGTCTTTCACCTATTGTAATAGGCGATTGGTGCGGGCCGGGCGTATGCTAGGCATGATTTGGTGCTATGCTTCCCCATGCGCGACCGGATGGTGTGCCCTCTTTGCGGGAGTAACATTCTCGGTCTACCTCCATTTCTGATCATTACCCTCAGGTTTTGTCCGGTCCAGGTGCGGTTGCCTCTCGGCCCTCTAGGACGGTGTTCCGTTCGAACACCCAACGGCCGATGAGGATTTTCGCCCGGTGCCCGGAGTTGTGGCTTGATACCTTTTATCTCACGAAGGGTATGTATGCGGTATGGTGACTGCGTTGGCGGGGTGAAGCATTTTGCCAAGGTCTTTGGTAAGCGGCGTGCAGCGGCCGGGAGCGGCAGGAGTTGCATGGTCTCTATCGAGTTGGAGAAGATTCGGCCTTGACCTTTCCGATGGCATTAGGAAGAATGCGTGTTGCGGCATATTGTTGCTCGGGCGGTTAAAGTGCAGGAGACGCAGCGTATGAAGGCGGCCCCACCGGGTTGAAGGAGGGGACACAAGTTCGTCGGTGTTCTTGAGCAGCCTAGGGCGCGACGATATGCAGCATCTATGATATCCCTTGCTTTGCCTGATGGCCGGACTTTGGAGGATCCCGCTGATTTGCAGCGGCATATGCATGCTCATTTCTCAGGGTTTTTCGCACAGTGCACTCTTCCCTATGAGAGGAGATGCAGGAGCTTGTTTTAGGTGTATCTTGAGTTGCTGCAGTCTTCTCAAATGGATAGGATCTTGAATACCGCATGCATTTCCTTGATTCCTAAGGTTAAGCAGCCTTCTACTATTAATGATTGAGGCCTATCTCCTTGTTGTCCCTCAGGTATAAGATTATTGCGAAAGCCTTGACAGAGAAGTTGAAGCCGATGTTGACTTCTTCCATTAGTAAGGTGCAGTCTGGGTTTGTCCCTGGGAGGAACATTTTGACTAATGTTGCCGCAGCTTATGAGGGCCTTTATTGGGCCAGGAGAACAGGTCAAGGCATTGCCTGTCTTAAGCTTGACTTTGCCAAAGCTTACGATAGTGTCCGTTGGGAGTTCTTATGCGCCATGATGTTAGCGTTGGTTGCGGGTCCACGCTTTACGAACGATCATAAAAAGCCGCGATAGGTCAGCGACGGGCTATGGTGTGGTGTGCGGGGTGAACCCTCCGCCTTTTCTCCTTAGGCGAGGGGTGCGTCGGGGTGCCCTTTGGCCGCTTTTTTGTTTACGATTGTCGCGAGGCACTTTGTCTCGGATTGTTTTTGGCTGCAGTGGAGGAGGGGGTGGTGGATGGGCTTCGGATGAGTAATGGTAGCCAGCCAGATTATTAACCGGTTTGTCGATGACACTTTCCCTCTTCTTGGTGGTAGAAGAGAGGAATTTGCGAATGTGAAGGGTTTCTTCGGATACTTTCTCCTTGGCCCTCAGAATTCTTGAATTGGGGTAAGTGCTCCGCATTATGGGCCCGGTGACTCGCCTCCCCTTCTTTGGCTCTATTCCCTTGGAAGGTGCTTCCGTGTAATGTGTGTACTAAGTGTTGGGTATTCCCTTTGAGGGGATGTTTCCATGGGGAGGGTGTGGGATGAGATTTTGCGGGGTTACGCTTAAAACACCTCGATTGGTGGAAGGGTAGCAAGTTGTCCATGGCGGTAGGATCACTATTGCCAAGTCAATACTTTGTAGCACTCATGTGTATACAAAGATCTGCGATGTTAGCTCCTCGAGGGTAAGATACTGTGCTTTGGATAAGATTGTTCAAATTTTTGTGTGGGGATGATGAAGGGCGGTTGTTAAAGTGGCTTGGTGGAAGTGTCTCCGCCCGGAGGAGGATGGGGGCTTGGCCATTCCGGATTTGGCACCGCATAGTACGGTGTTGGTCTCCAAGTTTGTTTAGAGCATTAGGGATGGAGCATCTTGTCCCGTGCGGTTGTTGTTGTTCTGATCTCTTCGCCATTGTATGGCGTTTGGGAAGCCGTCTGTGCATGTCCCTGGGCACTGTTGTATGGTCTCCGGCCTTTCCCACATGCATACCCTTTTCTCACGGGGGTGTTGCGGGCTTGGGATCATGTGCATGTGCTCTTCCAGCTAGATTATGCCTCAGTTTATCACCACTCTTCTCCTTTCTTGTGGGTTCCTCTACCGCCTGCGCACTTGCCCTTGGCTGCCATCGTGCATGCTCGGACGCAGGCCCCTTGGAGGCGAGCTGCTGTGCTCACCTTGGAGGATTGGTATTGGGGTGATCAGCTAGCTTCGTGGAAGTTCTTTCAAGCTCACTTTCGCCTGAGGGGCAGTGACCGGGCTATCTCGGAACAAGTGGCGGGGAGTATTCCGCTACACATATCTATAGTCCCTCAGGATGATGTGGTGGTGCAGGTTTGGAAGGTTCATCCGGATGTTGTGTCTTCTTGTTTTGTGCGGTCTTGTTACCAGGTGCTGGCTATTCATGACACTGCCCCCTTCAGGCAAGTGGTCTCTGCAGCTTCCAGGTTCTCGATGGCACTCGGTTTGGACGTGGACATGGAGCTCACTTCCCCACCGGAAGGTTAGGGTGCTTCGCGGGCGTGTGGTGCACTGCCATCGTATGAGGTGAATGCCCTTGTGAGTCGGGTTTTAGGTCTGGGTGTGAGCCCCTCTCGCGCTCTTGTTGTGGCCTTCATCGTGAGACTGGAGCATTGTCGGTTTTATGCCCTCACTCTGCGTGCTGCCGGGATTGGATTAGGGCTGCTTTGGGTGAGATTGACTAGCCGCCAGCTGTCGCTTCATGTGTATCCTCGGTGCTTGGCCGCTTCTTGCAAAGAAGCCTGTGGCGTGCTTGGTTGGTGTGGCTGATTTGGAAGCGGTGGCGGTTGTGGATCTTTCAGGGGATTCAGCAGCCTGCAGCCTCTCTGATTCCTCGACTCAGGTACAAGCTATTTCAAAGCTTTCTGGTGTTCCCGGGATTAGTAGAGCGGAAGTTTGCCATTTGGCGGGACTTCTTGGGTGTTGTAGATGGTGATGGTCGGTTTGTACAGTAGTATAGTTGCAGTTTTTCTGTGAGTTTGTTGTGGAGTGTCGAGGTATCGCTATCTCTTTGGGGCAGTTCTCTCCTCACTTGCTTTGTAACATTACCATTCTTTTAATATATTAATGACACAATTCTTCAAAAAAAAAGAAAATTTAACATGTTTTACAACATTCCATAAAAGTATTTGTCCTTTTTTGTCCACAGTGAGGTAAGATTTTATTGTCCACAGATAAAACATTGTTGCATTATTAAAAGTGAGTAAAGATACACTATCGTCTTATACGATTATTGTCCGCAATATCACAAGTTATTTTATCTGTTCACAAGTGTCATTAAATCTAAGAAAACTCGCCAGAATTGAACTGAGTACAACAATTTTACCCAAAGAATAAGGTTGTGAATCTTGGACCAACAGAGCAACAGGTAAGAGGCATGGAAGAAAAACCCTTCTGCCTTGCACAATGCCACGGTTCTATTGTGATAACAATAGAACCAACATTCCTTGGATGGGGATGCCCTTCCTCGCCTCTCCTATTTATACGGCTTCATTCTTCTTTTCCAGTCATCGGCGTTCTCTTGAGCTCCTTTTTCATTATTTCTCTTTTGCCTCCACAAATTTCATCCCATCTCACGACCACAATACTATTCTCCTAACTAAGTTAACTTTTGTGCTTGTGCGATTGCTTCCGAGGTGCTGCTGTCTTGTTCGAGTTCTTTGGCTTTTCACAGGTTAGTTTGTTCTGATGAATTGGTGTTTTCTTTTTCTGTGTGTTTGGTTACGGTTACAAGTAGGTTTTATTCGATTCAGTTCTTCCGGTTTGATCGTTTGCTTCCAGTTCTTCTGTTTGATCTGGTTCAAGTGGTTTTTTAGATCGTTGCTTCCAGTTCTTCTGGTTTTTCTTTTGGGTCCCTCCTTGCCATATCTCCGAGCTCTTCCCGCCGGTTTGATCGTTTGCTTCTCTCTTTCTGGTATTTTCTGTTTTTCAGTTTTGTTCGATTCCTGAGAGTCCAACTTGCATTCCAGTTTCTCATATATTTCTTGGATCCCTATCTTGTTTCTCTGTTTTCTGCCTTAGTCTTGATCCCATCAGCTCGCTTTGCTTCCTATTTTGCCAGATTCTTGGCCTTTTTTTTTTTTTTTTGATGGATCGGTTTCTGGATCCCTATCTTGTTTCTCTGTTTTCGGCCTTAGTCTCGATCTTATCAGCTCGCTTTGCTTCCTACTTTGCCAGATTATGGGCCTTATTTTCTTGATGGATCGGTTCTGAGAGTTGCAGCTTTCTCACCTGCGTCCTACCACAGATCTATGCTCCTTTTCTGTTTCTTTAAGAATCTCCCCTTTCAGAGCAATCCCAAGTCTGCAGCAACTTCAGTCTCAGTTCGTCTTATACTAATATGGTCGAGTTTTTCTGTTCATTTCTCTCTTGATGGGTCATTCTTGGCGATTGCGGCATCCTCACCTGCATCTGGCCTCAAATCCGTCATGCATCTGGCACCCTTGGCCGTTTCGCCACCGCTTCTTTTGTCTTTCCTATCTTAGGCAGGGATTTGGCCGATTCGCCACCGCTTCTTTCAGACTATTTTTGTCTTTCCTAACTTAGGCAGGGATACCAGGCGTCAATTATCCTTGCCCCCTCTTTGGGTTTACCTCGCTTTCATTTTAAGTTTATTTGTGAATTTTGTGGGGTTTTGTCTTGCTATACTTCCTGTTAGGCGTGTTTTGCTTTTGTCGAGTCTAATGCCCCTGTTCTTTGAATTTTTCTTTTCTTGCTCGTAAATCTCTTTAAGCTTTATAGCGTCTCTGTTATAGCTAACACTATGTGAAAGCATTAGTTGTTGCATGTGAAACTCGTGCACATACACTTCGGTCGATGCTCCATATTACTCAACGACAGATTACGTAAGGATATCAATTTTCGTATGATTAGAGAACGGGTCGTCTTGTGATAAAAGAAGTTCTTGTCATCATTAGGGTTGTGATATAACGTTAGATGTAAGTGAATTATCATAATTGAACTTAGCAAGATAGCTTTAAGGCCAACACGTGTAATCTAGGTTATATGTTATACCCTAGAGCTTATAGGACTTTGAAGATGTCACGAGGTATGTCTCTGCTGGGCAGTTTTTGTCTTGGCAACTTGCCTGCCGCGAGTTATTTTACGCTTCTTGTCCTTATAAATTTGGTTGCGTTGGTTGTATACATGGTTTATATCTACGAGATTATTTTCTAATGTCTTGTAGGGCTAGTTCCCTTAGGAAGGTTTTTGGCAAGTAAGTTGTGGTCTTGAAAATGACTTATTTTTGGTTTGTGTGATTTTGCTATACAACCATGGTGCAGCAAGCATGTTTTTTCAACCATGAAATGTTTAGCACCATCGACATCAGCTTGGCAAGTGACCTTTGCATCAACACAAGGGACATCTGGGTGTCAACACCAAGATGGGTGATGGGTTTCTTTCTCTCTCTTAGCAATAAGTGGGTTATGTATTCCTATACGATGGCTATGTGACCTGCTTCTGTCGTGCATGTGGCATGAGAGTAAGTTTGCATATTGGGCATGGTATTCATAATGCATCTTTGGGCTTCGTTTTAGTGGTCCTTCTCATTCGTGTTCTCTGATGTGAACAGGCTATACATTTCTTATTCCCTTGAGTTGGCATTTCAAGAGTGTATGCATCTTACATGCGTTTGTTTTCCTCCCATATATTAGCATTGATTTTTCTGTAGCATGTGTACGATTAACATCGCGTTCACATATTATGCATGGGCATTTCATCCACTCGTTATCGTGTTGTACTATATTTCACGTTTGATATCGTATGAGTTGCATGGAAATTTTCCTTTAACTCGAGATGCATTTCTTTTGTAATGTCATGAGTTGCACATAATCGGGGTTTTGTATCCCCCTTCAAGCATGAAAAGCGGGTCTCTCTGGCTTTGTACTCTCTGTCTTGGGGACTTGAACATGTCCCTTCAAGCACGAAAAGCGAGTCTCTCTGGCTTTGTACTCTCTGTCTTGGGGACTTGAACATGGTATGTATGTTCTTTCTAATATTTTTGCACTGTTATTGTAACCGTTTCCCCTTCTTGTTGCGTGTAATTCTCTAGTCCGATTTGAGTCGAGTAGAGTCTTTTTCTCCTCCTCGATATCTTTTAGTTTTGGAAGTATTCATGCATAGGTGCAAAAGCTTTACATGTATGCGTATGCATGATGTTTCCTGCGATACGTGTGTTGCCCCTTTGTTCGTTAGGTGCCCTTTAGCCGCTATCTATATGTGTATATGTTTTGTTGTCATATATGATAGTTACTTCTATTACTTCTATTTGTCCCTTTGATTCACATGATTCTGCATAAGATCTTCGGGTATGTTCTCCTGAGTTCATTCGGTTGAGATTTTGTTGCATTGTTTTTGTAACTCGAATCATCAATTTCATGAGAACGTTTTGCCATGTACATTTGTCATGTTGCACCCCCGGGCTCCGAGAGATTGTGCATTGCGTAATTTCCAAGCTTTTAGGCCATTTGTTGATTGCCATATCTCTTTCTCTAGACCGTTTGTTTGGCGCTTGATGTTCACATTAAATTCACCTTGGGGCTTTCTGTAGTTTTATTTATACAGTTTCTTTTGCTCTCCTACATTCTATACTGTATGTTTGATGCATTATAGGCATATATATCTAGTAGATAATATGTGTATTGCATGGTTTCTATTGCCTTTGGGAACATTGTGCATTGCCTGATTCCAACCAGGTCCATTATTACTATGCTTGTTCTATATGTCATGCTATTTCCTTTCTTTCAGACTCATATTCATTCATTCCATTTCACTTATTGCTATGATTAAGTCGGGATAGACCGGGCATGTTCCTTTATTTTTCATTTCATTATCCATATAGTTATTTTGGGTTACTCGTTGGTTCTTTAGTTTAATCCATGTGATCCCCATGTGTCGGTCAATGCATGCTATTTTTTCATATATTCCCAATTGTTTCTCTTGGTTGCCTTTTGAGGGCCCATGCTCGTTTTTTTGTCATACGATCTCAGTTTTTTCTCGCCTTTGAGGGCTTATTATATATTTGCATTGTATGACATTAGCGATAAACGTTTTAGTTCTTCTATTTCTCCTTGCATGTTCGTCATATTTCTCGTATTTCATTCTATTTCTTTTCATTCCGTTTTCTATTTTACATTTTGTATTGCTCGACGTTTTTGGTCTATGATGGTTATCTTGTCCCATACGTGTTTGTCCTCTTTTCGTGTTGACTTTCGCTTTTTCTTCTTCATGCTTGATCAATTCTTATTATATCACCTTTGTTAACGTCCTTCTTCCTTCTATGCTCGTTATATGTTCATTGCTCAATGATTCTATGCAATTCTATCTTTGCATTTTGTATGGTTGTTGCATCCTTTGCACCTTAGATCTTCAATCTTGGTAACACGCATTTGGGTGTCTTTTACTCATGGTTCGGTTGGTAAGTCCGCTCATTACATATGTGCGTTTGGCATGGGAAAGTTATGTTTCTCGATTTAATCACCCTTTTTCTTGGCATATAGTTTTTCCATAGTTGGATGTCTAGTTGTTTACTTTGCTCTTTCATAAAATTTCTATTGCCACTCCTTACGACCACTTTTATATGCCACGTTTCTCCTCTTTTTCTATCTTGTCGAGGTGGTGTCTCTTGCCCATTTCATTATGGTTGGGTTTCTTCATCTTGTTCATTCAATTTAACGGCATGGTGGTAACGGCATGGTGGGTTGAAATTTGGATTTGTTTTTCTAGTGGCTTGCTTGCATTACTGTTTCTAGAGGCATGTGACCTGTTTCTTTTCGTTTGGTCATCTCATCTCATGATTTTTCTTGGTCCTTTTTTGCCCCGTATCTCATTTTTCCCCCGTATTCTTTTTTGCTCTTTATCCTTCATTAACCTCTTGAATTGCCTTAGGTTCGTTTCTCGGTTTATCCTTTTGCCCCAGTGTCGTTTTTGCGTTTTAACCTCCTGAATCGCCTTATTTTTCTTTTTTCTTGTCTTGTCTCCTCCGTTTCTCATCTTGGTTTGCCTTGGTTCTCTTTGCTCTGTTGGTGTCCATTTATCATGCTTTTGCTCCTTGCTCTGCTTTATCCTTGTTTCTCCATCGGCCTGCTTACTGCTTAGCCCTTTCTTCCTTGTTTGTCTCATCTGATCGATTTCTGGTCATCTTGTTTTACCAATTTGTCTCATTTGCTCCATCCTTTTGGCTTATCATTGTGCTACTGCTTTTGTTCTCAAAGTGGTCTCTAGTCCATGGATCTTGTTCTCTCCATTTGTCCATTCACTCAGTTGCTAGCCTAGTTCTTTTCTGCTCTGTGCTCTATCCATTTCTTACCTGACCGCTTTGGTTTGTCAGTTTATTTTATCGTCATTTCTTGCTCATTCTTGCCGCATTCTTGTTCTTCCTCTTTGCATATGAGCATTTTGCACTAAAAGTTTCCTTTTTTGATAACAGCATCCATTGGGGCATATCGCATCTTCAGTTTGATTCATTGCTTAGCAATTTTATGCAATCTATCTTTGCATTTTCCATGGCTTTCTTGCACCTTAGATCTTCAGTCTTGGAAACACACAGTTGTTTGCTTTGCATTGCTCATCGTTTGGTTGGTAAGTTTGCTCTTTACATATGTGCATTTTGGCATAGGGTATTTCCATAGTTGGATGTCTAATTGATTACTTTTCTCTTTCATAAAATAGCTACCTTTCCATTCTTTATGACCAATTTCATCTACCGCGTTTCTCTTGGTCTCTACTTCTTGTTAGTGTTCGTGCTAGGGTGTCTCTTTTCTATCTTGTAAAGGTGGTGTCCGCCCATTTCATCATGGATGGGTTGTTTGTTCGATTTATGGTATGCTGGGGTTGAAGGTCGACTTTCTCTTTCTTATGGCTTGCTTGCATTACTATTTCTAGAGGCTTTTGCCCTATCTCTTTTCTTTGGTCATCTCACCTTATGATTTTTCCTTAGTTATTTTTTCCCGTGTTTCATATTTTTCCTCCGAGTTCCTTCTTGCTCTTTATCCTTCGTTAACCTCTTGCATTGCTTTTCGCTGTTGATCCGTTTTCTCCAATTCCTTATTATTTGTCTTTTCGTCATTTTGACTGCTTTAGTTTTTCTTTTTCTTTTGCTTGCCTTGTCTTCTTCGTTTCTCATCGTTATTCGCCTTGGTTCTCTTTGCTATGTTGGTGTCCATATATCATGTTTTTGCTCCTTCATCTGTTTTTATCCTTGCTTCTCTATCGGCCTTGCTTCGCCGTTTTCTATCATGTTTGTCTTTTTCATCTGAACGATTCTGGTCATTCTGTTTACCAGTTTTCCTCTTTTGTTTCTGCTCTTGTCCTTGCTCTAGTCGTCCCTAGTTTGTCGCATTCTTTTTGAGGTAGATTCCTCTTCTATCGGCCACTTGATTGTATCATAGGACCCATCCTAGGAATGCCACGGTTCTATTGTGATAACAATAGAACCGACATTCCTTGGATGGGGACGCCCTTCCTCGCCTCTCCTATTTATACGGCTTCATTCTTCTTTTCCAGTCATCGGCGTTCTCTTGAGCTCCTTTTTCATTCTTTCTCTTTTGCCTCCACAAATTTCCCGCCCCCCTCTCCCTCTATCATATCTGGCTTGTTGGTTGTACGTACAGTTTTCAGAGTGTTTAGTGTTTGGTTACGTTTCAGGTATGTTGTGGCTCCATAGCCTCCGGGATAGCATTTTCTTAGTCATTTTTTCAATTGGTTGTTCCATCTATGGTATGGCTCTATGGTCGTTAGCTTTGTCTGCATATTTTCTTTTTCTCGGCGTGGCGGCGTAGCCTCCGAGACTGTAGTTGTTATTTATTTTCTCGGGGTGGCGTTGTAGCCTCCGAGGCAGCACTACTCGGATGTTCTTTCCCGTGATGATCTTTTTCCGCGGACGGTTCCCGACTGGTCGGCTGTGTTTCTTCCTTGGCGTGGCCCTGGAGCCTCCGAGTGCTATTATATTCTTGATTACTGCGCTTTGATGCGTGCCTATGCTTGTAGCTTCTATTAGTTTTCAAGTTACAAATTTGCAACCTTGCAATTTATGCCTAGCAAACAAATCACAAATCCTTAGATTGAATGGAATACTTTGCAAGTACAATGATTTTAACCTTGAGAGCCAAAGTGTGGTCACTAATCCCAAGTTTACAATGATCTATTCAATTCCTTCAATCAAAGAAATAATGCCTTAAAATTAATCATTAACCATTGAGAATGTTACTGTAGATATGGTATTGACCATATCACTGTAGCAGCTTTGACTTTTTATTTCGAGCTCCAATCCGGCATCCTTATTCGATCCTCTGCTATCGAATACATCAAATTGTCTGCCTTCATTCTTTCTATACTGCAATTCCGACGGTTTAGGATCGGATCGGGTCCAGCTCAACTGCTAATCTTGGATTTCTCTATTCGACTCAATATCCAACATGCCTATTAGCTCAAAACAGCTTTTCCAACCATTGCCCGAGAATAATCATAGGCTTTAATAATTTACATGAAGATATTGAACATTTGGTTACCAAGTGTTCATGCAACCTAGGTTTTACCAATATTTACAACTTCAACCATACATTTGTAACTGAGATCTATATGAGCAGAGGTCAATCCATTATCAACTATAAGCTTACCAACAATTAACACTCCTCCTTCAGCTTATAAGTTGATAATGTTGAGATTTGTTTTGAACTGGTTGAACTTGTTTTCTGCAAGAGCTTTAGTAAAAATATCAGCAGTTTGTTGGGCAGTTTCAACATACCTCATTTGAATATATCCCTTGCTTGCTAAATCCCCGATGAAATGAATGTTTAGCTCGATATGTTTAGTTCTTTCATGCTCAACTGGATTCTTAACTATGGCAATGCAACTTTGACTATCTGTCATAATTTCAGTGGCTTCAAGTTGCAAACAATTCAATTCTCCCAATAGTCTTCTTAACCAGGTAATCTCTTTTGCTACTAAGGAGGCTGCTGCATACTCAGCTTCAGCAGAACTCATTGCTATAGCTGATTGTTTTTTACACTTCCAATTTATAACTCCACCTCCTAAGAATATTGCATAGCCAGAGGTAGATCTTCTGCATTCTAAATCTCCACCCCAGTCAGCATCACTATATGCAAGCAATTTTAGAGCTGATTTTTAGTACCCTTCAAATATCTTAAAATTCTTTTGCCCGCTTCCCAATGTTCTTTTGTGGGATTATGACATCTTCTACTTATGATATTTACTGCATATGCCATATCTGGCCTTGTACTATTGGCCAAATACAGCAGACATCCAACAAGTGCTCTATAAGGTACCATTTCCATGGCAGCAATCTCCTCCTCAGTTTGAGCCTGGTGATCAGTTAGTCTATGTCCTGGTAACATAGGAATTTTAACAGGATTTGCATTTTCCATGCTGAACCTTTTCAGCATATTCTCAACATGCTTGCATTGATTTAATTTCAAGAGCTTCTCTTTTCTATTTCTGATCACATCTATCCCTAGGAATTTACTTAATTCCCCTAGGTCTGTCATCTGAAACCGAGCTTTTAATATTTTTTTGCATTCATTGAGAATGTTTAAAGAGTTTGCAACCATAATGCAGTCATCCACATAAAGTGCAATGATGCAAAATTCTTCTCCAACTTGAAATCTGTATAGGTTGCCATCATTTTTCAACTTTTCAAAACCATGTTCAGTCAGAAATTGATTCATACACAAATACCATTCTCTTGGGGATTGTTTTAATCCATACACAGCTTTCTTTAATTTCCATACCATATTTTTACCAATCTCAAATCCTGGAGCTTGTTTCATATAAGCCTCCTCCTCAAGTGTTGCATTCAAGAAGGCAGTTTTCACATCCATATGATGTAATTCTAAACTTAATGCATTTGCCATTGCCAAAAGAACTCGAATACTAGTGTTTTTGACAATTGGAGAATATGTTTCATCATAATCTTTGCCTTTCTTTTGAGTAAATCCCTGTGCAACAAGTCTCGCTTTGTATTTTTTTGTGCCATCAGAATTTTCTTTGATTCTAAAAACCCACTTGCTTCCAATAACATTTTGTTCTGTGTTCAATGTGACTAGATCATAAGTTTCAGTCTCTTCAAAGGACTTTAATTCATCTTTCATAGCATCGAGCCATTTGTCTTTATCCAAACTTTCATTGACCTCATCAATACTTGAAGGAATCTGCTCATCTTCAAGAATTGCCATTATTTTCTCAAAATCAGCTGTTTTTCAATTCTTCTGCTTCTTCCTTGTTCATTTCGGCCATATGGTATTTCCTCTAGTTTAGCTTCCTCAACTAGCCTTTCTGCTTGAGTTTTTCTCCTTCTAGCAGGTATCTTATCAGCCCCTTTATTGTCACCATTGTCTGCATCTGGCAATACTGGTTCATCTATTTGCTTTGTATTATCAATGTCTGTATTTGTAGGTACAGCCTCACTTACATGCTCTTCATTGTCATCATCATCCAAGTCTGGAACAATTTTGTTTAATACTGGAGTTTGCTTTTCTATCTCAGCTTCCTGTTTATGTCTATCCTTGTAGACTATTTCTTCATTGAAAAGAACATATCTACTTATAACAATAGTTTGCCTTTCTGGAATAAGAACCCTGTACCCTTTAGACTCAGAGTCATAGCCAATAAGAAATCCAACTTCTGCTTTGTCATCCAATTTTTGTCTTAGTTCTGCTGGCTTATGAACAAAACACAAACAGCCATATGACTTAAAGAAGTCAAAATCTAACCTTTCATGAGGATTCCAAAGTAAATTTGGTATATTCCCTTTGAGACTTGCAGAAGGTAGCATATTGTGTATTCGAACAGCAGTTCTTAGGGCTTCTTCCCATAAGTTTCTTGGTAGTCCACTATGTTTTATCATTGCCCTTACTGCATCCATCAATGTTTTGTTTCTTCTCTCAGCCACTCCATTCTGCTGGGGGCTATGTCTGCATGTCAACTGCCTTTTTATGCCATGATCAATACAAAAGGTTCTGAATTTTGTAGATAGATATTCTTCTCCTCTGTCAGACCTCAAGCATTTAACTCTCTTTCCAATTTCTCTTTCCATTTCTGCAACAAACTGCTTGAATGCTTGCAATGCTTGAGATTTCCTTGTTAAATAGTAGACTTTGCATTTTCTACTATAATCATCAATGAAAGTAATGAAGTACCTGTGATTATTTTTGCTTCTTACATTCAGGGGACCACAGAGATCTGTATGAATCAGTGACTTGCTTTTGATTCTCTTTTTCTAAAGGGTAATCTATTTAGCTTTCCAATAGCACAACCTTCACATATTGGATCCTCCTTTTTTCCATCTTTACAATTTATGATGCCAAGCTTTTGCAGTGTTCTTAGATTATTAAAGTGAGAATGTGCCAATCTGTTGTGCCACAATTCCATGTCTACTTCTTGAACAAGATTTATATTAGTTGGTACAAGTCTATTCATCTGGAAAAGATTGCCAACTCTTTTTGCTCGAAACTTTAACTTTTCATTCAAGAACACATTACATTCTTTTGAGTCAAAATTGACTCGATAGCCTAAGTCAACAAGCTGACTTACAGAAATCAGATTTTTAATGATTACTGGCACACAAAGAACATCTTCAATATTTACAATATTTCCATCCAAATCTTCAAGTTGTAGCAAGCCTTTGCCTTGAATTTCAGTTAGATCTCCATTGCCAACTTGAATTTTTCTAGAGCTTGCCTTAGAAAAATTTTTAAGCATCTCAGCTGATTTTACAACTGATCTTTCAGCTCCAGAATCAACTACAAGAAGATCAGTCTTGTCAGCACCATAATTTTCATGAACAATAGCAAAATTTTTAGTTACCTCTTCATCATTATCCGTATCATCTTTGCTCTTCTCAACAACTTCTTGAGCTACATAGGTTTTCTCAATATTTCTGCCTCGACCCCTGCCAGAGCTTCCTCCTCTTTCTTTCCCTTTTCCAAAGTTCTTTGGAGTAGGACATTTTGCTGCCATGTGTCCCCTTCCTCCACAGGTGAAGCAATTAAATTCCTTTTCTTTTTTAAGTTTTGGGCATTCATGCACTCTTATAGTGACCCTGTTCATGGCAGTAATAACATGTAACATTTCCTTTTTCCTTGACCAGCAGAATTTCAAGATTTTCACTTTGTCTAAGGATCTTTTTTTGTTCCCATTCAGTTCTTAAAAGATTTTCAACCTCCTCCTTTGATCTACATGTATTTCTAACAAACAGGGACAAGTTTTCATTCTCACTAATAGCTCTTGAGATCTGGAGAACCTGACTCCTTTCAGAAATAATTGTGCCTGCTCCTGCTAAATCTGCTATCATGTTGTCAAACTTATTAAAGTACTCAGTCACATCTTCATCTTCCCTAAGCTTCAAGTTTCTCAACTCATTCTCTAGCAAGTCTAATTGGGAAGACGTTTTCTCTTCATAGTGACTTAACAAAAATTTCCACATGTCCTTTGGACTAAGAGATCTAAGTTTCAATCTGATAGTAGGACTAACCTTACAAGAAATAATCCCTTGTGCTTCCTTGAGTTTGGCTTGAATAGTCTTTCCTGCAGTCAATGCTCCAACACGAGTGCTTTGACCTGCTGTACCAGTGCTTTGACCTGCTGTACCACCTGTTGTACCAGCTTCTCCTGAAGTTTGTCCTGCTCCTCCAGCTACAGATGCTGCTGAGCCAGTTCTGACCAAGCCTCCAGTGCTTACAGCTAGAGTACTGGTAGGATCTACCAGCTCCCATAAATCTTCCACCTCCAAGAGGTGAATCATAGCATCCTTCCATACTTGGAACCCAGGTCCACCCTTGTAGACCTCTATTTGATTTAATAAGCTAGCTCCAAACCTGCTAGACATAACTGTAGCTCTGATACCACTATTAGTTTTCAAGTTACAAATTTGCAACCTTGCAATTTATGCCTAGCAAACAAATCTACAAATCCTTAGATTGAATGGAATACTTTGCAAGTACAATGATTTTAACCTTGGGAGCCAAAGTGTGGTCACTAATCCCAAGTTTACAATGATCTAATCGATTCCTTCAATCAAAGAAATAATGCCTTTAAACTTAATCATTAACCATTGAAAAGGTTACTGTAGATATGGTATTGACCATATCACTGTAGCAGCTTTGACTCTTTATTTCGAGCTCCAATCCGGCATCCTTGTTCAATCCTCTGCACTCGAATGCCACAAAAATGTCTGCCTTCATCCTTTGTATATTGCAACTCCGACGGTTTAGGATCGGATAGAGACCAGCTCAACTGCTAATTTCAGATTTCACTATTCGTCTCAATATCCCACATGCCTATTAGCTCAAAACGGCTTTTCCAACCATTGCTCGAGAATAATCATAGGCTTTAATAATTTACTTGAAGATATTGAACAAGTGTTCATGCACCCTAGGTTTTACCAATATTTACAACTTCAACCATACATTTGTAACTGAGATCCATAAGAGCAGAGGTCAATCTATTATCAACTATAAGCTTACCAACAATTAACAGCTTCTAACTTTCTAATGGGTCATTCTTCTTTTCAGACTTTTCAGACTTTTCATTGCAGGTCATTTTCTCGCAGTTGTCTCAGTTGTCAGAGCCATCTTGTTGTGTTATCACCTCACTTCTCGGCAGACGTATGCTAGCGACATTCTTCGAGAGCGTTGACGACCGTTTCTCATTAGGGTTTTCCTCAAAAACCCGAAAGGGCGGGGTTTTTCATCCCGGTGAGAAGCGGTCGTCAGTTTTTCTCACGTTTGCATAGACTAAGCGGTGGATGAATCATCTTTTATCGTGTAGTCCTTAGTTCATTGTGCTCTCGATGATTGTCTAGTTTCAGAGCACACAAATTTCAAGTTTTTTCAGAAGTTCTACCCCGAATAGGGGAATCATTTTGTACTCAACGATTTTACAAAGCTCAATGAGAACACCACTTCACTTATCGGCCACTTGATTGTATCATAGGACCCATCCTAGGAACGAATAATATGTATGTCTTTCACATAAGTTCTCAGAGTGAACATATAGAATCCATGTCAATGCCCAAAGCGTAGCTAGCTAAAAATTAGTGTCCATATATGATCAATAAGACTACATACAACCATATGATGCTGCAAACATCTGTCTTTGCCCTCATCTTCTTGCCAATAATTATAAACAACATTATGGCAAGAATCTGATCTGGAGACATTGCACATGTATGCTGAAATACAGTCAGTGTTTAACTACTACAGACCACGAAAGACCATTTGTCTATGAGGGGAAAAAGAATACCAGATCAAAGATGGATCCTAGTACATTACAGAAATAGAGGTCGTGTTCACATTAGCATTAGCGAGAAAGCTTTTCATGGGATGAAATCTAGAAGAATCATTCGTGCAGATAAGAGCATCTATATCCATCCACATTTTTGCCATGCTCAGATGATCGCATTATGACATTCGGCTCTCCTCTATGCTGAACAATCTAAAATAATATGAATAGAGCTAAAATACTTGGAAGGCCATTGCCTAGTGCACGAAACAAGAGAAAGAAGTTTGTGATTCAGAACTTTGTTCTAGCACAAAATCAAGGCTTTCTATTTGCCATGAGCGGCAGCGTCACCTGTGGATTTTCATCCGAAAACTGCCAGGTGGCAGAGATTTCCACCTATGTAATTTCCCATGGGCATCCTCTTGGTGTGCCTCTTTAACTAATCACACACCAGAAAACTTGATGGTTAAGTGGAACTTGTGGGCTATAGACACATGCATAACTAATGGTCATGCACAAAGCAAGCAAGAACCGTTGTTTTTGCGAAATAGCAAATAAACACCCAAAATAAAAATACATGGTGTTAAATTTTAATATTTGTAGTGGTTAAATGGGCATGTTATCCCAAATCTGGATTGGCCAAAACATAGCACTTTGGATTGCGACACATACTACTATGCTCACTGCTATAGGACCATAAACAGGATTTACGAAGTCTTTTTAAAGATTCCAGAGTGGACAGACATGAGGATTTTCTATCATGATATCAGGATGTTGCTCTTCTTGTTGTGGCACATATCTTATTGTAGCATATATGCATACCTTCTCGGATGTGATAATACAGTCTAAATTCCACCTTTATAAGTAAAACCTATGTTAGTCTTCCACTAATCACAATAGTCTTTTAATACCATTCTATTGTGCATCTCTCATCTCGCATACAAACTCTCAGCATTACAAATTGTAAGTCTGCACTGTCTGAAATTTTGTTAAACCTTTGAATCTAAGTCTTAAAGTGGATCCTCAACTTATGGTCTTATGACTATGCACTGCTTAGAGTCTTCTGAGCAAGTGGATCCTCAACTTGTGGTCTTATGACTGTGCACTGCTTAGAGTCTTCTGAGCAAGTGGATCCTCAGTTTGAAATCTACACTCCCATACAAAGCAATATATAGAATGTTCCAGATTGAAAAGAATTACAGAAAACTCTAAAAACTTAAGCATCTTGAATTATCCTAAATAATATGACTTGGAATCTTGACACCAAGAGCAGTATCAAAGTATTCCATTAAGATGGAGGCCAAAATAGGATGAAGAAATGAAATCAATTCAAATGATAAGAAGGATGAGGATGAAACAACAATTTAAATCAAGTCTGCTCGATACATCCATCCTTCCAAGATTGACAACACATAAATGCATCAAACATCCTATTGCTCTAGACAGAGCCAATGCATCAGTAACTTGAACAGAGCACCACCTTTGACCTCCTAAGAAGGAAGATGGCAAGACAACGTTAGTTCGATCATCATTCTCTCGCTCCGAATAATCCTCATCATATTGTATTCTCCTATTACGGAATGCCGGTGTTCTAAAGTAATTCAATCGTGCGTCCTCGACTCTTGAGTACATGTCAACCAAGTACTCTCCGCAAAGACGACCTAGTTGGACAAATCGGTCTTCATGGAGCAACCTAGCACCAGGGATAGGTTCAATACGTTGTACGTTTTATACGGAATACGTATGAATTGTATGATACGGCACATATTTGCCGTATAAAACGTAAAAAATACCAAGAAAAAAATTCGGCTGTCGGGAAGATTTCGCGCGTCGCGAAAACAACGCGGAAAGTCTGCCGCTGGTGCAGACGAACGAAATTTTTTTTTTGAATTTCGGCGACGCGGAACCTTCTTCAGATCGCGACGCGAAGTATTTTCGCAGACGCTGATCGTAAGAATTTCCCGCGTCTGCCAAAAAAAAAAAAAAAAAAAAAAAAAAATTACGGATTTAAAAAAAAAAATTTTTTTTTTTTTTTTGAATTTTGCGCACGCTGAAAATATCGTGAAAGCTGACGCGAAAATTTTTTCACAGACGCGAAGATACCAGAAGGTTTCACAGACGTCGAAAAAAAAAAAAAAAAAAAAAAAATTTTATGCGTTCACAGACGCTGTTTTCAAGTTTCGCTGCGACGCCGAAAAATTTTCACAGACGCCTTTCGAGCTTTTCAGACGCCAAATTTTTTTTCCCACGGCTGAGGGTTTTAATGACGTTAAATAACGTATTTTATTAAAAATAATTTATTTTTTGACTTTATCGCCGTGAATTTTAATTTTGTGCACGATAGAACCTATCCCCCCTACCATTGTACCATTGTAGCTGTGTAAGACCCTGTTCATTGCTGAGGTCCCAACCAATTGTGCCATGCGGGAATATGAGAGAGTATTGCAACGGCTCGTACATGGGATCAAGTATATTCGAGAAGGTTGGTTCACCCTCTTTTGTAAACAAAATCCACCAACTTCGAGGTGCAATATCGACCGTATTGTTAACATCCACGATAGCTGCAATATCATCGCTTGCAGTTGCACCTTGTACAGTTATATATGCCGATGGCATGTACATGCTTCCCATCGTTCGAAGCTTTTGAATAGAAGGGTTTACTTGATCAAGACTTGAACCGACGGTAATGACCCATTGAAATGGCATGCCCTGACCTCTAGTATGTGGTATTGACCCATTGAAATGGCACGCCCTGACCTCTAGCATGTATATATCTATCGGATTCATCGTATATGTACCAATGTATTGGATGACCCATTTCTCTGCTGGGTCGTAGTCGATGATACGTTCGACCTGTTATGGTTACTTTAATTTTAAGGAAACTCTAAATCTACTCTAAGAACACTAAAGCAGAACAATCTATTTACCTTTCTTGCCAACCTTGCAAAGTCTGGTATGTTGTAAAGATTATACAGTGCCACAGGGAGATGGGGTAAAGGTGGCAGTAACCATCTTCCGTTGTTGCAGCAGAAACCATTTTTTTCAGTATTTAGTAATGGAATTTGGCAATACGTGCATCTCTTATTCCATATACACATAGTATATCTACGATTTATTGCTGAGTTCATGTGACGTGCACGAGCTCGCCAATGCATCGAAGCCCACTCACTCATTGAGCCCTCATATTGGTTTTCTGGCTGACTAGATCTACCCTTATATCCGTACATCGACATGTACCTCCATTTGTAAAGTATCCACATTTTCTTCCATACCTCAGGCGTTGTGATGCGTGCCTCCTGTTAAATTAGGTATAACATGATCTCTCTCTCTCTCTCTCTCTCTCTCTCTCTCTCTCTCTCTCTCTCTCTCTCTCTCTCTCTCTCTCTCTCTCTCTCTCTCTCTCTCTCTCTCTCTCTCTCTCTCTCTCTCTCTCTCTCTCTCTCTCTCTCTCTCTCTCTCTCTCTCTCTCTTGTTAAATCCCGGTGGTTTTGTATGGATGTGAAGCTTGGGGTAGGGATTATCGGATGACATATGGAAGAGAGTAGAAAAGATCGAAAAAATTCTTCTTTGGTGAGCTAGGGGTCAAAGTACAAACACCATACCATATGCTACTAGCAGAATCAGGATTGGTAGCATTGGAGGTATAGCACTTACCCAAACGCTTAAATACTTGTTCTTGGCGTCAAAGGCGATGGATGAAGATAGATTACCTTTGTTAGCAATGAAGCAAAGCATGGACAAGGGATGGCATATGAGCATCGGGACGATGATTAAGAAAATGGAACATGGACTGGATCATTTGCACGATGAGGAAGATAAGATGATGGCATGGGTAGGAGCACATGTATGCCATAAAATCTGGAGCAACCCGGGCATGAAAATGGCATTCTACAAGTGTCACATTAATAGCAATCTATCAGAAGCACCACATCTGTCTGGACATACTTCCTGCTATAAAAGACATTTAATATGTCGATTGCGGATGAGCTCACACCACTTAGGGGTCGAAGTTGGGAGATGGGGGAATGTTCCCAAGTACCACAGAGTATGCAAAGTATGTGGTGAGGATGAGGTGGAAGACGAGGAACATGTAGTGCTACAGTGTCCGGCGTATCAGTTGGATAGAGAGCAATTTGGGATCTCCTCGTTATCCACATTGAGTGCCTTTTTTGCACTTTCAGCCACTACTATAGGAAATTACCTCATTGAAGTTATGAAGACAAGAGAGGTAACTATTAAGAACTACAAGGATTTACTCGGTATGTATGAAGAACATGAGAGAGACCAGGAGTTTGAGTTGGATGATGCTCCCTTGGAGTGACATCGACTCGTGAACGGGGGGTTGTTAGTAGAAAAATGTCATTGTCATATAGACCTGATGGTCTGACGACAAAATAATAAAACACTCTCTCTCTCTCTCTCTCCTCCCTCCCTCCTCCCTCCCCCTCCCTCCCTCCCTCCCTCTCCCTCTCCTCTCTCTCTCCCTCCCTCCCTCTCCGGCCACATCGTCATTTTTTTAATCTCTCGTCACATACGACGAGAGGCGGTTTTTATACCATATGCATCAAGAGATGAACGAGAGACAAATGTCTCTCGTTTCCTAACTGGCCTGTTAGCCCCCCTTCGACCGGATTTTGGAGCCGTCTCGGCCGAAAATTCTTCGCGCCTCTGCCTTGGCGGCATTCTGACTTCGAATTGTCCCACATTTTGTGTTTTCGCTTTCGACTTATCCCACATTTCTGTTTTCTGGCTTCAAGAATCCCATATTTTGAAAACAGAGCTCATTTTCCCTCATTCCCGATCTTAATCTCATATTTTCGGCCTCATCTGCATCATTTTTAATGGATCCCTTAATTCTCGGCATGATTGCCATGCTTCTGAGGGCCATTTTCCTCGGATTAGCATTCCAAACCTACTGCCTTCATTTGACACAAGAAATCGAACAATCGGACCCCATTGATTTCTTAGATGAGGATGGAGATGTAGAAGACAACGTAAACTATATGTGTGCATCTTCCACTTTGCTGCTGGCAGCTTCTTCAAGATTAAAGAGGCCTCCAAGGAGATTCTGGGTTTGTCCAAGGCAGACAACACAATGGGACAACATTGACAATCACGCTTGGTTGATTGGCTTCCCAGACACCCCTGGTTGATTGCAAGCAGCTGATCTTGGGCTAGCGTCAGACACATTACAACAACTTGGTGTTTCCTTGCCATTGTTTTCCTTTGGACCACTTGAATTATCCTTGCTGCTATTCTTCTCGGCTTCAACTGGACTGTGAGGAATTGTTCCTGAGTTCTCAACATCTATAAATTCTTCATCTCAGAAAGAAGCATCAGTACCTATTGTTTCAAAAAGTGCAGATGACATGAACTCATTTGTATACATTTGAGCTTCCTCAAATGCTTCTGGGCCAAAATCACCGTCATCACCTCCACCAGGTATGTCTCTTTCATTAGTTTGGCCATGTTTCAAGTCTTCCATGAATTCAAACCATGGTCAATTTGAAGGCTCTGCACTAGTTTTTTCAGAAGCCTCTTTTTCATCCCTGAACTTTATCTTCAACTTATCCCATTTATTCCTCAATTGCCTCAAATCTTCCAATCCCTCAACCGAGGGTTGGAGTTTGATCATGATTTCTCTCCATTGACTGGCAGACAGATTGATATTCCCATTGTTATGAACTTTGTATTCTTTCATCAAAGCAAGCATTGTCCCAATTGCATTGTCGGACCAATCTACTGGTCGTTTTCTTTTCTTGCTTTGGATTGCATCATTCTGACTGTCATGAATAATCAGAGCCAAAGAATCTTGGGAGGGGATCGACTCATCAAGATTAGTGGACAACTCCTTCCTCTTCTTCCTTGGATTGCAATCTTTTGCACCTTGAGGTTGAGATGAAATCTCCATTGCAACAGGGGCCGAAACTGCTCCAGTCATTTTCTTAGGTCTCTTTGAAGGCAATTTTTCTGATCTAGGGGCCACAAATAGCTTAGTAGCCACTGGTAGGGCAGATCGAGTAGCTCTTGTCATGATTTGAGGATGTTTACTGCAGAAATCAGATGTGAATTAGATCTTCATCACATATTATATCAGAAAAAATCAAGAACCATATCAGACCAGATTGTTGAAAACTCTCTCTTATTAACCACGGATTTTGATTTGTAATGCGGATCTTCAAGCTTGTATGCGGAATTGTGGACGGAAGTCAACAATTCCGCATACAAGCAAATCAAAGCAAGAAGTGGGGCATCAATTCTTGAACAGGGGTCGGAATTGGGGTCTCCATTTCCGGCGTGTTGAGGCCCCATACTTGGCTCCTCAGCATGGGTAAACTTAGTTGCTATTGTCTTCTCCTCTACCAAGTCTGAACTAAGTGCCACACTCAGGGACATAATATTGGCACCATCTACAACCATATCTTGCTCATTTGTTCCTCCGGATTGGCATTGCCTTGCACGTTGCCTTGCATATTCCCTAGTTCTCTCTCTCTCTCTCTCTCTCTCTCTCTCTCTCTCTCTCTCTCTCTCTCTCTCTCTCTCTCTCTCTCTCTCTATTTTCATCTACCAAACTTTCATACCCTCGACTAAATTTGCATGGCGCTCTCTTCGTCTTTGTCGAATTCTCTCCCTTTGTTCCCCAGATAAGTTTGCATAATGCCTTCTTTCTCGCTCTTGTTTCTTCTCTCCTCTTGTTGTCTCTCTAGATCGTCTAACAATCAGGACTCAATCAGGATTTTTCAAAGACAGTCTTTAAATTCCTAAGCAACCCAACACCATTAGATATTTCACTCTTAACATTAGATAGAACAGAAGACGCATCCTTAAAAATGGTATTCTGCTTTTTAAGCAACATCTAACAGAACATGCAGATCATATAGTAGATAAATTTGTAGAGACTAACCATCTATAACACACCTTATGAAAGAAATTATTCATACCTTGCTTTGACCTGCTTAACAGAATCCAGCAAAAGCAAAAATCCCATAGGCACTATGGTCATGAATGACTTCATCATCTTAAACAACAATATAACAATTTAGTGTATATCTAACTACAGTAAAAAATACAGTGCAAAATGACAAGATATTTAAGCAGGTGAAAGTGCAGACAACTACATGTATCATACTGCAAACGTCAAGTGGTTTTGCAACTTATAATGCTTGTATTCTTATTGATTGCTTTTCTATGAATACATTGCCAACACAACTCTTTCCTAACTCTATCTGCAGATCCTAGCAAAACTTTGCTCCTCTTTGCTTTGCATCCTGCATATGCCCTTCAATGAAATTTGCAGAGCCACTGCACATAGAAAAAGTTATAATAATACAATGTAAAGAGATAGAGATACGTTAAAGTAAATTGCAATGAGATTGATGAAGTAGAAACCTGTATGAGAAGATGATGTTTGCTGCTGCAAGTTCAATATCAACATCTTCAAGAACAATACACACATCCTTTCCTTCAAGCTCCATCTGCAATGGAATCATATTGGCCTTGTTAGAAACGTCTATACCAGTTTCACATCCTCCGGTGAAACTAAACAATCAGAAGACAATTATCAATACAACTGTATTTACATTATGTCACAAGTAGCATGTTGCATTTAAGATTACCTGTTACAGTTCATACCAGGATGAGTAGTGAGGTAATCTCCAGTTGCAGAGCTCTTTATTGTGACGCAGTTAAGCAGACCTTTAGGGAATTCTCCTAAGTGGTCAGTGTGAACCATGTGTATGGCAAAAACTGAGCCATGTTCCACTGCAACAGAAACTTAAATCACGCCACAGTTTTAGCTTGTATATGTTATTAGATTAAAACTCCTTCCCAAAATTTATCTACAGATCAGATAAAATGTTAAGAGATTTTGGAACGAAAATATCAGAATATGAAAAAAAGTTTATAGATACAATATTGGAACTGTTTGTGAGCAAATAAAAGGAAACTTCAAGAGAGATTGCAAACTTAAATGAAATTATGCCACCAAAATGATTCATGCAAACCTTGAAAATCAAATTGGAAGGTAGATAACCTCAAATCTACCTCTTTAGGTATCTGCAAAAAATGGAGCACAGCTTCCCATAGATAATTCTACTATAGTCACTTTTCAGATGAAGCATAAGACTGCTGACTCTCAAAAGTTCAGTTTACAAGGGAAGTACTAAATTAGAACCTAAAAGAAAAGGAAATGCACTGAAAATTTGGACCTATAAAATGACTTCACATAACCTGGCCCCCATCAGTTGCGCCACTTTGCTTATTGCTCTACTTGCTTTGATGCCCAACTCCCAGCACCCTATCAGTGCATGATACTGGTAGTACTTTCCTGCTTGAAAATTTTGACAAGCCAAATTATTAGATTGATATAAATGTATAGAAAATTGGAGATAAGATCTGGGTTTCTTGTGGTGAGCATTACACATGAAAGAATGACTAAATCTGCTAAAGAAAAATCTATTTCAAGCTTACCTTTATTTCAAAATTGTAGATCTCCTTGATCCTAGAACCTAGAAGACAAAAACTTTTCTTTCCATACACTTCACATTGGCCTATGCATCCTGGGCTAAAACGTTTTGTTCCTCTTGCAGAACAATCAAGAGACTGGTAATGGCGAATGCAGATCACTCGATCCTCTAGGCCGTCGAAAACCTGGCTAAAGCCTCCCCTTCAAGGTTCGTAGAATAGGCGAACCCTATGCAGGAGGTAGATGTTCCTCTGAAATATTGACTAATTTTTTGTTTCCCTCTTTTTTCGAACCTACCTAACTTTCGTCCTCGCCCTTAGAGACAACACTAATTTGAAAAGCATAAATAAGATAATATATACATTAGCAATTACATGAGAATACATCGGTGATTACATGACAATACATCATTGAGGGAAAAGCATCCTTGAGGATAAAGCCTCTACATCGAAAGGAAATAAGCTTTCTGAACAAGCTTTTCAGCAAGCAAAGCTCATGAGCAAATACCTGTAACAGCAGCACATTGCATCATTTCCACCAAATGACACACCTGATGCACATAGTTAACAGAAAAACATATAGTACAGAGCCATTGTCCACGAATATGTAGCTCAGATCTCAGATGACAGAACAACAATGGAGGAGTATCATAATTCATCCAAGAAATAGGAAATATATATTACAAGTTGTAACAACGAATACAGATCCCCAAGATTTAGAGATGAAGCCTGCCTTAGAAAGAATTGGATGCCTTTCATAAATCAAATAGACACTGCCTAAAATTTTAAGACGGAGCCCAGGTTTTAGAGACGATTCATTGCCAAAACATCTCACAGGCGATTCATTGCTTTTAAAAAGAAAAAGCAGGCGATTTCATTGAACATTTCTGCAACAATCGAAACAAGGCCATCCACACCAAGCTTGAGGATCATCATCACAGTCTTCTGCTTTGCCTGTATTCATTATGTTGATGGCCTCTTGAATCAATGAGAGAGCATGGAGGGTTAAGTTTTCTGCCTCTGTTTTCTTAGGGTCTTTTGAGTGGTGTATGAGATATTTTAACAAAGAGCTTGATAGATTTGTTGCCTTCCTTATTCGGCCCCCCTCACTGGAAAACAGGCCAAAAAACAGATAATCCGCGGAAAAACAGAAAAAACATTGCCGGAAAATGTTTAAACCATTAAAAAACACGCCAAAAACAGGGGCAAAAATTTCTCCGGCATATTTTTCGGTGAGGGGGGGCCGAATAAGGAAGGCTACCCGATTTGTTTCTATATGTCAAGGCAAGTGGGTCTGTCTTCCGGCAGTTTTTGCATCCATTCAGATCAAGAATAGCAAATCGCTATGCAAAACCTGTAGAATCAGGTTAACATCTTGCCTTGACGTCATGGAACAGGAAGGGGTCAGGGGCTAGCAAGAATGCCCTCCCTCTTCCCGTTCCACATAACAACAGATTGCATGGCTTCTAAGCACTGTCTTATTAATTAGCATATTCTATGCATTGCATTGGTTGCCTTTCGTTCTAAACCATAAGGACTAGTCTCTGCATTTGCATGCTTTGTTCAACTGCATAGGCACTGCCAGATCATTAAGGCTGACTTTCAAGCTCCCTTCTGCCTTTGCACTCCAAAGCCGATTTTCGTCCAGGCCAATATAGAGTATGAGACATTATAAAACTGCAAAAGGTTCATAAGGGGATGCGTAGTTGACCTATGGACTTATGCATTTATACACACAAACTCATGCATTTAATGATAACAACGTATTATTTTGGGGTATGTTATTTCAAGGTATTATCTGAAATATGGTATTAGCTTACAAATCATAACAGGGTGTTATCTGAAACATGAAACAGGGTATTATTTAAAACAGGGTATTATCTTACAAATGATAACAGGGTATGAATTTACATTTTCTGAAGGGGGATTGTGACACCAGCATAACAGGGCATTATCTTATAAATGAGGAAAAGGGGGATTGTGGCTAAATACCTCGATTCCAAAGTTCTATTTTATCCCCTGTTGTTCGACATAAAAAGTGGATTTTACAGGCATTTTTGGGGGGTATTTTTTGGGGTATTGGAGCACCTTTTTCGTAGTGGATGGTATGGGATATGAAGTGCACACATGGGCAGATCTCTTTGGCAGACAACTCTTCCTAGCATGTCGTTTGTGTCAGAAGAATGCTTGAGGCCGACCTGGTGATGAAGTTGAAGGATGCCCTAAAACCAGCTTTGATCTGTGCTGAAGAATGCCTTGGTAGAGGGATTCAACGGGGCAAGGGTGGAGGCAGCCAACTTGGGTAAATGGATTAGGGGGGCCAAGGTTGCTTTAGAGGCAGTGCCGGATTCTCCCGGTGCTCTAAGACCTTCGGCCATGGATTACGACCATGGCCTTCACGCTCTGCACTATTAAATTTGCTCCTTTTTTTCGGAGCACTATTAAATTTGGTCCTTTTTTTCGGAGCTGAGATGTTAAAGTAGAGTGCGTTCTATTGATCATGGAAGGGTTCATTCTTCTATGCCATCATCTGTTGGATTGAGTCTCCTTACAAGTTTATCCGTTTATCGTGTATATAAGTACGATCTGCTTGTCCAATAAGAAATTAATTCTCATTATTTTAGAAAAAACGGTAACAAATTGATCAAATTCCAAGAAAAGAATCTGATGCACAAAATTTTGCTTGACCAGACTGTTTCTTGGCAGCTAATTGAGAGTTTTGCTCGACAAATCATCTACCACTAAGTCCAACTATATCTGCTGCAGAGGCAATGGCAGTGAGATCCAAACAATGTATTCTTCTACTAGCTAGAACATATTCACTTTAGACGATAAACAACATGGAGATTGTACATTCTATCCACCATTTGAATAGCAATTCCATTCGTTTCCATGAATGTCATTCTTGATATCATAGCAACACTTGGTACTCACAAAATTCTGCATATACATCGCAAGGCTGTCACGTTTTCTTTCTTTTTTTTACTTTAAGATACAGATTATGTTGCCTGCAATGGTTTTCTACAAAGTTCTCTATGACTTTCAGGACAAAAAACAGTGATTAGCAGACGAAAGAAAAAGTATGTGATTTTGCATACTCTGAAGATAGGATAGTCCCACTTGTGAACTCGGTGCGCCACTCTCCATTAGTGTCTATCCTTTCTACTGCTGCAGCTACTACAACCAGGTCTCCCTTCTCACTATATGGACTGCATGCCAATGCTCCTGACGCATAAAGAGGTGCTACAATTTTGTGCATACCCTAAAAGTTGCATACAATCCCTGCCAAGCATTTCTGAGTGTATCAGGCCTCGATTCATGCATGGGAAGTGACCACATGATCATGGCTTTCCCAGAACAAAAAAAATTAATGGCTTATGACATCTTCCTATGGGTTTAAATCATGGGTCATGGAATAAAGTACTAAGAGAGTCCTCAGACCAGAAGAAACGAGCTACAACCTTTGTGATGAAGAAGTAGAATCTAAAATGAACCATTATGAAAGACAAGCAATCAAAAGGAAGCATAAATAATTAGAAATTCGTTTTGATGGACAGGGGCCCTCTAGAACCTATTTATTGTCTTATGTTATGTGCAGCAGCGGTATCCCTTTAACATTGGTAAGTCTTGTTACAAGATCTATAAATCGTTATCATGATTCTTATTCTACTACCTACATTGGTTTACTAGTGTTCCAGCATGGCCATAACATTTCTTAGGTTGCCAACCAATTGGATAATTTTGGAAGGCAAGTCTCCTCTAAAGAATCAAATTCATCATGCATTTCATTCAAATCTATGCCAATGCCATGTATGACTTTGCAAAGCTGAAAATGTCCACTTAAACATATAAAAAACAAACGTATCAGATGCTAGATGGTGTTGCTTCTACTTTTGCCATGCAATTCTGCAATTTCATGCTTGCATGCTCAACTTTAACTAGCATTCTGTTCTGCAAACCCGTCATACAAGGATTAGCATGATTTCATGATCATAACAAAATAAGAATATGATCCTGGTGCGGCGCTGTTGTTGTAGTCTCTTCGCCATTGTGTGGCGTTTGGGAAGCCGTCTGTGCATGTGGAGTTGCCACAGGCACTTTTGTATGGTCTTGACCTTTCCCACATGCATCCCCTTTTCTCCACGGGGTGTTGGGGGCTTGGGATCATGTGTGTGCGCTCTTCCGGCTAGATTATGCCTCGGTTTATCACCACTCTTCTCCTTTCTTGTGGGTTCCTCTACCCCTAGCAAGACTTGCCCTTGGGCGCCATCGTGCATGCTCGGACCTTGAGCCCGTTGGAGGCAAGTTCTTTGTGCTCACCTTGGAGGATTGGTATTGGGGTGGTCAGCTAGCCGTGGGAGTTCTTTCGAGCTCGCTACCGAGAGCGCGTGGTCGGGCTATCACGGGAACAAGTGGAAGGGAGTATTCGCTACACATACCTATAGTCCCTCGGGGATGTTGTGGTGGTGCATGTTTGGAAGGTTCATCAGGATGTTGTGTCTTCTTGTTTTGTGCGGTCTTGTTGGGTGGCGGCTATTCATGACACGGCCCCTTGGGCAAGTGGTCTCTGTAGCTTCGGGTTCTCGATGGCTTCGGTTTGGGCGTGGACATGGAGCTCACTTCCCCAATAGAAGGTTAGAGTATACGTGTGTGGGTGGTGCGGCTGTCGGGGTCCCTTTGTGAGTTAGTTTTAGGCGGGTGTGAGCCCTCTCTACCCTTGTTGTGGCCTTCATCATTGAATTTGTGGAGCATTATGCGGTTTTATGCCCTCACTTTTTAAATTTTGGGATTGGATTAGGGTTATGTTTTGGTGAGATTGACTAGTCGGTGATTCTTTGCTTCATGTGTATCTGGTGCTTGGCGCTCTTGTGGCGGCAAGCCTTGCATCGTCGCGTGGCTTAGTTGGTGTGTGGCTGATTTGGAAGGCGGCGGTTGTGGATCTTCGGGGGATTTGACTGCAACCTCTCGATTCCTCGACTTCGGTACAAGCTATTTCAAAGCTTTACGGTGTTCCGGGATTAGTAGGCGGAAGTTTGCCATTTGGCGGGACTTCTTGGGTGTTGTAGATGGTGATGGTCGGTTTATGCAGTGATGGGGAGTTGCGGTTTATTTGTGAGTTTGTTGTGGAGTGTCGAGGTATCGTTGTCTCTTCTGGTTCTCCTTCCTCCCGCAGCGTCTGCGAAAATAGCGATGAAAGCGTCTGGAAAATTTTTCAGCGTCGCGATGATCTGAAGGTTCAAAAAAAAAAAAAAATTTTTTGCGTTCGGCGTCACAGACGGTTTTCAAGTTTCGCGTACGCGAAAAAATTTTCGCGTACGCTTTCACGAAGCTTTCGCGTACGCGAAATTTTTTTTTCCGGCCGGCGAGGTTTTAATACGTTAAATACGTATTTTATTAAAAAATACGTATTTTTTGACTTTATACGTCAGGAATTTTAATTTTGTACGTATAGAACCTATCCCTGCCTAGCACTGTACCATTGTAGCTGTGTAAGACCCTGTTCATTGCTGAGGTCCCAACCAATTGTGCCATGCGGGAATATGAGAGAGTATTGCAACGGCTCGTACATGGGATCAAGTATATTCGAGAAGGTTGGTTCACCCTCGTTTTGTAAACAAAATCCACCAACTCGAGGTGCAATATCGACTGTATTGTTAACATCCACGATAGCTGCAATATCATCGCTTGCAGTTGCACCTTGTACAGTTATATATGCCGATGGCATGTACATGCTTCCCATCGTTCGAAGCTTTTGAATAGAAGGGTTTACTTGATCAAGACTTGAACCGACGGTAATGACCCATTGAAATGGCATGCCCTGACCTCTAGTATGTGGTATTGACCCATTGAAATGGCACGCCCTGACCTCTAGCATGTATATATCTATCGGATTCATCGTATATGTACCAATGTATTGGATGACCCATTTCTCTGCTGGGTCGTAGTCGATGATACGTTCGACCTGTTATGGTTACGGACGAAGGAAACTCTAAATCTACTCTAAGAACACTAAAGCAGAACAATCTATTTACCTTTCTTGCCAACCTTGCAAAGTCTGGTATGTTGTAAAGATTATACAGTGCCACAGGGAGATGGGGTAAAGGTGGCAGTAACCATCTTCCGTTGTTGCAGCAGAAACCATTTTTTTCAGTATTTAGTAATGGAATTTGGCAATACGTGCATCTCTTATTCCATATACACATAGTATATCTACGATTTATTGCTGAGTTCATGTGACGTGCACGAGCTCGCCAATGCATCGAAGCCCACTCACTCATTGAGCCCTCATATTGGTTTTCTGGCTGACTAGATCTACCCTTATATCCGTACATGCGACATGTACCTCCATTTGTAAAGTATCCACATTTTCTTCCATACCTCCACACAGGCGTTGTGATGCACGTGCCTCCTCTGTTAAATTCGTATAACATGATCTCTCTCTCTCTCTCTCTCTCTCTCTCTCTCTCTCTCTCTCTCTCTCTCTCTCTCTCTCTCTCTCTCTCTCTCTCTCTCTCTCTCTCTCTCTCTCTCTCTCTCTCTCTCTCTCTCTCTCTCTCTCTCTCTCTCTCTCTCTCTCTCTCGCGCACTTGTTAAATCAGTGGTTTTGTATGGATGTGAAGCTTGGGGGCCGGGATTATCAGATGACATATGGAAGAGAGTAGAAAAGATCCAGAAAAAATTCTTGCTGGCTGAGCTAGGGGTCAAAGTACAAACACCATACCATATGCTACTAGCAGAATCAGGATTGGTAGCATTGGAGGTATAGCACTTACCCAAACGCTTAAATACTTGTTGCGCGTGCAGGCGATGGATGAAGATAGATTACCTTTGTTAGCAATGAAGCAAAGCATGGACAAGGGATGGCATATGAGCATCAGACGATGATTAAGAAAATGGAACATGGACCTGGATCATTTGCCTGATGAGGAAGATAAGATGATGGCATGGGTAGGAGCACATGTATGCCATAAAATCTGGAGCAACCCGGGCATGAAAATGGCATTCTACAAGTGTCACATTAATAGCAATCTATCAGAAGCACCACATCTGTCTGGACATACTTCCTGCTATAAAAGACATTTAATATGTCGATTGCGGATGAGCTCACACCACTTAGGGGTCGAAGTTGGGAGATGGGGGAATGTTCCCAAGTACCACAGAGTATGCAAAGTATGTGGTGAGGATGAGGTGGAAGACGAGGAACATGTAGTGCTACAGTGTCCGGCGTATCAGTTGGATAGAGAGCAATTTGGGATCTCCTCGTTATCCACATTGAGTGCCTTTTTTGCACTTTCAGCCACTACTATAGGAAATTACCTCATTGAAGTTATGAAGACAAGAGAGGTAACTATTAAGAACTACAAGGATTTACTCGGTATGTATGAAGAACATGAGAGAGACCAGGAGTTTGAGTTGGATGATGCTCCCTTGGAGTGACATCGACTCGTGAACGGGGGGTTGTTAGTAGAAAAATGTCATTGTCATATAGACCTGATGGTCTGACGACAAAATAATAAAACACTCTCTCTCTCTCTCTCTCTCCCTCCCTCCCTCCCCCGGCCACATGCGTCATTTTTTTTAATCTCTCGTCACATACGACGAGAGACGGTTTTTATACCGTATGTGTCGAGAGATGAACGAGAGACAAATATCTCTCGTTTCCTAACTGGCCTGTTAGCCCCCCTTCGACCGGATTTTGGAGCCGTCTCGACCGAAAATTCTTCGCGCGCCTCTGCGTTGGCGGCATTTTGACTTCGAATTATCCCACATTTTGTGTTTTCGCTCTCGAATTATCCCACATTTCTGTTTTCTGGCTTCAAGAATCCCACATTTTGAAAGCAGAGCTCATTTTCCCTCATTCCCGATCTTGATCTCATATTTTTGGCCTTATCTGCATCATTTGTAATGGATCCTTTAATCCTCGGCATGATTTCCATGCTTCTGAGGGCCATTTTTCTCGGATTAGCATTTCAAATCTACTGCCTTCATTTGATATAAGAAATCGAACAATCGGACCCCATTGATTTCTTAGATGAGGATGAAGATGTAGAAGACAACGTAAACTATATGTGTGCATCTTCCACTTTGCTGCTGGCAGCTTCTTCGAGATTAAAGAGGCCTCCAAGGTGATTTTGGGTTTGTCCAAGGCAGACAACATAATGGGACAGCGTTGACAATCACGCTTGGTTGATTGGCTTCCCAGACACCCCTGGTTGATTGCAAGCAGCTGATCTTGGGCTAGCGTCAGACACATTACAACAACTTGGTGTTTCCTTGCCATTGTTTTCCTTTGGACCACTTGAATTATCCTTGCTGCTATTCTTCTCGGCTTCAACTGGACTGTGAGGAATTGTTCCTGAGTTCTCAACATCTATAAATTCTTCATCTCAGAAAGAAGCATCAGTACCTATTGTTTCAAAAAGTGCAGATGACATGAACTCATTTGTATACATTTGAGCTTCCTCAAATGCTTCTGGGCCAAAATCACCGTCATCACCTCCACCAGGTATGTCTCTTTCATTAGTTTGGCCATGTTTCAAGTCTTCCATGAATTCAAACCATGGTCAATTTGAAGGCTCTGCACTAGTTTTTTCAGAAGCCTCTTTTTCATCCCTGAACTTTATCTTCAACTTATCCCATTTATTCCTCAATTGCCTCAAATCTTCCAATCCCTCAACCGAGGGTTGGAGTTTGATCATGATTTCTCTCCATTGTTGTGCGTATTGCATTGATATTCCCATTGTTATGAACTTTGTATTCTTTCATCAAAGCAAGCATTGTCCCAATTGCATTGTCGGACCAATCTACTGGTCGTTTTCTTTTCTTGCTTTGGATTGCATCATTCTGACTGTCATGAATAATCAGAGCCAAAGAATCTTGGGAGGGGATCGACTCATCAAGATTAGTGGACAACTCCTTCCTCTTCTTCCTTGGATTGCAATCTTTTGCACCTTGAGGTTGAGATGAAATCTCCATTGCAACAGGGGCCGAAACTGCTCCAGTCATTTTCTTAGGTCTCTTTGAAGGCAATTTTTCTGATCTAGGGGCCACAAATAGCTTAGTAGCCACTGGTAGGGCAGATCGAGTAGCTCTTGTCATGATTTGAGGATGTTTACTGCAGAAATCAGATGTGAATTAGATCTTCATCACATATTATATCAGAAAAAATCAAGAACCATATCAGACCAGATTGTTGAAAACTCTCTCTTATTAACCACGGATTTTGATTTGTAATGCGGATCTTCAAGCTTGTATGCGGAATTGTGGACGGAAGTCAACAATTCAGATACAATAAATCAAAGCAAGTGGGGCATCAATTCTTGAGCGAATTCGGAATTGGGGTCTCCATTTCCGGCGTGTTGAGGCCCCATACTTGGCTCCTCAGCATGGGTAAACTTAGTTGCTATTGTCTTCTCCTCTACCAAGTCTGAACTAAGTGCCACACTCAGGGACATAATATTGGCACCATCTACAACCATATCTTGCTCATTTGTTCCTCCGGATTGGCATTGCCTTGCACGTTGCCTTGCATATTCCCTAGTTCTCTCTCTCTCTCTCTCTCTCTCTCTCTCTCTCTCTCTCTCTCTCTCTCTCTCTCTCTCTCTCTCTCTCTCTCTCTATTTTCATCTACCAAACTTTCATACCCTCGACTAAATTTGCATGGCTCTCTTCGTCTTTTGTCGAATTCTCTCCCTTTGTTCCCCGGATAAGTTTGCATAATGCCTTCTTTTCGCTCTTGTTTCTTCTCTCCTCTTGTTGTCTCTCTAGATCGTCTAACAATCAGGACTCAATCAGGATTTTTCAAAGACAGTCTTTATATTCCTAAGCCGCCCAACGCTATTAGATATGTTACTCTTTAACATTAGATAGAACAGAAGACGCGTCCTTAAAAAAAATGATATTCTGTTTTTAAGCAACATCTAACAAAAACATGCAGACCATATAGTAAATAAATTTTAGCACAACAGGAATCTTTAAGTAGAGACTAACCATCTATAACCCACCTTATGAATGAAATTGTTCATACCTTGCTTTGACCTGCATAACAGAATCTAGCAAAAGCACAAATCCCATGGGCATTATGGTCATGAATGACTTGATCATCTTAAACAGCAATATAACAATCTAGTTTCTATCTAACTATGTACAGTCAAATATATAGTGAAAAAGCAGATTAAAGAGCAGACAGCTACAGGTATCATGCCGCAAATGGCAAGTGGTTTTGCAACTTATAATGCTTGTATTCTTGTTGATTGCTTTTCTGTGAATACATTGCCAACACAACTCTTTCCTAACTCTATCTGCAGATCCTGGCAAAACTTTGTTCCTTTTTGCTTTGCATCCTGCATATGCCCTTCAATGAAATTTGCAGAGCCACTGCACATAGAAAAAGTTATAATAATACAATGTAAAGAGATAGAGATACGTTAAAGTAAATTGCAATGAGATTGATGAAGTAGAAACCTGTATGAGAAGATGATGTTTGCTGCTGCAAGTTCAATATCAACATCTTCAAGAACAATACACACATCCTTTCCTTCAAGCTCCATCTGCAATGGAATCATATTGGCCTTGTTAGAAACGTCTATACCAGTTTCACATCCTCCGGTGAAACTAAACAATCAGAAGACAATTATCAATACAACTGTATTTACATTATGTCACAAGTAGCATGTTGCATTTAAGATTACCTGTTACAGTTCATACCAGGATGAGTAGTGAGGTAATCTCCAGTTGCAGAGCTCTTTATTGTGACGCAGTTAAGCAGACCTTTAGGGAATTCTCCTAAGTGGTCAGTGTGAACCATGTGTATGGCAAAAACTGAGCCATGTTCCACTGCAACAGAAACTTAAATCACGCCACAGTTTTAGCTTGTATATGTTATTAGATTAAAACTCCTTCCCAAAATTTATCTACAGATCAGATAAAATGTTAAGAGATTTTGGAACGAAAATATCAGAATATGAAAAAAAGTTTATAGATACAATATTGGAACTGTTTGTGAGCAAATAAAAGGAAACTTCAAGAGAGATTGCAAACTTAAATGAAATTATGCCACCAAAATGATTCATGCAAACCTTGAAAATCAAATTGGAAGGTAGATAACCTCAAATCTACCTCTTTAGGTATCTGCAAAAAATGGAGCACAGCTTCCCATAGATAATTCTACTATAGTCACTTTTCAGATGAAGCATAAGACTGCTGACTCTCAAAAGTTCAGTTTACAAGGGAAGTACTAAATTAGAACCTAAAAGAAAAGGAAATGCACTGAAAATTTGGACCTATAAAATGACTTCACATAACCTGGCCCCCATCAGTTGCGCCACTTTGCTTATTGCTCTACTTGCTTTGATGCCCAACTCCCAGCACCCTATCAGTGCATGATACTGGTAGTACTTTCCTGCTTGAAAATTTTGACAAGCCAAATTATTAGATTGATATAAATGTATAGAAAATTGGAGATAAGATCTGGGTTTCTTGTGGTGAGCATTACACATGAAAGAATGACTAAATCTGCTAAAGAAAAATCTATTTCAAGCTTACCTTTATTTCAAAATTGTAGATCTCCTTGATCCTAGAACCTAGAAGACAAAAACTTTTCTTTCCATACACTTCACATTGGCCTATGCATCCTGGGCTAAAACGTTTTGTTCCTCTTGCAGAACAATCAAGAGACGGTAATGGAATAATGCAGATCACCGATCCCTCTAGGCCGCCGAAAAACCGGGCTAAAGCCTCCCCTTCAAGGTTCAGAGAATAGGCTTAACCCTATGCAGGAGGTAGATGTTCCTCCTGAAATATTGACTAATTTTTTGTTTCCCTCTTTTTTCGAACCTACCTAACTTTCGTCCTCGCCCTTAGAGACAACACTAATTTGAAAAGCATAAATAAGATAATATATACATTAGCAATTACATGAGAATACATCGGTGATTACATGACAATACATCATTGAGGGAAAAGCATCCTTGAGGATAAAGCCTCTACATCGAAAGGAAATAAGCTTTCTGAACAAGCTTTTCAGCAAGCAAAGCTCATGAGCAAATACAGAATAAATAAAGACATTGCATCATTTCCACCAAATGACACACCCGATGCACATAGTTAAGTAAAAAACATATAGTACGAGCCATTGTCCACTAATATGTAGCTCGGGATCTCGATGACGTAACAACAATGGAGGAGTATCATAATTCATCCAAGAAATAGGAAATATATATTACAAGTTGTAACAACGTAATCTGAGATCCCCAAGATTTAGAGATGAAGCTCCCCTTTAGAAAGAATTGGATGCCTTTCATAAATCAAATAGACACTGCCTAAAATTTTAAGACGGAGCCCAGGTTTTAGAGACGATTCATTGCCAAAACATCTCACAGGCGATTCATTGCTTTTAAAAAGAAAAAGCAGGCGATTTCATTGAACATTTCTGCAACAATCGAAACAAGGCCATCCACACCAAGCTTGAGGATCATCATCACAATCTTCCGCTTTGGCTCAGATTCATTATGTTGATGGCCTCTTGAATCAATGAGAGAGCATGGAGGGTTAAGTTTTCTGCCTCTGTTTTCTTAGGGTCTTTTGAGTGGTGTATGAGATATTTTAACAAAGAGCTTGATAGATTTGTTGCCTTCCTTATTCGGCCCCCCTCACTGGAAAACAGGCCAAAAAACAGATAATCCGCGGAAAAACAGAAAAAACATTGCCGGAAAATGTTTAAACCATTAAAAAACACGCCAAAAACAGGGGCAAAAATTTCTCCGGCATATTTTTCGGTGAGGGGGGGCCGAATAAGGAAGGCTACCCGATTTGTTTCTATATGTCAAGGCAAGTGGGTCTGTCTTCCGGCAGTTTTTGCATCCATTCAGATCAAGAATAGCAAATCGCTATGCAAAACCTGTAGAATCAGGTTAACATCTTGCCTTGACGTCATGGAACAGGAAGGGGTCAGGGGCTAGCAAGAATGCCCTCCCTCTTCCCGTTCCACATAACAACAGATTGCATGGCTTCTAAGCACTGTCTTATTAATTAGCATATTCTATGCATTGCATTGGTTGCCTTTCGTTCTAAACCATAAGGACTAGTCTCTGCATTTGCATGCTTTGTTCAACTGCATAGGCACTGCCAGATCATTAAGGCTGACTTTCAAGCTCCCTTCTGCCTTTGCACTCCAAAGCCGATTTTCGTCCAGGCCAATATAGAGTATGAGACATTATAAAACTGCAAAAGGTTCATAAGGGGATGCGTAGTTGACCTATGGACTTATGCATTTATACACACAAACTCATGCATTTAATGATAACAACGTATTATTTTGGGGTATGTTATTTCAAGGTATTATCTGAAATATGGTATTAGCTTACAAATCATAACAGGGTGTTATCTGAAACATGAAACAGGGTATTATTTAAAACAGGGTATTATCTTACAAATGATAACAGGGTATGAATTTACATTTTCTGAAGGGGGATTGTGACACCAGCATAACAGGGCATTATCTTATAAATGAGGAAAAGGGGGATTGTGGCTAAATACCTCGATTCCAAAGTTCTATTTTATCCCCTGTTGTTCGACATAAAAGTGGATTTTACAGGCATTTTTGGGGGGTATTTTTTGGGGTATTGGAGCACCTTTTTCGTAGTGGATGGTATGGGATATGAAGTGCACACATGGGCAGATCTCTTTGGCAGACAACTCTTCCTAGCATGTCGTTTGTGTCAGAAGAATGCTTGAGGCCGACCCGGTGATGAAGTTGAAGGATGCCCTAAAACCAATTTTGATCCAGGCTGAAGAATGCCTTGGTAGAGGGATTCAACGGGGCAAGGGTGGAGGCAGCCAACTTGGGTAAATGGATTAGGGGGGCCAAGGTTGCTTTAGAGGCGGTCGGATTCTCCGGTGCTCTAAGACCTTCGGCCATGGATTACGACCATGGCCTTCACGCCTTCAAGACTATTAAATTTGCTCCTTTTTTCGGAGCACTATTAAATTTGGTCCTTTTTTTTGAGCTGAGATGTTAAAAGTAGAGTGCGTTCTATTGATCATGGAAGGGTTCATTCTTCTATGCCATCATCTGTTGGATTGAGTCTCCTTACAAGTTTATCCGTTTATCGCGGTATATAAGTACGATCCGCTTGTCCAATAAGAAATTAATTCTCATTATTTTAGAAAAAACGGTAACAAATTGATCAAATTCCAAGAAAAGAATCGATGCACAAAAATTTTGCTTGACCAGACTGTTTCTTGGCAGCTAATTGAGAGTTTTGCTCGACAAATCATCTACCACTAAGTCCAACTATATTCCGCAGAGGCAATGGCGTTGAGATCCAAACAATGTATTCTTCTACTAGCTAGAACATATTCACTTTAGACGATAAACAACATGGAGATTGTACATTCTATCCACCATTTGAATAGCAATTCCATTCGCTTCCATGAATGTCATTCTTGATATCATAGCAACACTTGGTACTCACAAAATTTCGCATATACATCGCAAGGTTGTCCGTTTTCTTTTTTTTTTTACTTTAAGATACGATTATGTTGCCTGCAATGGTTTTCTACAAAGTTCTCTATGACTTTCAGGACAAAAAAGCGATTGATTAGCGTATCTAAAAAAAAAGTATGTGATTTTGCATACTCAAGATAGGATAGTCCCACTTGTGAACTTCTAAGGCGCCACTCTCCATTAGTGTCTATCCTTTCTACTGCTGCAGCTACTACAACCAGGTCTCCCTTCTCACTATATGGACTGCATGCCAATGCTCTCGACGCATAAAGAGGTGCTACAATTTTGTGCATACCCTAAAAGTTGCATACAATCCCCGCCAAGCATTTTCGAAAGTGTATCAGGGCCTCGATTCATGCATGGGAAGTGACCACATGATCATGGCTTTCCCAGAACAAAAAATTAATGGCTTATGACATCTTCCTATGGGTTTAAATCATGGGTCATGGAATAAAGTACTAAGAGAGTCCTCGAGATTTAAGAAACGAAGCTACAACCTTTGTGATGAAGAAGTAGAATCTAAAATGAACCATTATGAAAGACAAGCAATCAAAAGGAAGCATAAATAATTAGAAATTCGTTTTGATGGACGGGGGCCCTCTAGAACCTATTTATTGTCTTATGTTATGTGCAAGAAATGTTTATCCCTTTAACATTGGTAAGTCTTGTTACAAGATCTATAAATCGTTATCATGATTCTTATTCTACTACCTACATTGGTTTACTAGTGTTCCAAAGATGGCCATAACATTTTTAGGTTGCCAACCAATTGGATAATTTTGGAAGGCAAGTCTCCTCTAAAGAATCAAATTCATCATGCATTTCATTCAAATCTATGCCAATGCCATGTATGACTTTGCAAAGCTGAAAATGTCCACTTAAACATATAAAAAACAAACGTATCAGATGCTAGATGGTGTTGCTTCTACTTTTGCCATGCAATTCTGCAATTTCATGCTTGCATGCTCAACTTTAACTAGCATTCTGTTCTGCAAACCCGTCATACAAGGATTAGCATGATTTCATGATCATAACAAAATAAGAATATGATCCTGGTGCGGCGCTGTTGTTGTAGTCTCTTCGCCATTGTGTGGCGTTTGGGAAGCCGTCTGTGCATGTGGAGTTGCCCTGGGCACTTTTGTATGGTCTTCGGCCTTTCCCACATGCATCCCCTTTTCTCACGGGGGTGTTGGGGGCTTGGGATCATGTGTGTGCGCTCTTCCAGCTAGATTATGCCTCAGTTTATCACCACTCTTCTCCTTTCTTGTGGGTTCCTCTACCCCCTGCGCACTTGCCCTTGGCTGCCACCGTGCATGCTCGGACGCAGGCCCGTTGGAGGCAAGTTGCTGTGCTCACCTTGGAGGATTGGTATTGGGGTGGTCAGCTAGCTTCGTGGGAGTTCTTTCGAGCTCGCTTTCGCCTGAGAGGCAGTGACGGGGCTATCTGGGAACAAGTGGAAGGGAGTATTCCGCTACACATACCTATAGTCCCTCAGGATGTTGTGGTGGTGCATGTTTGGAAGGTTCATCCGGATGTTGTGTCTTCTTGTTTTGTGCGGTCTTGTTACCGGGTGCTGGCTATTCATGACACACAGCCCCCTTCAGGCAAGTGGTCTCTGTAGCTTCCAGGTTCTCGATGGCGCTCGGTTTGGACGTGGACATGGAGCTCACTTCCCCCACCGAAGGTTAGAGTGCTTCTGTGGCAGGTGGTGCACCGCTGTATCAGGGTCCCTTGTGAGTTAGTTTAGGCCGGGTGTGAGCCCTCTCTACCCTTGTTGTGGCCTTCATCGTGAGACTGTGGAGCATTGTCTGGTTTTATGCCCTCACTTTTAGGCTGCCTGGGATTGGATTAGGGTTATGTTTCAGGTGAGATTGACTAGTCAGCAGTTGCTGCTTCATGTGTATCCTGGTGCTTGGCCGCTCTTGTGGCAGCAAGCCTTGCATCTGTGCGTGGCTTAGTTGGTGTGGCTGATTTGGAAGCGGCGGCGGTTGTGGATCTTTCAGGGGATTCAGCAGCCTGCAACCTCTCTGATTCCTCGACTCAGGTACAAGCTATTTCAAAGCTTTCTGGTGTTCCCGGGATTAGTAGAGCGGAAGTTTGCCATTTGGCGGGACTTCTTGGGTGTTGTAGATGGTGATGGTCAGTTTGTACAGCAGTAGAGTTGCAGTTTATTTGTGAGTTTGTTGTGGAGTGTCGAGGTATCGTTGTCTCTTCGGGGCAGTTCTCCTTCCTCCTCACTTGCTTTGTAACATTACCATTCTTTTAATATATTGATGACATAGTTCTTCAAAAAAAAAAAACATGTCCTTTTTATCATAAGAAATGAGCTGAACAGTTTAGAATATATATTATTCCATTAGGATTGATAGAGTTGACATAAATCTTAACCTCCAGAGGCTTGTATTCCAACCTGATAAAGTCAAGAACTACATTAATCTTTATGGACTCTGTAGAAAGCCCAACATTAGCTCACCTTTAGCTTCATCTGATGTATACTTCTGATACTGCAAATTGATATGTTGGAACTCTGGAGACAAATCTCCTAAAGTTTGGTTATCCAAATAACACAATTTTAGGTCTTCGAATCTTGACAAGAATTTGGCAAGATCCAAGCTTCAGAAAAGACCTAAATCATCCTTTGAATGGTAAATTGTGTGAACAGATGCAGGTAATTTTTTTAACCTATAGATTTAAAGATTCGCAAAAACTCGAATTAGAGTTCTCTCAAAGCTCACCTGTCTAACGCCACCCCAGCCTCAAAAGAATAGCCTGAATAGAGATTCTATAATACCTTTGTCATGTCGGAGACTATGACCGCTCGAACTAGAGTTCTATACAAGCTCACCTGTCTGACGTCACACCAGCCTCGAAAGAATAGCCTGGATGGAGATTCTATAATACCTTGCTCATGCCAGAAACTATGACCGAAAATGTCTAGCACGGATTGTTCCTAATCCGCATGACGTATCATCCATGGTCAATGTGCTGAAGCTCGTTGCCGAAAGAAATGGTAAGAGGGCTTTTCCCTCCAAAATTGGTCATCGTATATTAGTCGTAAATAATGTCGACCCATACATATTTTTTGTATAATTTGTATAAGCTGGGTGCCCAACCTGTGGCGGAAGTGAAAAAATTCTAAAATATCAAATCTAGAGCATCCTTATGGCCTATTGCTGATGATAGCCTATTGCTACCATGAGCTTATTTTATCAGCCTCTTGTTCAACAATTACATGAGCTTATTTTGTCAGCCTCTTGTTCAACAATTAATTATGACCGAGATCCAACTGGAAGGAATAGCAGAGGCCTGTGGGGGTTGCTCTCATGTTTTGGTCGGGAGACCCCAGTCAACTAGAGCTTGGGATGTTTGTTGGCGGTACAAACTGTCGTAGAGATCTGTTAGTGGTAGAGGTTCCAACAGGTAGAGAACATTTTGGTAGAGCCAATCTTGTGTTGATAAGTGCATGTGAACAAGTAGAAGAACCAGCACCAAGGAAAACCATTGAAGAATACCTAGAGGTTTTACAACAATGGAGATGTTCAGGAAAGAGTGCAGATGTGCTTAATGCATTTGATTTTAAAGTTAAGAGTTTTTTTTTTTTTTTTTTGAAGGACGAAAGCCAAAAAGTTTATTAATCAGAGAAAAAGTACAAAATTTACATGTCTCATCTAAATGTGTAAGCACACAGAGATGCCACAGGAGCACGAGCCTGGAGCACAATGTACTTACTCCAGAATAGGAGACTAATGATAAGAATCAATTCGAAGATACTGAATCCAGATGCGTTCCACCAGTTCTGAGTCAAGGGAAGGACACACGTAGGCTGTCAATATCTTTTTCTGGGCCACTGTAATAACACTGCGGTGCGCATGAATAAATGCCCCGAAAGATGTGGGAGAACGGCGACGCCCCATATCGACCATAGGAGCCAACCGAACCAAGATGAAATGCCCTTTGTTTAGCTGGAGGCCATGCGTTGGGATAGGACGCCAAAAGGATGCATCGGCAGTCCAATGTACTGTTAAACAACCCTTGTAGCCAGGACCACGCTGGTTGAACCTCAGGACAATCAAACAGACAATGCTCAAGAGTCTCAACGTCCGAGAGGCAGAGCGGGCATACTGCAGATATGCGAGGATCATAGCGATGTCGAAAGGCATTAACCCGGCAGCAATTGTGGATAACCCGCCACCAGTCATGAGAGACTTTAGGGTGGAGCAACATATCCCAAAGCCATCGCCATGTAACGACACAAAGTGGGTCGTGGAACATGTAGGTGCCACGATGTCGGCAACCGGAGGGGTTGTGGTGCTAAAAGAAGGCGATATACCGACCGACAAATTGCTTGCCTTTGTGAATATTTTCATGACAGTCACATGGCACCCTTTCAGCAACAACAACTTGCACTATGAGAGGCAAATTTTCTGCGACCTTCTCCCATAGAGATACATCCCAATGAGAGAGCATGAACTTTGCACGAAATTCAGGCCAAGACAAGAGGGCGACCCTCCTCATACCATGCTTGAATAGAGACAACACCGCAAGAACCCATCGCCTCGTGTAAGGGGATGAACTGAGGCTGCCAATGGAGGTGCTGAGGGGTCTGGAGGCAATGGTGCCCACCACCATGGAGTCTCCAATAGGGTGTGGATAGAGGGGCATGGCCGAAAAAGATGTCCGACCGCCTCCCATGCTGCCAACAAGCCACGCAAAAAATGGAGAAGAAGCTTTTGAAAAGGCTGCAGAGTTCGAAATAAAGCCCAAAGGTAGGACTGGTTTTTTGACCTTCTTGCCTAGAGGGATACAGTTGACCAAGAGCTTGTCTAAGAAGGCGTGAACCAGAGAGTCATCCTCACCATTCAGAGTCTCCAAATGAACTTTGAAATAAGCACTTTGCTCGCAAAGAAGAAGTCCATCATACCCGCACCACGCCCATTTTGGAAGGATGCACGCCGACCAAGGCGCCTTAATCACAGCACCTTCCTCAGTACCTGCCCAAATAAAGTTCCGAACTATTGCAATGAGCTCACGCACTTTGATCTGTGGTGCTAGCAATAAGGATGCCATATAAACATGGGTACTACTAAGGACTGACTTGGCCACTGTAATGCGACCTGCAAGAGAACTTAGTAGTGGACCACCAGAACAAGTGCTTCTCCAACCCCCTAATGATCTCCTCCCATGCAGCTCCCATAGTAACATGGATGCCAACTGGAATCCCCAACAACTTGTGGCCTGTCCATGCGCAAGTTATTTCCATGGATAATCGTGAACACATGCCGGAGCCGGATTATCCAATGTCCACAAAGCTGTACACTTCTGCCACCCCACAAGAACACCGGAAACCAGTGAAAAAGTGTCTAGAAGCATTTTGGCAGCAAGATTCTCATCATTAGCGACTAGGAAGAGGAACATGTCGTCTGCATATTGATTGCAAACCTCTTGTGTGCCGCCCCTCCATTGCAAGACCATGGAGAAGTCCTCCTGTCGCTGCAATGGTAAATAATCGTGACAAAGCCTCTCGCAACAATTGTGAAAAGCAATGGTGCTAAAGGGAATCCCCTCAATAATACCTTTTAACCGAAAGTGAAAAGGCATGTGACGGCTCACCATGGAAACAGAGATACCGAGCAGAGATATGCGACTTCATAATATCCGATGTGAATTGTTCCCCAAATCCCGCCTTAGCATACAACGACGCATGAATTCCCAAATGACATCGCCATAAGCTTTTGCAAAATCAAGCTTAAGGTATAATAACCGGAAGGTTTTGCCTCACGTGCCCAATAAATTCCCTCGTGAAGCAGCTAAAGCAACATTATTCAAAATGCACCGCTTTAGAAGAAAACCCGATTGGGTTGTTGAGATGGACTCGCCAAGATGTCCTTTACCCGCCTCGCAAAAAGCCTTGGGAGATCTTATATACGGATGACAATAAGGTGATGGGCCGCCAATCTGGAAATAGTCCGAGGATCCTTGACCTTGGGGATGAGTGAGATGGCACTGTGTTTAGGATTCTATCCAAAGCAAGTTGGACCGAAAGTCACGTAAAGCATCATACACATCCGCCTCCAGCCATTCCCAATACTCCTGAAGAACTCAATTGGCAAACCATCCAAACCTCGGCATTTGCCTCTTTTCAGCCTCAAAGATCGCCGATTTTAAATCGCCGCCTATCATAGCCGCTTCTATTGACTCAAGGCCGTCACCGAGATGATGGGGAGAATCCTAGATAAAACAAAGATCTTGCATTTCGATTGAAAGGGAAGATGTTTCAAAGCAAAAAAAGTCCGAAGTGGTTATGCAGATGTTGCCCGAAGTTCGGCTCTGTTAGCAACGAACCATTCGCAAAAGCAATGAGGACATGGTTGATGTCATGCGACGCCTCTTAGCCGCGACATCCGGAAAAGAAGCCCGCATAACGGTCTCCATCATTTAAACCACCGCAGACCGCCTTCATCTTTGCTTGTCTGAATTTGCTCCTCCTCCAATGCTTGGATCTGTGCCAAAATATCACGATCATGAACACCGGAAGACGCCCCTCGCCGAGAATGGAGCAGGTCCCGATACAAAGTGTCCAAGAAAGCATGACTCGCTGCCGCGCAGACTCTCGACCCCACTCTTTGGCAAAACCCCTTTGATCGCCGCAGAATTGCATCCACTATGCGGCCATACCGGACGCCGACCAAGGCGGTTGTCCAAGTATTCTTGCAACCTTCTTGAAAGTCAAGATCCTTCAAGAACTTCACGTTCAAGCTTAAAAACACGCCCTTCCGTGCCGGCCGCCAGGGGCTCGTCTCTAAAATGAATTGCGGATGGTGTTCAAACCGAAGTTATCTCGAGAGTAATCGAAGAGAGGCCCGGAAGTGCCGCGAATCAGATCTCGCATTCCAATAAGCTCTATCCAACCAAGAGCTTGCGCGACCCCCACCAACTTGACCATTGCACCAAGTGAAGGCACCTTCACCATCAATCTCCGAGAGGTTGCAGTCATGGAGTAGACGGCCACCGGGCGCTCAAAACCGGACACCACTGTAGAGGTCGCCCCCAACCGATCAGACTCCATTTCCACCATATTGAGATCCCCAACAAGAAGCCATGAAATATGGCAGCCCAAGCTGAGTATCTTCACTCGCAAAGAGGCCCACAGTGAAGCTCTCTGATGAGGTCTATTGTGGGCATAAACATTAATTAGACCATAATTAACCCCTTGCTCCTGCCATACAATTAGGGCCCAACGACCAAAGCGATCAACCTGAGTAAAGATGACTGGCAAGGAAGGAAGCCATGCTATCACGACCGTGACCGGCGTAAATCCGCCGCGATAAGGACATTAAACTCGCGACCAATCATGTCTGCAAGCTTTGATACGTCTCCCTTACGACATTTATGCTCTTGAAGACATACAAACTGAACATCCAATCTAGATAAGTAAAAAGAAATACGACTCCGCTTGAGGGGGGAGGAGGCTATTCCCTGAACATTCCACGAGACTAACCGCATTGATCTTGCGATGGGGCCAATTCAGATGAGACCACTGGTGTCTCAAGGAAACTTGAGGATGTTTCCTGGGCACCTGGCATGGCCGCAACCTCATCAACCAAATCAGCCCACTGAAGTGGATCAAAGCGACCACCATGGGATGCAATGGGGGGGGGTGCACCGGGCAGAACCGAGGGCTGGGACGCAGAGGAATTAGATCCCTTAGCAGACTTTCGTGGTTGAGGAAGAGCCGGTGGATGTTTAGGTGGTGGGTGAATGCCACGCCGATCAATGTCCATATACTGCCCACGAGCCTCTTCAATTTGCTTTTGCGATTTCTGGATTTCAGCCAGCCTCAACATTTGGTGATCCAGAGACTGAGGTGGAGGAGCTGCAACTAGAAGAGCGGGGGGGTAATCACAGGCACAGGGACTTGTGAGATATCCACTGAGGTAGGAGCTGATCTAGGAGCATGGAGTGGCGGAGGAGCAGATAGAGAATCCTGTTGGTGAACCTTACGATATTGAGCAAAGAGAGGGGCTTCGGGAAACATGAGCGCTAGCTCAGGACCATTCAACAAGGACAGCTTAAATGGAAAGAACATGGGCCCGCTTTGGACAACAATTGTTTGAGGAAAATCACGATGAATGGGCCTTGCCACGCAAACCTTAGTGATGCCGTTGGTTATGGAGTGTTGCAAATGGAGTCCAATCTCATTAGCAATGGCAGAAATAAACTTGGAATCCTGTAACTCTGGAGGAAAATCTTCGATAGCAAACCGAAGGGGGCACGTAAAGGCATCGGCTTAATTGGGAAAGGATCCAGGAACATACTGTTGATAGAGCAAGAAGTGTTTCCAGAGAGGATCAACACCTCGTTCTATGAGTTGAGCAGCCGGTTCAGGAGATTCAAACATCAAAAGAAAGCAACGTTGATCTTTTGCCACAAGCTTGATAGATTGATAAGCGTGGGAGCCCTAGCTTGTGAAGGTGCCTGCACGACCAAGATCCCACCGCCGCGGATCCGTGAAAGGGCGGTGAAGTGGCGGACCACGGAACACGCAACCAACCGCTCCACATGTCGCCGATGATCCTCATGGCTAACTCGCACCACTGGAGCCCCAAAACGCCAAAAGTTGCCCCGCACTCCTCAACCTCATAAAAATTTCTGCCCGATGGGAGCCGGACATCCATAGAGTCTTGCTTTGGCTTGCAATTGCCGGAGATAGGACACGACTTCCTTCCCCGCTATTACCATGGTGGCAATGACCTCGAGACACGAGCCGAGGTGGCGGAGCCGCCTGTGCCCTGCAAAGCCACTCGTGAGAACAGGACACAGAATCCCTCGAGCAATCAGACGATGATCTCCAAGATGTGGTCGATGCATTTCGGGGATGGAAGAGGATGTCGCCCCAGCTGCCGTGGGGAAGAGGGGAAACTCCTCCCCGCCTCGAGGAACCTCCGTGATTGGACGACACCCGGTTGTGGAGGTTGTACCACCACCCGAAAGCACTACCGTGAGAAGTAGTCCGCATCAAGGAACTTCCAACTCAGGTTGGAGGTGCGCCTGCAACACTATTAGGTGCACTGTCCAGGGAGCCACTGTGCACATGAGGTCCGAACTGATATGAGGGACTTCCAACCCGTGGTCGGAGGAGCTAGTAGCCCAGCAAAGAACTTCGCAGATAAAGAGGGTCTTGCTCGAACCTAGAACCTCCAACGAGAGGCGCTAATTGGCCAGGCGCACCACTTTGGTTCGAGGAACCTCCAACGCGGCGTTGGAGGTGTGACACTCTAAGAGTTTTCCAATGGCACAACACCGGCTTGGGCCTCACCAGATGTGTGTGGGCAGTGCGAATTGTTGTTGTTGCCGCAACTACGCCGGATGGAAACCGGAGCAAATCGACGAGGAAGAAGATGGAGCCCTGTCTCAATTGAGGCGCCACACTCATGCCATTAGAAGACATATTGGGCAACACTAAAGGATTGAGATGCACCAAGAGACTAAACTCTCGGGTTTAAAGAGCACCCTCACGAGCCATTGTGTGCATCAGCGTACACTCATCCCCGGTAGAATCTACAAAGATATTCTCGCCAATTCCACCATGAACCGCGGGTAGAAGCACCGTAAGCACGCTTTTGGCTGCTACGATCGGATCTTGTCATCTCCACCAAGAGAGGAGGGCCGAAGTTTCAGATCTGAACCGTCTTTTCCAACAGGCCAATCTCTGAAGGAATTAAGCACCACTGGATGGAGTGCTTAAAGAGCTTTCCAACAAGCCCAAACACCCCAAAACTGCCACAAGATGCAGAAGTTATGGCCAAAAGAAAACTGCAGCCAAACCCTAGCACCGCCAAAAGAGGGCCCAAGCGGATTCCGTCGACCAAAACAGAGGAAACACCATACAAATCATACACCGACGGAAAGCTCTTTCGATAAGCTTTCCAACGAGCCCAGGAACACCTGATTCTGACACCGGAATCTCGAGTTATGAGCAAAAGAGTAGAGCTGAAACCCTAAGCGCCATCATGTTTATGGACCCTTCAAAAACTTTATGGCTTTATGGATTTATGTGCTTTTGCCTACATGGCAAGGAGCCAGTCACAGAAGCATGGATTCTTTAGATGAGACCTCTTTGAAGACAGAGTTTATCATCTGTTTAGTCCAGAAATTCATTCCTATTCCTCACCATGAAGGTAAGGTTCTGACTTAGGAGCTAATACGACCACTTACATATGACCATTTAATATTTTGGAAGTAGATAGTAATTTGAAAATGCAAACTGATTAGAGTGAATATATAGCTAGTATACACCCATAAATTTACTTTTAATTCAAATACCCTTTTCTTGAAACTACCATTTTATTTTATTTTTTGAAAATACTATTTTCCTTGAAAATACCCTGATATTTATTCTTTTGAACCAATTCCCCTTCCTTTAAAACACCCCAATCCATTTACAAATTCCCTTTTTAGCTCAGTCCTGCTTTCTTGAAAATATCCCAATCTGCATTTGCAATCCTCTATTTTTACTAATTCTCCTCTACGAATATACCCCCTTTTATTCAAGGATCCCCCATTTCTATTAATTTTCCCCCCTATGGTATACCCTTTTTTCAAAGAATTCCCCATTGCCGTCGAGTCCCCCGGTTCCTCAATGGGGGATTTTATGGGCGATTTGAGCACCTTTTCCGTTGTGATCTAAAGCATACCATCCAAAGCGTCGACAAAAAAGAAGCTTGACCTCTACCTACAAATAAGCTTCTCAAACATGCAAAAAAAATATTGTTTCACATACAGTATGCCACAAAATCTTAGCCCGACCATGCGCGCAAAACCCTTCCACAAATACGAAATCAAATATTGAAGGTTTATCAAAACATTACAATCTTTGAATCTCTTTGAAATAGAAAAGCAACCCTTCAATGCATTAACATCTTGTTACTTCAAATTGGCATATACTTAAAAGTACGTACTGTTTGCTCGCTTAAACAACGTATGTCAAATGCACATAAATTGATAAGTTTATGGATGTTCCACCTGAGTGCGCAAATTTTGAATTGCGTAGAATTTATTCTAATTATAGCACACCACCTCCATGACCTCAATTTCTCATTCCAGATATTGAACAAACTAAAGATTGTACACCTAAAGCACGAGAATCATACCAGAAACCAAAGCTTTGCAAACCTTTTTATAACCTCAAATTTTATTCTAAACGTTATACAAGTGAACGAACATATCTCTAAAGACCAAAAGTAATACCAATAAAAATGAACACGAGGACCACACATGGAATTACCTTTTCTTGCCTTCATAACCTTGCTAAACTTTCTTGCCTTCATACCCTTGCTAAACGGTATACAATGATCGTAATCCCAAAATTATACGACCACAAATGAGCTTCCATCTGCATGAACTCTACAACAACCAACCGGCACAGAAGAACTTCTTGACCTTCTCCAAATTTCTTCATAATGGATGATCCAGATGCTTATCGTCAAATTCTTCTGCATCATCCTTGATATCCAAGTAGAATACCAAGGTAAGGAAAATATCTTCAGTCGTCATACTACTAGAAAACCCCACTTCAGACTTAAATTAGTTCTAGAGTTCAATTATGACGTCATTTACAATGTGCTGAATAAAGAGGCTACATACAATGGTCACAGGAAAAAACGCCTCCTGCTTGTGTCCATATCCGACTGCAAATTAAACAGCCACATCAATTTACTACAAGTTGCTTTTGCTACTCTTTCTGACTTGAAAAATAGAAAAAATTACAATACCTTGTGCACCCATTCATATTCACCATATTTCGAATCAAATGTTCCATGTTGCAAACTTAACAATTTCAGTGTGAAGCGTGGACCACATTCCTGTCCAAACAACGTGATGTTTATTTTTGTTTCACTGCCACTGATAAACAACAATTTACCTGAAGGCGGGCAATAACACCTTTTTTTTTATTGCCATCAGAACTATCTTTCACCTCTTTTAGGTCAAAAATGTACCTGTAAACAAGGTTAATCACAGTCTAACCACATTCCACTATTTCCACCAAGATTGTTACTATTGTTACTATTATTATATACAACAGAAAAACCTTATCATGTATAAAAGAGGACGGATTATCATTCTGTTGCAGACTTGGTAACTAGCACACCAGATTTTCCAATATTAAATGCTTAACAGTGTATGCATAATACATTGGAAAGCTGAAGCATCCCATCTGAAGCCAAAATGGCACGTGCCTCACGTCATTTCTTTACACATTCTAAAAGTCTCATACGTCTAGAAACGCAATCAGAACAGTTAACATCATATATGACAGACAGAAAAGACTTATTGCAGCCTTTGAACAGCATTCTACATTCTATTTTTGCCACTTAGATGGAAATGTAATTTCACGATTTACTCTAATAAATAAATACTCTAATAAACAGAATGCTGCATCTAAACACTTCAACACCCTTTCATGCCGAAGACCTGAAATATACTGCCTATACTTGAAAACTACAAGCCACTGCTCTTGAGGAATAAAGTTCCCCAGCACGACATTGTTAAGGTTAAATTTAGACAAACCTATGATGACGAAAAAATATAAAATCCCGCTGGTTGTGGAAGGTGACAGCCCGCCGGCCACGGAAATTAGGATCCTGAGGGAACATTGATGCCAGCATCCTGCAAAATGACCCAAAAACACATGACTTCAGAAATGGCACAAACCCAAAATTAAAATTGTGTATGCTACAACCTTCCTATACGGTGGCCCAATCGTGTGGTGAAGTTATTTAGGATAAGCTCTGGTAAATGATTAGTTGGTTTTCCGTGATTCTGTCCAACAGGAAAAAGCTAGCATCAAATAAGCTACCCTGGATAAGCAATGGCAAGGGTAGAAACAATGCCTTTAGATCCTTGCTAAGCACGAGGCTAGAGAGCCTAAAATGGGCTGTCGGTCCATCAGGCAAACTAATCAAAAGTAATCCATCTGCAAAACAATGGCACATTAACAAACTACCACGGCAATCAGATGAGCAATTGACATTGAATAGTTTTTAAAACCTTCTGAAATATATTTGGTACATACTTGGTTCCTTGCGATTTTCGTGAATCACGAACATGCAAGAGAAATCTCTATTCTTCGCATATTTGACAATCTATTAAAGAACAATACGTCTTAATAGATTAAAAACAGCATTTTGCAAATAAGAGTACTATGCTTCACTACCTGTTTGATTGTGTAAGTACCACGCTTGTGGTAATGGGCATTAGGAAATACCCTCAACAATTCAAGGATAAACTTTTTCATTTTCTGCAGTGAATCTTTGACTGTGTCATCTGATTGATTCAGCATGTAAATACGGAACAAATGCCACTTGAATACCCACCGAGGAACGCCTGTCAGAGGTAGTAATAAGAATCTTCGGCATGCGCTCACGGTTAAAATGTGTACCAAACTCATCTACTGCATCATCTGCATGTAACTGTTTTAAAGCATAATAGTGAGTCGTTGGAAAACTCAAAAACTATTTCTGTACACAATGAAGCAGTCAGACAGTTGTGATGTGTACCTCGTCGTCATCGGGCCGAGCAACAGTTTCATCAGGTTCTCTGGTATTCTCAATTGTACGAGGAGTTTTGCGAGGTGGTGGCTGAAAAAATAGAGATCAAGCTAAGAGACAAACACTTAACTCTGCAAAAGCAATCTGTTATTTACTTGAATCAACCACAGGGTAGCATTTTTCAAGAATGGTGGTCCACGGGTGCTACAGACCATATGGCTGAAGCAAAAAGCGTTTCTTACATTTTAGGTACTGATGGAAAGAAAACAAGACGCGACATCTAGGGGGCAACATCCGATGCTCCAATGTCTCTAAAGCATCGAAAAAGGAACCTCTGCCTGGATTTTTACAAACTAAATATGCAATGATATGTACATGGAGTGTAGAAGTATAATCAATGCTTGCCCTTTATTTAGCAATATGGCTACACAATCCAAACACTGAAAACTTTTTCATGCTTATACAGTGGGACATTATAGAAACTTAGATGTTTATAGGAAAGCACCATCATTGGCATACATTAGGTAATGCCTAAGATGTCATTGAGAGGATGCTTCCAAAATTATACAGACATGATCACAGATTTTCTGTGCAATTTGGAAATGACAAGAATGTTCTTTTAATCAAATGGAAAATGCATGTCTATTATTAAGAGATGACCCTAGAGCATGTGGCAGCTTATGTGCCCTGCAGCACACAATAGATCGTGGTAAATTGGACTTTTTATAAGCAAACTCTTTAATTGAGAATGCCTGCAAATAGTTTGAGAAATTTCTGGATGCAGTGTTGCGTCATGGATATGGTGCTCCTGCTTTATCATTAGAACTTCTACGAACGCAACCCAGAAGGTTTGCACTCTTAGTGCTTTTGCTGAAGCAGAAGTCTTACAAGTTGAAAAAGATATTCGCGGCAGAGTAAATTTGATGTTATCATTGAAAGTGCTATTAGTGACATGTAGAAAAAGAGTGGGAGTAAAAGTGATGGCCAAAAAGGCCCTCAATAAAATTCAATACGGCAGAATAGGTAAGGAAACTTTTGTCAAAAAATCTGATGAAAGGGATTTAAGCTTCCAATCTCACCTGAGATGCACTATTTCTAATTTACAATAATAGACATATAGCGATCAGAAGCAGATTAGTAAATCAAGTTCATTGAAATTGAGTCACAAGACAGCCTTACAGCTTCACCAAGTTCCATGCATTCCTTGTCACGCATATCTCTTGCTTTGATACGCTTCCTCTTTGCTTCCTTTTTCTCATGTTTGAGCTTAGCACAGACTTCAGACCTCTTCTGCTTATTCTTAATCAAAGAAGGAAGCTTCTGCCCATCCTTTTTGCCAAGAGATTTGTCTTCATCTTCGTCGTCATCATCTCGACGTCTACGCTTAGCCATCTGCACCGGCAGGCAGGATACGCTAACCCTAAAACCCTAAAGCCTTTCGATTTAGAGGGAATCGGCAGGAGCCAGAAAAAGGTTTTCGGTTTAAAAAACCGTGCCGGGAAAGAACAAGTATGATTTTATCTTAGCTCCCTGGCCTTCGAAGCTCAATTCAAGAAGCACCCAGATTATCAAGGTGCTGCACACGAGGGGTTGCCCTCTCGTGGCCCGAGAATATGTTTTCGTCATTTTGTGTTAGGTCTTTTGTTTTCTGTGAAGCCGTGTGAATGCTATGAACACAAGGTGCTTTATTCTTAGCGCAGGGGCTTTGAGGTTTGCTTACGAAGCTGTGCAAATGAATTCATACAACTGAGGAAGGAAAGAGAAAGTACTGATAATTTTATACGGAATAGGCTAGGCTATGCTCTGGGCTTTTTTTAGGCAATGTGATCTTCTTCAAATGAACGCTATGTATGCCCATCACACATCACGTATCACACATCAAGGAGCAGTCACAATCAACGGCAGAGGTGCTTAGAGAACAGCTGGTTGATTTGGAGATCCAACTCTATGAGAAAGACAAATTGGCAAGGAGTAGCATAGGAGAAGAAGATAAGGAAATTAGCAATGCAAAGAAGACAGATCCTCGATTACTGCGACAAAGCGTATTTAAGAGTCATGGTAAATGCCCGTTCGAGCTGAACCATACGCGACAAATCATTGCCTTCGAAAGGGTCTAAGATTGTTATTTCGCTATGGATTTTAATGCTTTTATTTCACATGTTGTTTAGTTTTTGTTTTTTTTTCCTTTCTTTGAACTTGATGACATGATATTGCACAACTAGCAATTCTGTAACTTTTTAATCAACCAGGTGTTTATAGTGCTTTTTCAACCACTTTTGTTGATCAGACGACTGCACTTGAGCTGCACATTTCAATCAACCCCTTGTTATCTTTATTGTTGTTCGCTCTTTTGTGGTGTAGGAAATGTAGGCATCGTTGCCATCTGACATGTTCTACCTGACTAGATGGCATTTTAAATGTAAGAATTACTTGTCGAAATTTGCACATTGAGGATGGAACAATATTCGCTAACATCTATCTTAGATATGTTTCTATAGTATTGGTGCCACCACATGTTTGCACAAAATGCATGACCTCTTACAAAAGCATCCCCTATTAATCATAATTGTGAAGCGTTTAAGAATTGGACAGCATGAAGAAGCTCGAAAACATAGAATCAATAGGCAAATTTCTTTTCAAAAGGAATGTCATCAAGCTTAGAGCCATAAATGGAAAAATAAAATTTTTGACAAAGCATGAACTTTTTTAATCACAAATTATACGTGAAAAGTCAAATGCTTGGGAAGGAAACATCCTCTCAAGCACCAAAAGAAAAGAAATCTCTACTTGAATAACTTGTTCCTTTGTAATTTCTACAAGTTCAGCATTGTTTTCTGGCTGAGTCGTATCGTTCTACCTGCGACATTGTTCAAAGTTTGTGCATCGTCGTAGAAACATATGTGAATTCTGCGATGTGGATGTTTATAAGTCACAAACAATCCATCTTTGGGTTGTTCGTTCTCAGACACGGCCACGGATGTTGTATCCATCACAAATCTTTATGTGATGATGATGTTATGCTGAAGATCATGAAGAGAAGGAATATTTCTTGCCAGGTGATTTTGTCTTACTTTGCATCAGAGTTTGGCCTTTATTTTTCTCCTCAGCATTGGCTTTGCAATTAGAGCATTGCTTCAAAATGCAGAGGCCTTGATGCAAATTAGTCATGATAAAAGTATAATTTCTTAGTGCGCCAAACTTTTAGGCCACATTCTTTTTTTTTTTTTTTTTTTTTTTTTTTGGGGTTGTTCTATGTGTCATTCCGTGATTCAATAAAGGAGTAGAAAGCTTTTCATGTACATTTTATATCCATGCATTGTATAAGGGTAATGCAATTGTGATATGATTCCCGATTTGGTACTAGCCAACATTATTCGCGAGCTGTCAACTGAGAATTATGAATCAATTGCATTATCCTTCTTGTTAAGATTCTTACTGGTTGCAGTACAAATTGTTATCTTGAAAGCGTATATGACATGACTACACAAAGTTGCATCACAAATATTATAGCGGTTCAGTTATGCTATTGTCTGTGGTTCTCAAATAGAGAAGAGAAGAGCATTTTTGGGTTTTGACGTTTTTCTATTGCATAGAATTTTCAAGAAATCCACGAGAATCACATGTGATCAATGACTACGATATTAATTTTTTTCTTATTAGGTCAATTGTCAAGGTTGACCTGTAGCAGCTGCGCCCTGCCTATTTGGGGAGTCGATATGGATAAGAAAAAAGAACCAAATGGAAAGCTATAAGCTTCTTTCTAGATAGAGAGCAAATACGGTGTGTGGTAGGGGTCAAAGTAGGATTTATCTGCATATAAAAATGAATGGTTTTTCACTTGAGCCAAAGCATGTGCATCCCATAGAGTTCGGGAAAAACAACATTAAGATATTGTTGAAGAGGACTCTTGGACCATTTGGGTTACCCTTCTTGTTGAGATTCTTACCTGCTGTAAGCGCAAATTATCGCCTTCAAGATGGTATAGATGATATGGCTATGCAAAAATTCTTCTGTTAGATCTTGAATGCCTACGAACAAAATTTGTGGCACTGGAGCAAGAGAACCAGAAGTTGCTCATGTAGTTATAGTAAGCGAATTCTGAAAAGGTGCAAGAGCGTAAGGATTTATCCCAACATATTCACCAATTAAAGGTTGTCTTACTATCTTCAAGGCAAAAGTCCTCCAGAGCACATAATAGTTTGAAGGAACCCAAGCTTACTCTCTAGAGTAGTTCGATAATACTCGATCTCAGTTCAGAATATTCTTGAATCAGATGCATGCAATGTCAAATGCTCCATACTTGATATCCATCTGATGCATCTCGACTTGGATTAGTTGTATCTTATTGACATGTACAGTGCTAGAATGGTTTGCGCCATTACTAGAAAATAAATCACCATTGTTAGAGAATATTGATGACTTTAATTAAGGAATTTCAAGCATATTTTGGAGCTACCGATAGTCTGAAGGCATCATTTAATAAGATTTGAAATTGCAGCAAGGATATTGCCCTTCCTCGATTTCTGTGGCATATATTTGCCTTCTTCCATGTGATATTCTGGAACAAAGAGGTATTAATAGATCAATTCCCACAGGGACTTCACCATTACGTTAAGGATTTGCTTCTTGCTTTCCATGAAGACCCCAAATCACTCACAGAGGCTATTAATCGAGCAATACAATGTGACAATTGATCATTCGAGCACCATTCAGATCGTCTTCAAATGTCGTACCGTAGATCAGAGCAGACTTATGCCTCAATGGCAGGGGCCCCGCTCTCAGCATCTACTCAGATATCCAACTCCGTTCCTCTAGATAGCCCCACTTCGATGGAAATCAAGGTGGTACGTCGTCAATGACCTATGTCTAAAGGTGAAAAGGAGTGACTCGAGCAAATCATCTATGCTTATTCTATGAGGGCCTAGGACATATAGTAGTGAAGTGTCCACGCAGATAAAAGTGCCAACAATCAAGCAAGTGCTAGTGGAAAACTTAGTTCCAGTTCTTCAGTTAGATCAAGCAGTCTTAGTAGGCCCAACAAGCTAGCTCAGTCCCACAGTTTCGAAGCATTGAATTATATAGAGGAAGAGCTAAAGGGGTAAGTCCAACCAAAGTTGGAGCTATTTTGTTGGACAGTCTATAGAGTATGTAAAGTATGTTCCTAGTATTGGTTCAATTTCATTGAATTGAACTAATGCAGCTTTCGCAACACAAATTGAGCTTAGCACAGCTAGGTGCCATCAAGTTCTTGCCTCCGCTCTCTTGGACTCCTAAGCCAACTCTTGTTGCATGGATCAAAAATTTGCTTCGACATATCGAATTTTGTTAAATAAGCTTCCTTAACCAATTTCTGCAGCAAATGTTGACGGGCATCAGAGGGTGTTGTTGAAGAGTATGGGCTAGTCCATGTGTTACTTGATGATTTGGCATTGTGATTTCTTTCAACATAATTATCAGCCCCAAATATCCAGTTATTCTTGGTCTGCCTTGGTTTGAATTTCATAATTTGAAGAGTGATTGAAGGAAGGAAGCAATCAAGGAGTCTCAAAAAAGTAGTGCACCCAATTCTTGCACTCCTACAGGATAAGATTTAAGATCTCATCAAATCTTGACTATTTCTTAGCAGAGGTTATGCAAGAAAGGACGAAAAGAAGGAAGTTTATGTTTGTAGTCTTAGCAACTCTGTCTTCCAGCCCACAGAAGTCAGAGATCCAACTTCCTGCAAAGTATTCGAAGTTCATAAAATGGTTTTAACAAGGTAAAAGCCAACACCCTTTTTGAGCATTGGCTTATGATTGTTGTATTCATCTACACCCAGGAAAGGAACCACCATGGGACCGATTTATAATCTGTCGCCATTAGAGTTGAAGCTCTCTGATGGTATATCGACAAGCAGTTGACAAATGAATTTTTCCTACAACCTAGATCTCATGTTGGTGCATCCTTAAAGATGGTTCTCTTCATTTTTTGTCATAGATTATCGGGGGTTGAATAAAGTTACCATTCAAAAGAGATATGGCATGCCATGGATTTCAAGTCTTTTAGAACGCTTTAGTGGAGCCAAGTACTTCACAAAGCTTGATCTTTAGGATGCACACAATCTTTTTTGAATCCGACCGAAGGATGAGTGGAAGATTTCACACTCATCATAGACATTTTAAATACATAGATATGCCTTTTAGTTCTCACGAATACACCTACAGTTTTCCAATGTATGGCAAACAATGTATTTTGAGGCTTCTTGGACATCTTCATGTTCATTTATCTAGATGTCATTCTAAATTATATGAAAACTCAAGAAGAGTATGTCATTCTAAATTATATGAAAACTCAAGAAGAGTATGATGATCGTATTCACCAAGTTCTATAAAGATTGTGGGAATATGGCCTATATGCTAAATTAAAAAAGTGCAATTTTAATCACAACGAAATGGAGTTTCTAGGGATTTTCACTCGAAGGCATTTCAATGGATCCAGCCAAAGTTCAAACCATTTTAGGATGTCAGTATGGTTACATTCAGTGCTTCTTGGAATTCAGAAATTTTTATCACAAGTTCGTCAACAAGGATCATGGTGCCCTTCACATGCTCATACAGAAGAATCAATCCTTTACATGTAATGCAGATGCAATGGAGACATTTAGTCATAACCTTTACATCTGCTCCCATCTTAGCTCATGTTGATCTAGCCAAGCCTTCTATCATGGAAGCTGATGCATCGAACTTTGCACTGGGAAATGTCATATCTCAAACCGTGGTGGATGGTTAAATTCATCCTGTCACCTTTAGTTCACAAAAGTTAGTTGGAAATCAATTACGAGATCCATGACAAAGGGCTTTTGGTCATTATACATTCTTTTGAACATTGACACCAGTTTTTGAAAGGTTCTCCACATCAGATCATTATCTATAATGATCACAAGGATCTCACGTACTTCTAGACGCTCGAGTTTTGAATAGACGGTAGGCTCTTTGGGCTCAATTTCTCGCATATTTGCATTTTCTTATCATATATTGCCCAAGTCATAAAATAGAAAGCAGATGCACTATCTCGACACTCATACCTTGCACCTTGGTTTTTGACCATAAGAAGCAAGCCCTTTTGGGCCTCAATCACTTTCGGTTAATGGAAACTAATGTCTTTGAAACATCTGCAGATCCGACTATTCTTGATTCCATATATACGGTTGTTTGTATAGACGCATTTACACATGACAACTTGGATCATATTGTTCCTGGCCGTGCTTCGTGCTTGAGATCTAGTCATTATTGTCCAAGTTACGATTAGTTCCATTGGCAAGATGGTTGCTCTTTCTAAACAGTATCATGTATGTTCCTGATGGCCTTTCTCGTCTTCGAGTTTTGCAGCATGCACATGGCTGAACATTCACAAGACTCTCATTTTGGTTACCCAAAACTATTGGTGGCCTCAACTTAGTAATTTTGTTGAGGGTTATATTCACACTTGCGATGCGTGTTGCTAATTTAAGATGCCTAGAAATCGTCCTTATGGGTTGCTGCAACAATTGTTGTGACGCTCCCTGAATATATACGACACCCAGCCGTATACATACAGGGACTTTCCCCTCCCATGGCAACCAACTTGCCATGAGCAGGGCCCTCCGTCTATTTCGGGCCATCTATGAAATGATGCCCGAAAGAAGGACAAGAAGGGTCATTCGCCCACGCCTTCAATGGGACTCCTACGTGGCGGAAGCATGAATACAAGGGTTAGCACACAAAGATAAATCATATATAAATAACCACCACGAAGGGTGGTGCATCCATCAAATACCAGCGGCATAGAATATGCATCTAAACCTAAGAAAACACCCAAACCCGAGGTTCTACCCGGCTCGAGACTCGGTGAGGATCGACCGGACTACTGGGCCTCAAGAGATCAGCAGACCGAGTCTTGGCATGGCGTTGGCGGCATAGAACATCGGCTAGGGTTGACCACTCCATCCGCCCCTCCCTGTGCACACTTTGCAGATGGGTCAATTCACGCCTATGGCCGCTATAGCCTTGGGAGACGAGGTTCAAGGTATCACCCTTTGAGCCTACTCCGGGTTCATGGCGCCTGGTCAGGATGAGGCAGGTCGGGGAAGCGTCCCCTTCGAATCACGGTGGTTCCATGGGTGAGCTAGAGAATACGCATCGCATCAGCGACCCCGCATCCGTGCCGACTTACTCACCCTAAATCTACTCAAAGTGCAAGGTGCTCCATACCGGATCACACCTTCCCACCCGGGGAGTGTCGGACCCATACCCGGCCCCCACGTGACCGGCTATCAGGCCCTAGCCCTTGTAGGAGTCTCAGAGCCATGTATGCTCATGCAAGACCCCACCCCTCATGTCACCACTTTGTGTTCCTTGTCGGTGCTAAGCGGACCATAGCATCTAGGACCCGGTGGGTTCTTGTGCATGTGCCGCATTATTGGGAATTACGGGGGTTTTATCTAGGAACATACTAACATATATGAGTTGGAGGTCTCTACCCCGCCCTTATTTCCCCATTTCGAGTGATACCATACAAAGAACTATCAATCCATCCTTTTAGGAACCAAACCGTAATCGAATATAAAGAGAACTTACCTTTACAATCAAGGGTTAGTTCCTACCATTAAACACAGAGAGAAGCAGAATTTAACATCACATCAAAGTGCCCAACAGGCGCTACCCTAGAATTCACAACTAAACTACTACCAACGGTGTTTGGCTGGACCGATTATCGTGGGGTGCTTCCATAGTCTTTGTATATGAAGGGTGGCAAAGAACGGCTAGGGGTTGTTTAGTGATTTTGGTGAGGTCAGCAGTCCTTGAGGCCACCGCTTGCTTTGGCTCAGCGAAGCGATCCCCTTTGCTCCAAATGCTCCTTAAGGCCCAAGAATCCTTGGCTGTTGCTGCTTCCTTAAGGCCAACAAGCCTTGCTCTTGCAAGCCCGCCTCTCCTCCTCCTCCCGGCTGCTCCTAATTCGAATTGGGGCACAAAAGCCCTAATTTGGGTGTCCAAAATGGAAACCATGCCTTGCCCAATCGATTTGGGCCAAGTGGCACCCCCTTGTTGGTGCTAATTAACTAATTTAGCTTAATTAGGGTAATTAGGCTATATACTTTATAATTATCCACAATGGATTTATTAACATAGCTAAATAAAACCATTGTGGTCGATGCCCACTTAGCCAATTACCCCCTTATGTCCTAGTGACGTGTCCCGGCGTGCATACGTATACCGTATGAATGCCTGGAACGTCACATTCTCCCCACCTTAAAAATGATGCTGTCCTCAGCATCAGGACTACTATTGTTGCAGGGCAGCACATCATGATCATCGCTTAGGAGTGTTAAAAGTGAACAGTGAAAGTTTGTGGAAGTGTCACTGTTTCATCTGTGGTGACGAGCTCACACTCTATCTATGTTAGAAAGCATTCTTTCTATAGATACAGGTAACTGATTATATATTAAAGACAGGTATAGATATAAAGAACTTCCATTTGTTGTTATATTATAATACAGAGTTATTAACCTCGCACTGATTAATAGAAAGTCATTCTAATCATATTAACTTTTTGTGTGTATATGTTTTCCTATTTTGGTACAATTTTAACAACTCATATATTGCTATTGTGAGTGTTTAGATGCCTCTGACATTTATAGTTACCCTTTAATAGAATTATATATTGTACCGTATATTCCATTTTGACCTATATACGTTAACGTTATCTAAGTCTCGTTATTCCCTTAGGAGTTTGTGTAAGACATACATACTTATCCCCTTCTATTATATTTGATTATGTGTTTAATAACTTGCTGATTATCTTTAATGTTTCCACAATCACACTTTCTATCTTTAGCATAGATTGCAGTCACATGAGGACACATATTAATTCATTGGTTATGTTTGTACATTTACCAGACGTCCCGATATTCTTATATTTGAATTACTTATAAATTTATCACACATACAGGTACAGGTGCAGCTGACGTATACATTCAACGTAATTGGTACCGCCCCGGTCGCTATCCGGCAGTGCTATGGCTATGCAATAAATCCAGATCACGAAGGCCGATTCGCGACTATGGTGTTCACGGCGGAAGCATGAAACCATCGTGGTCTGCCACGAGCCTGTTAGATGATGATAACCGAGGAGGTCCGGGCTCCTACTTGAAGTAGAAGTCTTGAATGTTGGGAATAAGGAGTGTTAAGATATCCCTAATTTGGATGGATACTCGAGAAAATTGGTATGACGATGTTTGGTATCTAAGTGAAATCTTTGGACCTAAAAATTACGAGGATTGATGTATGATGCGGCATCTAGGTTGCTATTCAATGTAGAAGGAGATCGGATATAGCACGATATATCCTGGTGGAGAAGTGGTTTATGATTATCTACTATAGACCATGTTAAGGAGGTACTATGCCAAGGTGGAAACCGGATTATAAGTACCGGCTCCTGAGAGGGAAAACACTTTAAAAGTGTAGGTTTGATTCGTGGAAGCAGTAGAGAATAATGTGTATGAGGATGTTGATCCATAAATTATGGATTATAAAATTACACATATATTGTGTTTGGTAAAGAGATTGATGTTCACGAGGTGTGAAACAAAGACGCTTAAGATTATAGGCGACTAAGAAGACCACGTGAGGCACGTGAATACTTAATAACGTTGGTCAAATGCATGATCCTTATGCAGGGTGAAAATTAAAGAAATGGCGGATCCTATGCCGGACGGGGGTATGTAGGCGGGATAAGAGAGCGGACAATAGTGTGGGGACGTAGTTTTCCCACAAGGTGAAGAGAGTCGAGGTCGAACGGCGAAGGCAAGAATAAGCGTTCTCAGAAGGCTCTTTGGAATGGAAGACGGAATTGCTAGCAAAGGGTGCAACCGCCCGAAAGCTACAAAGTATGTTGGAGCTCTGGTGAAGCTTATTCTATGAAGGAAAGTTGACGTTGAACTAATGATACATTAGGAAGGCAAGTAATGTACCCACACGACAAGTGGGAGACAAAGGGTGCTTGAAAGTTGTTGTAAACAATGTTTCAAATATAGAGAGTTTGGAGGACACTTTGAAGAGACCAAAGCCTGGAATATGAAGAAGGGAGGCATCCAATGAACATCTCGCCAAGGAGGATGTGCTACGGATTTGGTATCGTGTGTGCATCGAGGAGTAGTTCAGCGTTGGTAGATGTGTATTAGGACCATTTACTAGGAACATAGCTAGAAAAAAGATAGGGTATATACTAGAACTTTTAGTTCATATATATGAATCTGGAGGTAATGAAGATAAGAATTCCTATAGTAGACATCAAGTATGGCCACTAGGAACTTAGGGTGGCATGTGCCCCTATGGAATTTATGACTAGGCGTGAGGACCAAGGCGAGCTTTGACCCTAAGGATAGAGAGTCTAGAAGGTGTGGTGTGAAATCCAAAGCATATATAGGAGAAGCATCTAGGGCTCGTCAGCGAATCATATATGAGTCAAGAGTTAGGGTTGGTGCACACATGTTACTATATCTCATAATAACAACGTAGTGGTTTTAGGATGTTTGAAGGATTTAGTAGTATTACATACTACACTAGCGAGGGATATCAAGGATGTCGATTGTGACATCGGATGTATGTCATATTAAAAGAGAATAGAATATTAGGTACAAAGGCGAGGGAAATATTACTTGACAAGGTTTCTGAAGGAGCATAATGATATGCTTATATACGAGATATTGGGTTAGGTATGCTTTACCGGAGATAAGCATTCAAGTTATCCGAATGGTTAGAGTTGATTATCTTAGATACGTCATTACTAAGGAAGGCGAGAAAGTTTAAATGAGTGAGAATAGCTAGAGTGAGTCTAGCATATCACGGTGATGTTACGTTCAAAACATCAGGAGGATGGTTGGAAGCGGTATTGGAATAACCGATAATGAGAGCTTAACTACTCAAAGGTTCTAGATACCAATGTATTAGTTCAACGTTATAAGCTAAGAGCATTTATTTGGTTTTGGGAATGAAAAGATATATAAGAATATCGCGTCCCCTGATGGAAGATAAGAAGGAGTACGATGACTTTGGCGATTATACCTTTAGGGGTAACCAAGAAGAGGGCAGTACATAGGAATTCCAAGTCCCGATAAAATCAAGACGAGGTGTATTGATCAGAACGGTTGTGGTTATATAGACCAGTAGTCCATATAATCGAAGAGTTACCCTACACGCGGTGAACAATTCTAGGTCCAGAAGTAGAAGCTGGAGGATCCGTTTCCTTGCGGCATAGACCCGTTAGAGATTATGACTTCGAAACTCTTAAGAGGGTAAGGAATTGGATAATCATATGGCGGTTACTAACGAAGATTGAAACATTGGATTTTCCTATTAGAAGACCAGGGGGTTTTAGTGCCTCCGCTTCATTATGAGGGAGCCAAAGACGACAACATTCAAAGGGATCAAAAGTTGAGGTTGACATGCTAACTTAAGATAAATAGGTTAGGTGTGACAAAACATGGCGAAACGCAAATTAACTGAAGGAACCTTTAGAAAAGGCCTTGACCCGTGGTAGAAACCTTTGGAACTATGGCATAATCCCATGGGAAAATTATAGTTTATGTGCGGGGTTAAAGTACCATAAGTTTAAATTCATCCCTTTTAGGTCAACCCCTTTAGGTTAAGATACTCCATGGTGGCGTACCTTTATTGGGTGGACGGTCACTTATTTATACATATACCATATAAATACATGGAACGTCACATTCACCCCCTCTTAGAAAATAATGTTGTCCTCAAGCATTGGGGTTAGTTAAACAAATGGCGGTTAATCGGCGCAATAGAAGGAAGTATCCTTAAACCTTCTTATGATAAGTATGTTAAATGCACCTTGGTGCTTAAACTCTGCTATCTTGAGATCCATACATGGGCAAGTCACGTCTTCGCTTCTTGGCACGCACATGTGAATACATCGGCATGTACAAGTCCAGCGTAGAGTTGGCCCCTTTGGGAAGTAGGTGGTGCCAGCCACATCATAAGAACTACAAAGGTTACATTTCAGCTAAGTTAGAGCAGATCTCTAGCGATTGTGGGATGAGGATATATGTTTGTTATGTACATAGCATGGACACATACGATAAACATCTTTGGAGAGGTAATCTAGGTGGTGACACTAGGAGAGAAAGACGGCGTATCCTAAAGTTCTTGATGGAGGGTGCGGATACGTTGAAATGTGCAAAGGATGATCAATCCGTTGCATGCTAGGGTATGATGTGGTAGTTTGCACTTGAAGTAAATGTCAACGGCCAATAGAATAAAGCTTAAGGTAGTGGGGTTGAGTAGTACAATAGTACAATTCGGGATAGGTATCAAATAGGAGTTACATGCTAGAAGCTAAAATGTGTCTTGAATAGACACGTAAAACTAACTTTCCCACATGATCCATACGGATCAGGAGGTGGCGCCATGGGTTTCATGGAGGTCTCGAACATGGATACAAGTCCGTGTTGTCTCAACATAGATAATTGTAGAAAGGCTCACAAAGTACAAGGCAAGCACCTTGTAATTCACGATTTATACGAAGGCTCACCCGCTCTTAGGCCATGACTATGGCTTAAATGCGGATGCCAAGTCATTTGGAATGCCAGAACAGCAGCATGACATCATGACAGAGAAATGTAATGAGTAACATTTCCAGGATGTAGGACAATGTTGGATTATAACTCCCAATGATAGGTAGGTTTACAATATAAGGGCCATATAATAGTGGCTTAGAAGGCACAAGGCGGTTAGCGGATACGTAAAGGAGTAATTGGATTGGTGACTCTACTGAATATAGATCACAACTAAAGGATGATTTGTATACGATGTGGCTGATGCATGATATTTAGCAATCTGGATAGATAGGTTATTACCTAACATGAAGGGTGGTCATTGCTAATATACAAAGGTAGATTTGCGGCTTGAAAGGCAGCAAGAGCTGAAAAACTCCTTAAAGATTTGGTGCATGGCTTAGGGAAGAAGACTTCCATGTCCTAAGACAAGATGGTGAATTGAATTCACCAAGGACATTTTAATAAATAGATAGATAGGTAGATAGCATTTATATGTCATGCCACATTGGCGTCCCCGAGGACATATGATGGACCCCCGGAGACTTGAACACAATATCTACGAATAGAGGAGGCCTACCTTGGGGGTCTTTGGGTGGTACTTGTCCTTTGGGACATTCACATAACCCTTGGAATACGTAAAGTTCATTTGTGGAACTTAACGCCATTTGGGGATTAAAGGAATGGTTGGAAATACTTTTCCCCAACCATATTTGGATACCCTAGAAGGAGGTGAGTAATCAACAAGGGTTGGGTGGCATTGGATTGTGCGGGGAGAACAACTCTAAAAAAAAAAAGGTAGATTGTTGTCACTTTTGACAGTGTGGTGGTGGAATAACTACTCATAGCCATGTAGGCGGTGAAGTTTGGCACAAAATGATACCAAGGTTTGTACCCAACAAAAGGACTCATTACGTATTTGAGAGTATGTGCCATGATCTGGGGAAGTGATCCGTAAAAGGAACAAGACCAATGAGAAGGAATATTGAAGGGTGGTAGGATCAAAGGAATCCAAACCGATGGTCTAGAGGGTCTTTGCATGGCGAGTCCCTAGTCGGTTGGGCGACAAAGAGATCCTTTCTCCGGGAACGGAGAGGCGAGTCAAGGTTTAGACACTAGAGTGAGGCAACGTTAATTAGAATTATGTTTATAAAACATTACTTATATAACGTCGAATAAGGTCTAATATAAAGCATATGAATGTAGTATGGATTGAATCATGGCAAGGGCCGAAGAAACTGTGTTATCAAGGCATCTGCCAAAGGACAATAATAATTAAAGTTATGGATCGAGGAACGCCGATAACTGGGCATTATTATCGTTAAGCCTAAAGAATATCAAGGATATAACACATCTTTGCTATTCTAGAGAGTTGCCCCTGTCGTTAATTAAATTTGAATTAGTCCCACCAAGTGAGTTGATGTTATCATAACAAGTTGGCCGGACTTGCTAGATTACGTCGTGTCATTTGGTCGGTTTATTCCTAGGGGATACTAGCTTTATATATGGTTAACAGTTATCCGGTTGACTATGGCAGAGAAAGGTCGACTCTCGTGGCCATGGCGAGAGAGCTTGCTCCGGCGGCTATGGCGAGAGAGCTTGCTCCGGCGGCTATGGCGAGAGAGCTTGCTCCGGCGGCTATGGCGAGAGAGCTTGCCCTGGCGGAGTTCTTTGCCTCCACCGTGGGTTTACCAAAGGCACGGCTCTAATTTTAAAATATAGATGCATTATAAATATTAGAAAAAGGGTTATATCCCTTCAAGAAAGAAGTTGGCTTATTGGTGAAGGTGTTGGTTTGGGTGCAGAAGGTCAGGGGTTCAAGACCCCATAGTACCCTTTTATATAAAAGTTGCTATGCAGAGAAATAGAGTACTATATGTGTATAAGAAATATGTGAAACACATATGTTACATTCAAGAGAGAGTTTGGTGTGGTGGTAGGCACCTAGGTTTGGAGTTCAGAGGTCATGGGTTCAAATGGGTTGAGGCGCCATAAAATATGTATATAAAGAAAAATAATAAAATTTTTATACGGCGGAAATCTGGCGTTTTATCACGGTCGGGCGCCGACCGACATTATCTGGCGTTTCTACCGGCGTCGTGAGTCGATCAAAAGCAAGCGGCGCAGGAGTTGACTTTCGGGGCCCCTCCTTGACCATTTTTTCGCCCGACTACTTGGCCCGTCTAGGGTATTTGGGGAATACGCCCGATCCAATGGAGCCATTTCGCCTTCATCCCAGCTACCTACAAAAGGTTATAGCCCCTCAAACTTGGGTCCTCGGTCGCCCTAACTTCTTTAAACCTAACCCGACGAGCTCACGAGTTAGAGTTTGGTGATGCTATGATTAGGTCAACCGAATCATGGCTCGATACCTGCTTAATGACGCTCCACGAATATATACGACACCCGGTAGGTATACATGCGAGGACTTTCCCCTCCATGGCAACCAACTTGCCATGGCGGGGCCCTCCGTCGGCCCCGGGCCATCTATGAAATGATGCCGAAAAGAAGGTTTCTGAAAGGGTCATTATTACGCCTTCAATGGGACTCCTACGTCGCGGAAGCATGAATACAAGGGTTAGCACACAAAGCATAAATCATATATAAATAACCACCACGAAGGGTGGTGCATCCATCAAATACCAGCGGCATAGAATATGCATCTAAACCTAAGAAAACACCCAAACCCCGGGTTCTACCGGCTCGGACTCCGGTGAGGATCGTGGCCAATTTGGGCCTCAAGAGATCGGACAGACCGAGTCTTGGCATGGCGTTGGGCGGCATAGAACATCGGCTAGGGTTGACCACTCCATCCGCCCCTCACGTGCACACTTTGCGGATGGGTCAATTCACGCTATGGCCCGCTATAGCCTTGGGGAAACGGAGTTCAAGGTATCACCCTTTGAGCCTACTCCCGGGTTCATGGCCTTTGGTCCGATGAGGGGGTCGGGAGCGTCCCCTTCGAATCACGGTGGTTCCATGGGTGAGCTAGAGAATACGTGCCGCATCGGCGACCCCGCATCCGTGCGGGCTTACTCACCCTAAATCTACTCAAAGTGCAAGGTGCTCCATCACGGATCACACCTTCCCACCCAGGAGTGTCGGACCCATACCCGGCCCTCACGTGGCCCGGCTATCGGGCCTAGCCCTTTGTAGGAGTCTCGGGAGCCATGTATGCTCATGCAAGACCCCACCCCTCATGTCACCTGCTTGTGTTCCTTATGCGGTGCTAAGCCGGACCATAGCATCTAGGACCCGGTGGGTTCTTGTGCCACAGCCGCATTATTGGGAATTAGGGGTTTTATCTAGGAACATACTAACATATATGAGTTGAGAGGTCTCTACCCGCCCTTATTTCCCCCATTTCGAGTGATACCATACAAAGAACTATCAATCCATCCTTTTTAGGAACCAAACCGTAATCGAATATAAAGAGAACTTACCTTTACAATCAAGGGTTAGTTCCTACCATTAAAAACACAGAGAGAAAACGAATGAGAACATCACATCAAGTGCCCAGCAGGCGCTACCTAAATTCACAACTAAACTACTACCAACCGTGTGTTTTGGACCCGTTATCGTGGGGTGCTTCCATAGTCTTTGTATGAAGGGTGGCGAAACGGCTAGGGGTTGTTTAGTGATTTTGGTGAGGTCAGCAACAGATCCTTAAGCCAGTTTGCTCCTTGGGCTCGGCCGCTTGATCCCAAAATTTCAATTTGCTCCTTGGGCTTCGGCAAGATCCTTTGGCAATTTGCTCCTTAGGCTCATTTTGCTCCTTAGGCGCCAGTGGCTCCTCTCCTCCATCTCGGTGCTCCTAATTAATTGAATTGGGGCACAAAAGCCCTAATTTGGGTGTCCAAAATGGAAACCATGCCTTGCCCAATCGATTTGGGCCAAGTGGCACCCCCTTGTTGGTGCTAATTAACTAATTTAGCTTAATTAGGGTAATTAGGCTATATACTTTATAATTATCCACAATGGATTTATTAACATAGCTAAATAAAACCATTGTGGTCGATGCCCACTTAGCCAATTACCCCCTTATGTCCTAGTGACGTGTCCCGGCGTGCATACGTATACCGTATGAATGCCTGGAACGTCACAATTGTCTGTTTTAGAGGGTCCATGGAAGTCAATTTACTTGAATTTCCATTATTATCACTCGTCGTCCAAGGGCTTTGATTATATTCTCACAATGATAATTAGGTTCAAGATAGATTCACGAAGATAGCACATTTTCTTCTATGCACAAAGACTATCAGCATTATATAGGGAGATCGCAGATTTAGTTATGCAAGACGCATTCTGGCATCATGGTTTTTTGGATGACATCATCAATGGTCATGAGCCACAAATCGTCTCGCAGTTTTGGAAGCACTTGACCAAGCTACTCAAAATTTCTTATAAACTCTCCTCTAGCTATCATCCACAGAGAGACGATCAAACAGAGAGTATCAATCAAACACCATTGGAGAAATACCTTCGCTACTTCATTTGGGTTGCCTTCTTGTATCTTGCAGAGTTTGCATAGAATAATTCGGTATATGCTTCTATGGGATGTACTTCTTTGTTTGCAAACATAGGCCAGCATCCTCGCTGGACTATGCTTCAGCATCTAGAAGTCTCTATGAACCTTCAAATGAGGACCGTCTGGTTCAGCTCTGAGGAATTTAAGATGAGCTTGCTTACCATTTGCACAATGGCTAGACAACATATAGATTGGTTGCAGATCGACATCAACTCGTCCCCCTCAAAAGCCACTAAGTTTCGTGTGGGAGATAGTGTGTGGTTATTGCGACGTAATGTATGAAGACAACCAGGGTATGTGACAAGTTAGAATTATTGTCATCCCCAAGCCCAAGCCCCTGTAGCTGATTTTCATCGACACTACTCTGATAAGCATAGCCCAAGTTCCTGCATTGCGGCTCCTGGAACTTGCCATCAAAGCATATGGATGGTGGCATGATTTTATGTATTATTATAACTATACGCATGACAAAACTTTTGCGCGTGAGAGGGATTCGAATCTGATGTAACGTAATTTGTTAACATATGCATACCAGCTTTGTTACATAATAAATAATAATAAATAAATATATAGAAAGCTTTAAAGGGGATAACCTCAATAATTTGCCTTAGTAAGACAATGAATATAGTTACTTATGAAAAGTATGATATAAAATATTTGTAGCATGACGCATTATACTAACGTATAAAAGGTGAATATGAAATATTTAATGATACTTTTCCTTTGAATTTGCCAGATCGTCGAACTATGTCATGCTCTGATTGGCCTAAAATATTTTGTTTAATCATTAAAGATATAGGTATCCTGGAAATAGCTAGATTAGATAATATTTTACAATTAATTTTGCTTAAACATGGATCTGATGGTACCTTGATATTCCAATATATCTTGTAAAGCAAAAGCGTGCATCAAAAAGTTCTATATAAATATCTTCTATATCGTCGTTCAGATCAAATAAGAATCGATCATCCCATGCAGGTCTTATATGCTCTATAAAATAAATCGAAGCAATTGATTTAGTCTGTAGGAGGTTATTAAATCAATGTGAATGCATACCTTTACTTGATGTAGTTCTTGATATTTGCTTGCCACATGTAATTTGCAAAAATGGATAGACATTTCCTAGAGCATAGAAACATAGTCACAAAATAGGATATATATCTAAAAGCTCCAAAAACGCGAGCAAATTTTTGAAATTCAATACCGAATAAAAAAGTATTTTTGAAGTCTGATGCACATAGTTGAGATATTTCTAGCCTTCCAACAATCATTATGATATATAATAGCTTTCGAAACTTTTATAACCTATTAGGCTTCAAATGTGGATTGTACAAAGCTAATATATACCAAGTGATAAATATTCGAAAGAGTAGAAAATTGAAGCTTTTCACCTACTTCCCTCGAGCACTACACTAACATATATTATTTAAAGTTTCTAATACTCTAAGTAAGGTATAAGAAATACAAGGAATCAAACTTTCATTTCCCTTTAGCTAGAACAAAGTGGACTTATTCGGAGACTTTTTCCTCCTTTTACATTCAAAAGATCCTAAATTAAAATAATGAAGCCTTCTTTTCTGATGATCTTCACTTGCATTGTTACTTATATTTTCTTAAAGCTAATGCCTATGTATTCTAAATGAGATGCGCCTTGGACTACCTCAATCGTCGGATCCGCCCATCCTACGGCCCGGACTGCATGTTGGGGCCTATGGGTGCCCCTCGCTTTGCTTATGATAATTTATGATTTGGGGTGCCTACGATTTTGAAATATGAAATACAGGTTTATGAAATAAGGAGACTCGAACCTCTACCAAAATAATTCATTATTCTTAATAAAAATGCTTTAACCAATGCAACCAGCAGACTAACGTGCTTATATCTTCTCATAAATCTATAGTTATAATAATTTATTCTATTTTTGAGGTATACTCTATGGTCTCAGGAATAGTGATTTATGCATCCATATAAAATCTCTCTGGAACCTCCTGTTATTGTGCTACATATTTTAAATAAGGTGCACATAAACAAGGTCTGCCGTGTTTATGATTGGGGTTGCTTATGGTTTGAAATATGAAAGTACAATTTTGTCTAAGGTTTTAGAATATGAAATACAGAGACTGGAACCTCTACCAAAATAATTCATTATTCCTAATGAGAATGCTTTAACTAATGCAACCAGCAAGCTAATGTGCTTATTTTTTATATTGAATCTACTCTTTTTTTTTTCCTTTTTTTAATAACCCATTCAATTGTTTTAGGAGTATGGTCTACGGTCTCAGGAATGGTAATGTATGCATCCATATAAAATCCTCATGGAACCCCCTATTATTATGCCACATTATTGATCACAAAGGGCAAACTATTATAAGGACAAACCTAATGTTATTTAACAAAGGGGTCGAGATATATCATAAAAAGGAAAGGTTCATCCACTATTTAAATTGTCATCAAGTATTTTAAGGATGTGGTCTATCCAAAGAAATAGAAGGGCCTTTGGAAAAAGGGCATCGACTAATGTTAAAAGAAAAGGATATTGATATATAAAGGGAACGTCTCTGACCGTATAACACCAAGCAATAATTACAACAAAAAGGGGATCAATTCTAAACGAGACAGGGACCCTCGACGTATAGGGAACCGACTAGCTATTTAAGGTGGACTATGAAATCAATAGTGACAACAGTACCACATATCCGTGACTTATTTGGAGCTTGAGATGTACAGCAACTGTTAGCCGACATCATCGGTTATCTAGGAGCTATCCAGATACATAGACAGCGATCAAGCGGGAGAAGAGTGAACAACTCCCTGCTTCTTTATTCATAAACAGATTACTCCGGCATTCTTCCCTACCCATCGAAACTGTGATTCAGGGTACGGGAAGCCAAAGTGATTCTTGACTGCCAGTTTGTAAATACAGAATCCTGAATTCTTTTGTACCCATAAAGTCAGTGCAATTTCTCTCTATGATTGAAGGCTACGCGAAGTATTGAGATCAATTTGATAAGTCAGTTGTAGATTTTCCATACCTAGTGGACCCGGTCGGGTGGTTGATTGTGCTTTCATATCAATTTGCTCGAAATACTATCTTTCTTGATCTTGTTCCTCAGTTGTACCTCTATTAAGTTATTGTTATAAGAACTCTCAGATACCTTAAATTCTTCAACACGAATCAAATCCACACAATTAATTGTTAGGATTCATTAATATGTTAAGAAAAAAAGTTCAATTTTACGAGAAATGTTTCATTACATAGTGTTTTATTTTATGATTTGGCTTTCTCAAATTTCAAATTCAAATCCCAACAAAAGTGCTTTCATGTTCTTCAAGAATAACTTCTTTCGAGCTTTGGATCTCTACATTTCATATGCTCCCAATACTTATAGCGAATGAGCCCACTTGCTTGTATATTTGCGAGTAAAATATAATTCCAATAAGTATGCATCATCAACTGTGGTGCATTGCATCATCCCATGTTATAAAACAATTACTAGTTAGACACACATTAACATGGTCCTCATTTATCACTTGCACCATGTTATGCAACAATATGTTATGCCTTGGCTTAATTTCGTGCTGCCATGTGGCAGAGGATTCCATTGCACAATGGTAGTTGAGTCTACCATTCCGCATATCGGGTTTCTAGTCGGTTAACAATCCCATGTTTCTGTAATCTTCTGTTTCTTGCTCTGTTACCAAACCTCTGTTTCTTGCCATAGCGTCTATGCCAGGCAGATCCTCCTACGGTCATAAACATACAAAAATTTACTTCTATAATGGCAAATATATCTAGCTCATGGAATTTGAAAGATGTAGAATCGATATGGACCATTAAAGATAAACCAGGCTATAAAGTATCCAGGATCTATTCACTGCTCTTAGAAAAACCAACGCTTAAAATTGCTACTAAATGGAATTGCCAAGAAAAGAAAGCTATTAAATTGGCTAAAATTGGCTGGAGGGATCTATTCACTGCTCTTAGAAAAACCAACGCTTAAAATTGCTACTAAATGGAATTGCCAAGAAAAGAGAGTTATTAAATTGGCTAAAATTGGCTGGAGGCTATACTGTCCAAGAAAGATGGTGATTTTTAGGTGGTTAGTATTGAATCATAGCACTTCCACCTGGGATTTTCTAAAGTTTCTGGAGGAGGAGAACAACTATTGCAACAATTAGAACCATTGTTCTTTGACGTATTTGGGTCCACAGGAAAAGGGTAGCAATACAACACTATGGCCCCTCTCTAAGCTGGATCAAAGGACAGTTTTTGGGAAGACTGGTGGAGATGGCTCTTGCTCATAGAATAGAGAAGGGCATTGAATATGATAAACATTGGGACAAAGTGGGTTCGTTCAAGGGCCTTTTCAATTTCTTTGACCTACTATTAAAGGAAAAAAGAGGGCATTCTTATAATTTAATGGGATCAGACAATCAAGGACCATGGCCCGTTACACAATCTCCATGACTAATAGTTCTTTGGCTTTATTTGCAGCCCACTTGAACAGGCAAATTGAGCAACGCTCGGGTCAGGTATACAATATGGATGCTCAATTGAATAGATATGAGGTTGCAGATTGACTTGTTTCCTTGAAGATGAAAATGATCCGAGCAAAGGCAGTCAAGAAGATTTTGAAAATTGATGATGTCTGGGACACAACGCCCTAAGACCGATCTTCAGGAATTTGTATGAAAGAGAGCAGGACAACATGAAGTAATTGTAGCCACACTACTGAACAATACCATGCATACAGTACGAGAGCTTGATGATTGGTTACAGATATTTGGAAGAAGACAAATTGATGAGTTCACCATCGACAATCTTATTCAGGCAGAATTCAATGTCTACTGATTAACAAGTTGCTGTCTGAAGAAAAACTATAACTTTTTTAGTATTATCTATTGTTACTCTTATCACTAGATATCTATTTTCAGATCTTATATCCTTAGGGATATTTAAGACCACCCTTTTCACCTACCTATTTTATAAATGAGGTGTTTTATCTACTAGCTATAACTATATAGCTAGATATATGTATTTTATGTTGTAATGAATACAGGCAACTGCCAATTCTCAAAAAAAAAAAAAAAAAAAACCGGTCTGAAAGACATCAGATTTAAGACAAGAGATCCCATTTGGGAAATCCAGCTTTAAAGTTGCAGCCTTGGATAAGATTAGGTGTTGAACCTTATCCAAGCCTTGATAAGGATCCATAAAAAGAAAAAAAAAGAAGAAAAGATCAATACATAGATACAAGAAAAAAACAGGAAAAGATGGTCAACACAGCATGGTAGAACATAGGTATAAAATCCGAGCAATATAGAAGACTTTAAAATGGATATAATAATGAGCAAAGATAAGGAACAACTAAAAAATTGATTAAGTAAAACATAATAATGGAATCGACAAGATATCCTGGAGAATAGAAGGAAGAAACGAAAAACCTAGAAGCATATGAAGTAAAGTATAATAAGAACAAAAGAAAAAAATGTACAATAGAAGGGAAGGATTGGAAAAGAGGACTTAATACTAGAAGCAATAGCAAGACTATTATATACATAACTTAGAATAAAGTTACATGTAAACTGAAGTAAGCAGAAAAATAGATTCATATAAAGAACTAAGAGACGTGTAATAGTAAAAAAACGTAAATATATGTATAAAGGTCAAAATTAAGACAAGGCAATAAAGCCAGCAAGATGTTTTTTTGCAACATAGTACCAAAGTAGACCAGAAGAACCATTTAGATAGAGATTATCAAAAAAGGAAGTCAACTACAATCCAAAGTCTGTAGAATATCACCACACGGAAGAACTTGTAGATATGAGCAGAAACCATGCTCGAAACCAAGCCAAGAAACCACATGGAGGGTTTAGTCCGGTTACCTGCAGTAGAACCATAACAAAATTTAGCACGAAGGGTAATAAGTTAAGCTACATGCAGGTAAGCAGAGGACAAAACCAGCTTAACGCCTTTCACCATAGGCAACTTAGAAAGCAATACAATATGAGCAAAAACACTTGCAGATCCATAGAAATGTGGACCAAGGGCTAAACATAGTTGATAAGCAATAAATTAGTTTACAGTGAAAGGGTTACAAGTAAATTAACAAATCGAGGGGCAACATAGCGACAATAAGGAACATAAGGACAAGCAGCCCCTGCCTGAGAATGGAGGACATAACCAATGAGAAAATTAGAAAAGAAGCACTTGGCAGAATAACAAATGTTTAAATAAGAGAAGAGGTTAAGTATTAAAGGTTTCTCCAGATTCTTTAGAACAGCATGAAGCAATAAAATATGAAACCCAACGGAATTAAAGAACCAGCCTTTCACCATAGGCAACTTAGAACGTAATACATTATGAGCAGAAAAATTGTAGAACAGAAGAAACGTGGACCAAGGGCCACAGATAGTTGTCAAGAAGTAATATAGTTTACAGAGAGATTCTAGACGGGTTACAAGAATTTTAACAAAATCGGGCAGCATAGCAGAATTAAAGACCATAAGGAATAAGCAAAGAATGCGAGATAGAGACATAACCTTCGAGTAAATTAGAAACGAAACAGTGGGCCGAATAAGACAAATGTTTAAATACGATAAGAGAAGAGGTTAGGCAACAAAGGTTTTTATAGATTTATTCGCACAGAAAGAAGCAATATAATAAGAAACTCAACAGAAATAAAGAACATAAAAGGTTAAGCGAAACCATAAGGCAGTATGAGGGAACCAAAAAATTAATTAATGTGGCAACCTGATTGACGACATTTTGAGGAGCAGCAATATTATGTTGAGCAGATCAAGAAAGACAGGGATCTCAGAGGAACTGGAAACAAATTGTGCTGCCATACTAGGCAACATATCTCGAGATGTAATTATGATTGGTGCAGAGCAATAGGAGCAGACTTATGAGATAGAACTGAAGCTTTAGCAGGTTTATGAAAACCGAAGAGGTTCTTCCTTTTCTCAGCCATATCCTTATCTTTCCGTAACCTGAGGATGGTGGCCTTATTTAATCCGCCCTTCTTTCTTCCCATCCACAAAACGAACAGGCCGGCTAACAAAGGAGAGCAAATCGAAACTATAAGTAGGGAAAACTTACCTAAAGATCTCAGGACTTAGAAGCCGAAATGGAAAGTTTAGCTGCAACCCTGGCATGGTGACGAGCCGTCAAAGGCACGGAAAAGCCAATTGCGATCTGTTAGTGTGAGAATGCAAACATCTCCAGCCATCGATCAGAAAGAATTTTCGGTCGAACTAACCCTAAACGTGAGATAGAATTTCCAATGGTAAAGAAAATAGAAAAAACAGAAAAAGGAATTAAACATAAAGGTAGACAATACCATGGAGGACCAAGGGAAAGAAAACATTAGTACAAAGAAGAAGTTAAGGAGGAGATAAGTAAAGGGAGCAAACTAAACAGATAAAGATTACGTAGTAATCCCTAGGAAATAAAAGAAAATACCAAATCAAGAAGAATTACACAAAAAAAACCTGCCTCCTACCCCAGATTGGGGAGTCCCTATGTTAAGCCAAACATTGGTGATAAACAAGATGTTACAACAGGGAGGGTAGAGCCCTATTGTAACACAGGGACTCTACCCAACCCGTAACCTTTTGAAAATAAACTATTATAGCAAAAAGAGAAAAGTAATGAGTAAAGGATTTACAGCAGATTTCTTAGAATTCTAGACATGTCTTCAATGTCAAAGGGCAGAGCAGGAAAGTTATTAGACTTGAGAGTATGGAAAACAATCCTTGTGATATCTTCTTTGAGGAAGCCATTGTTGCAAAAAACAACAACTAAATCAAAGATGTCTTGAGCAGCAGTCAAGCTATTTGAATGTGCATAAACATATGGGAAAATCTGAGAAATTATGACTTTTGATGCTTGACCATAAGGTCTACATCCAGATGCCTTGATAAACCTGTTAACCTTAAAACTGAGATTTTTCCTTTTATCATATCGAAAGAAGTGGAACAAGCCCTTATGAGGGTCCAATATCCGGACAGAAATATTAAGGAAGTTAACACCCATACCCAATACTGAGTTTCTCTGATAAATAGTCTCATCTTTAAGCCCCAAAAGGTTCATGTTACTTTCAGATCACCACCATTAATAATGCACAAATAATCAATATACCTAAATGATAATTGGAACCTGGTAATATCATTAAACCTTCCACGAAGAGCAAGTCTGGAAATAAACCTAAGTTCAAACCATGCTAAGTACAAATTACACCAGGCAGGACTGCTTGAAAAACCCATCGGAATGCCCTTTTTCTGTCTCCAGATCTGGGAACCCATTTGGAGATAGCAATGACTTAAAAGCCAACTGTTGATTCTGCAAAATTCCTGTTTTGAAATAACAGTACCATTAACTTTTCCATCAATGATCTTCTTCCATTTAACATTGTAAGAATCTGATCTGTTTAAGACTACAAGTTGTGCTAAAGGCAATTTACGAGACATGAAATCCCATACAAGGAAGGCAACATCTGAAATGACTTCCATAATTCCATCACTCCCTTCGAGAGGAATGTTCTCATAACACTTAGTGATGTCCATGGAGCACACATTAAAAATGTTTTTTGGTAAATTCAGAACAAAATCATACGAAGAATTAATGAGCCAGCCAACATGGATTGACTTTATCTTTCAGCCAAAGTCTAGCCTCTGCAGTGTTCCAATGGCAAATCTCTGGCCAGAGAGAGACAAAGTTGTTTAACATAGCTGTCAACAAATCAGAGATTTCGGTGAAGACAGTGTTGTGAGCATTCGTAAGCCACCTATACTCTCATTTGTGAGCTTTGAAAATACCCATAAGGTAGGGTAATCTATTACATGAAGGCTGCTGGAGATTAAGCAAATTTGAGATCCCATCAATACATTCATGTTTGATCTCTTGGACACTAAATGGAATTTTCTCAAAATCAGGACTGTCTAGTCTGACTAGGGCCATTTCCCTAATGTGTTTTTGGCAAATAAACGAAGCATTATTCCCAAGCCTTGTCAACCTCTGAAATATATAGATTATTCTTCAGCCAATAGATGTTTTTTTTAACATTACCATCATCCCAAAGGAATCTTTTAGAATTGTTTTTACTCTTGAAGTCAGAAATGCGACTGCCAGCTAAGTCCACCAACTTAACTTTAATAGATTCAATCTCCATATCAGACACATGCAACATACTGAACTGGTGAACAACAAAAAACTGTTCAACGGTAGCTTTGAAGTCAACAGTAAATTGAGTTATGGAAAAAGAGGAGTCCGGAATATGGTTGAGACCAAAAGACAAAGCTAATTTAAGCTTTGGGCAATGAATAATATCAAGATCCATCGTACGTATATGACCAACTGCAGGATCAATGAACTTAGCCAAAGTAGGATTATGACATGGACATTTCTTGGGAAAACCATCAGCAAAAACTTCAAAGGGACGATAAAGCTTATCTCTTAGTTGGTCAGGATATCTCCATCCAAACAGGGTATTGTCCAACAAATCAATGGCTAGAAAAGGAATAGATTCCATTAGGACATCACTGAAAATACTTCGTATACTGAATTTCTCCAAGGCCTTCGAAAAAAATGTACTGTGAACCACTTTAGTCTTGTCTTTTAATTTTTCAGTAATCAGACGCCTTCTTCTAATGCAGTCTTTAACCACTGATCTTGTATTACGATTTACGAAGGATATCCTAAAAAAATATTTAATAGTTTAGTAGGCCGTATCTAGACAGAACTAGGAATAAGTTAAAAGGGTTCAATACAGAATATGTGAGAAAGGAATAAGTATAGTTTTGGAGCAGAGCAGCCCCCAAGTAAATAAAGATATTGATACTAAAAGTTTTTTTAGAGAAACAACTAGACACCAAGGGAAAACTCTTCCCATAAAAACCCTTGGTGCCCATCTAATAGCTCAGAACAGAGAACATATTGTATAAACAATTGTGCTGAAAAGAGAATATGAAAAGTAAAGATAGAACGAACCTTGTAATGTCAGTGTAGTCTAACTTGTTCGGAATACCACCATCCAAAGAAATTATTTTGTTCCCACCTTTGGTGACAGAATAATCATCGAGATTGCGATCTGCATCAGTTTTGTCATCAATGTTGTTGGAAGCTGTACCAATGCTAATGGAAAGGCGAGGATCCGAGGTCACTCTTGGAGGTCTCTTCGGAGTGAACAAATTTGACGAGGTACCATTTGAGGATCCGTCCATGGTGGCAAGGGTATACTTCCTTTTGGCGACCTGGCTATGCCTGAAAGCAACAGGCCTAAGTGTTTTTTCTGCAATATCAACAAGTTTGTTATTGCCAAAGGCAGCCTTAAGGTCACTGTTAGGAGAATCAGCATAATAAAGCGTCATGTTGATAAAAATCTTCCTAACTTCAAGATAAGAAATGTATGCAAGAATAGCTGGTTTCAGCACATTATGCAATAGCTTGGTGAGGCCGACCATCTTAGCCATAGGCGAAGAGTCAGGAAAAACACTATCCAAGTTGTTCAAGATGAACCATACAGCTTGGTCAATCCAAATAATTCCACTTCTGCATTCTAGAGATTTGTCATTCTTCTTGATTGATTTATCACAACCACAAGATAAAAAAGGGCAATGGGTTCTCCATAGTTTTTTCAGAAAAAATCCATCTCTCGTGTCATTAGAATAGGCCATATTCCCTTTTTGGCTGATGTGCCAAGCAGTACCATAAAGACAGATTAATTTCCTTTTTTGTGAAATACTTCTCAAGTTTTGCTGCCTTAACAGTAGCAGATCTGACTTCATCGTCAATAATCCCAGCCAAGGCTTTCCAAATATCAATGTTAATTGGCGCAAGCGCACCAAAGTTTTGGCTTCTCCAAATCGCATGATTCCACGCAGCAGCAAAACACTCAACATTTTGGTCTGGAATAATAGGAAATTTTGATGAGTTCTGAAGGGTTAAAGTAGGAACTTCCTCTTGGTCATCCACCTCTTGGCTGTTACAATCAATTTTATGATCTTCGGGTACCTTATCATCAATTAAATCTTCATCAGAAAAAAGGCAGTTTTTCACACTATCATTTAAACAGTTATCTGTATTAGAATTAGTATCCACGTCAACATGAAGAGAAGACTTCATATCATGAACTTTTTCAAGGTGTTTCAAGCCAACAACAAACTTCCTTCCCAAGTCATCTTCTAAACACGTCCTAGCAAAAAGAACAGCCTCCATATCAAAGTAAATTTTGGCAATAAGAGTTTTGCATGGCTCAAGCTTGAAATTCGCAATCTTCATTTTATGAAATGCAGAGAACCACCCATTAAAACCAAAGTAACTAACAGGAGATTTGTTCTTGTCGACGAGACTCTTCTCTTTATGAATGATAAACAGATGGACATCCTTACTCCTGATACACGCAATTAAGGTCTGGACTGCCAGGTTCGGGCTGGAAATATTACATTGGTCATAACCCAACGCAACCAGCTCTTTAATCCATAAATTATTCAAATCAGCATCATTGCCAATATTCAAAGAATTCTGAAAAAACCAAAGTAATAAATTAGTAAGAAACTTGACGAGGAAACACCAAGATCCAAACCAATGCCTCAAGTTAAACTTGAAAACTGAGGTAACATTAAAAAACCCCCGGTCTGAAAGACATCAGATTTAAGACAAGAGATCCCATTTGGGAAATCCAGCTTTAAAGTTGCAGCCTTGGATAAGATTAGGTGTTGAACCTTATCCAAGCCTTGATAAGGATCCATAAAAAGAAAAAAAAGAAGAAAAGATCAATACATAGATACAAGAAAAAAACAGGAAAAGATGGTCAACATAGCATGGTAGAACATAGGTATAAAATCCGAGCAATATAGAAGACTTTAAAATGGATATAATAATGAGCAAAGATAAGGAACAACTAAAAAATTGATTAAGTAAAACATAATAATGGAATCGACAAGATATCCTAGAGAATAGAAGGAAGAAACGAAAAACCTAGAAGCATATGAAGTAAAGTATAATAAGAACAAAAGAAAAAAATGTACAATAGAAGGGAAGGATTGGAAAAGAGGACTTAATACTAGAAGCAATAGCAAGACTATTATATACATAACTTAGAATAAAGTTACATGTAAACTGAAGTAAGCAGAAAAATAGATTCATATAAAGAACTAAGAGACGTGTAATACTAAAAAAACGTAAATATCTGTATAAAGGTCAAAATTAAGACAAGGCAATAAAGCCAGCAAGATGTTTTTTTGCAACATAGTACCAAAGTAGACCAGAAGAACCATTTAGATAGAGATTATCAAAAAAGGAAGTCAACTACAATCCAAAGTCTGTAGAATATCACCACACGGAAGAACTTGTAGATATGAGCAGAAACCATGCTCGAAACCAAGCCAAGAAACCACATGGAGGGTTTAGTCCGGTTACCTGCAGTAGAACCATAACAAAATTAGCCTGAGAAGGGTAATAAGTTAAGCTACATGCAGGTAAGCAGAGGACAAAACCAGCTTAACGCCTTTCACCATAGGCAACTTAGAAAGCAATACAATATGAGCAAAAACACTTGCAGATCCATAGAAATGTGGACCAAGGGCTAAACATAGTTGATAAGCAATAAATTAGTTTACAGTGAAAGGGTTACAAGTAAATTAACAAATCAGGGCAGCATAGCAGCAATAAGGAACATAAGGACAAAGCAGCCCCTGCCTGAGAATGGAGGACATAACCAATGAGAAAATTAGAAAAGAAGCACTTGGCAGAATAACAAATGTTTAAATAAGAGAAGAGGTTAAGTATTAAAGGTTTCTCCAGATTCTTTAGAACAGCATGAAGCAATAAAATATGAAACCCAACGGAATTAAAGAACCAGCCTTTCACCATAGGCAACTTAGAACGTAATACATTATGAGCAGAAAGATTGTAGAACAGAAGAAACGTGGACCAAGGGCCACAGATAGTTGTCAAGAAGTAATATAGTTTACAGAGAGATTCTAGACGGGTTACAAGATTTTAACAAAATCGGGCAGCATATCAGAATTAAAGACCATAAGGAATAAGCAGCACCTGTCTGAGATAGAGAGACATAACTACTGAGTAAATTAGAAACAAAACAGTGGGCCGAATAAGACAAATGTTTAAATACGATAAGAGAAGGGGTTAGGCAACAAAGGTTTTTATAGATTTATTAGCACAGAAAGAAGCAATATAATAAGAAACTCAACAGAAATAAAGAACATAAAAGGTTATATAAGCGAAACCATAAGGCAGTATGAGGGAACCAAAAAATTAATTAATGTGGCAACCTGATTGACGACATTTTGAGGAGCAGCAATATTATGTTGAGCAGGATCAAGAAAGACAGGGATCTCAGAGGAACTAGAAACAAATTGTGCTGCCATACTAGGCAACATATCCCGAGATGTAATTATGATTGGTGCAGAGCTATCCTCCCCTTCAATAGGAGCAGACTTATGAGATAGAACTGAAGCTTTAGCAGGTTTATGGAAACCGAAGAGGTTCTTCCTTTTCTCAGCCATATCCTTATCTTTCTGTAACCTGAGGATGGTGGCCTTATTTAATCCGCCCTTCTTTCTTCCCATCCACAAAACGAACAGGCCGGCTAACAAAGGAGAGCAAATCGAAACTATAAGTAGGGAAAACTTACCTAAAGATCTCAGGACTTAGAAGCCGAAATGGAACGTTTAGCTGCAACCCTGGCATGGTGACGAACCGTCAAAGGCACGGAAAAGCCAATTGCGATCTGTTAGTGTGAGAATGCAAACATCTCCAGCCATCGATCAGAAAGAATTTTCGGTCGAACTAACCCTAAACGTGAGATAGGATTTCCAATGGTAAAGAAAATAGAAAAAACAGAAAAAGGAATTAAACATAAAGGTAGACAATACCATGGAGGACCAAGGGAAAGAAAACATTAGTACAAAGAAGAAGTTAAGGAGGAGATAAGTAAAGGGAGCAAACTAAACAGATAAAGATTACGTAGTAATCCCTAGGAAATAAAAGAAAATGCCAAATCAAGAAGAATTACAAAAAAAAAAACTTTTAAAATCTGTTAAAACAGACTTTTACCATCCATGGCCTTTTGCAAAGACCACTTCAAGCCAATATGCAGCCTTAAGCCAAAACAGGTGTAACTTTGACTTAAGCCTTAAAAATGGTTAACATTTATTAAAGCCAAAGAAATTACCAAAATTTATACCCAAGACTCAATTCAAATACACGAGATCATGTAGAAAGCAATGCAAGAAATACTATATCCTTATTCCAGAAATTATTGTCCACATCTCATCTCAAAAGAGGGGAAATAAATTATAAATTATATACAATGGTACCTTGTCAACGCATTACACATATTAATTTACAGAATGTCATTTCTGTCATGTAAATATTCGGCCATAATTGCGTATTGAAAGTTCCAGTAGAATCATAGCTATAGCTTCCTTTAATCATGAAAACACAACAAGGAGCAAGAAACCCGGTTACCTGCAGTGAAACCAAAGGACAGTTAGCCTAAGAAGGGTAAGAGCCTAAGTCACGAACAGGTAAGCATTAGATTTCTTGAGCTTTTCGCCCTTCACCTCATATGTTTCCAAAAACACATAGATAACACATGTATGTCCCTTGCTCACTGTTTTAAGTTAATGTATCTCATCTGCAAACCCCCATATCCAGTGTAACAAAAGCTAGAGGATAAAGGCAACTAAAGCATTCTCATGTAGGCAAAGAATTGCAGCAATATGCACTCAATGAAATGCAGCTTTTGTGGGCAACTTCCCTGTTGTATACAGCTCATGTTCAAATTTAAGACCAGCACAATACTTCTAATCCAAAGCAATAGTATCAAAAGAAGCAAGGCAATGCATTTAGTTCAAGATAATACATGCAATATTGTAGACCCTAAGCGAGCTATGATCAACGCCATGCAATCACTTACACTGAACATTTGTAGCACAAAGCCACAAAAGCAAACTGCCCTAAGTTAATTATTCAAATGCCAAAGCTGGCTATTATACCTTTTACTTAGCAATAGGAGAGACAAGTCCTAGATTAGTTCAATGTAGAGCAACTGCTTAACAAAAATCGACACCTACTTGTTGATGCAACAATGTTAAAGTGCAGAAAGCACAGTCATGCACCATGCAGTACAAAACCTCTTTCTATATAGACTTCTAGCTAGATCTGTTCACGTGCTGCCGCAGCTAATACATAGGTCACAAATGCACAAACCGTAGCTCATTATAGTAGCATTCTACTAATGCAATCATCCAGTTGAAAAGCACATATATCAAATTACTAATTCCATGTCTTATTATCAGTTAAAGAAAGCTATGCACACAAAGTATTTAATAAATAGAGTTATGCAGACCTAAGGAGACGTTTGTTCTAGCATAATTGCCTTTGGTCATGTTGATCTGCAGATTGCGAGAAGTTCCACAATGCTTTGTTCACTTAGAGACATAGTGGCTGGCATCTCACATTATTCTCCAGGATTATTAGATGTCAGAACAGAGGATTCGGTTATGTCACCTGCATCTTTGCCACTTTGATTGTTGACATAATCATTTGCACCAGCATTGTATATGTCATGCTTTTCCAGCGAAATTGCAGCTGTTTACACATTATTGTCATATTTATCCATGCCCATACAACTACCAGCTTCAAGATTACTTGCAAGAATCACCACCAAAGTCATGTTTATTTAGAAACCCAGCAGCTGTCATCAACACAATGCTATCATTCTCTTTGCCATCATTCTCTAGGCAGCCCATTGTTAATGCCTTATCTGCACCTTTTTGTGTAGTGCCAGCACGCTGACTCCCTTGCAAGGCTAGATTATCTTCCTGTAATTATCTTCCTGTGAGTACAAGCTAAGCTAGATTTATTTCCTTTGGAAAGCACCTAGATAATGCTAAATTGAGATTGATCCTACTGTGAAATTACAGAATAACCAGATTATCTTCCACCTTTTTCCACATGTATATGTATAGGCTATGCATGCCTTGAATAATTTGTACCATTTAAATCGTTAAGAATCATTTAAGCAGTGAATATGTTTAATCAGTGGAAGTGCATTTAAGCAACGGAAGTACAAATGAAAATCGTCAGACCTGTGTGAAGCCTTCTGTTCCAGCAGAAATGCCTTTAGCTTTGATGATTTGTGTGTTCCTAGAAGCATCTTCAATGTCTTGTTTGATCATAGAAACAGCAGTAGATGCTTGTCCACCAGTATTGCACTTCTTATTGTCAACATTTCCCACAATTACAGGAACATAAAAGGCAGGCAATATTTGGCTTTACAATCTAATACAAGCAAAGAACCATATGCAGCTAGAAACAGCATCTAACTCTGGCTATTTGAGCCGCAAGAATTACATCTGTCTACCCTAATTAGGGTTCAACCAATGCATTGCATTAGGTCAAGTTACGAAATTGCCTTATACTGCGGCTTCCTTACATCTTTGAATACCTAAATCTTGAGCAATCAGAGCCATACCTTTCATCTATGGCCGAGAATAATCAAAGGTAAAGCATGCCAAATGTATGGTGCTCCCAAACGCATCTGTTCAAGTAGAGAGCATACAGGGTTATCCAATATATTCGTCCGTGGTATTTTCCCTATGAAATGATTAGAATTTTTACTGGGTAAAACCAACGTATTTAAACGAAAAAAGGCCAAGCCTACATATCATGGGAGACCATAGTTCACGAAATTATATCAAAATTATTTCCTTCCACACTTCCACCTAGGTCTTAAGCATTTTGTTGACTCCGAATTATGCCGTCATAATTTGCTCATCTTTTGCCCATCAATCAGTCATTTTTCTTATATCGCCACCATATATTAACCAAGCGTCGAGAATCTCTTTGTTGGAGCCTTCCCATAAAATTTTCGGTAAGCTCGTCATACATCACTTTGCAAAGTGCCAATGCTTTGCCCTGTGTATCTCATAATGTTCTGCTAACTTGGTCAATGCAGTAAGAAATTTTGCCAACAATAAGAAACGATACTTCAATTGTGTCCAACTATTGTTGCTCTGCCTGTTTCTGCTCAACATGCCTTTGCATGTAGAATTCATATATTACATCTTCAAATAATACCTGAGGCAAGCCAAAAGTTCCAAACAAAAGTTTTATGGTGGTGTGGTGGTTTTTGCAACTTTTTCATAACTTACACAAGTGTACAAATAAATTGTATCAAGAGTACTTGCATTCCATACTATTCATAACCAGCAACCTTTGTTCCAGCAACCTGCAGTAAATAACTACAGTGACAAAGCAATAATACCTTAAATGGTCCATGGTGACTCATGTCTTGCAGATGTTAGCATTTTTAGAACATTTTTAGAACAGGTCATGCTCATGCATTCAGGAAGACCACCAAGTGCCAAGGGACCATTACAACTTCCCTGTATGATTTTGATTCCCACTTTGAATCAGCTTTTAAGTCATAGTTCATGCATACCACGATAGTTATGCATAATACATGGATCACCTTGTGCCCTTATAATCCATGCCTTAGGTCAAAGTGAGCCTTTGCAAACCATATTCTTTAAAAAAAAAAAAAAAAAAAAAAAGGAAGGCTCTCTCTCTTGCCTTTTCTTCGTTGTCTTTTTCAGTGGCTTGGGCCACACTGGAAACGACAGTCGAGCGTCGGGGTCTGATGGCTCTCCAACTTCTCTCTCCAACTATTCTTCTTCGACATCCTCATTAGCCAGCTCCTCCACTCCTCCTCCAACTCAAAGTCGGTTCCATTTTTTGGAGGCTCTTTAATGACAACATTCCGTTGTGGCCTATCTTCGTCCCGCTTTATTCGTTTTTCCCAATGTCACTCCTCCCATTTTCTTTTCCTCCTTTCCTGCTCTTCACGTTCTTCATCCCACTCCACCACTTTTTCCTTCTCATTCCTTTTCTTCGGGGCCATCTGTTCCTATTGTTGCTGCTCATCCTGCTGTTGTTGCTCGATCTGCTGAGGGGGTGGCTCTAGGTCAATTATTTTGCATGTTCTTCTCGAGAATCGAACGAGCTGCTAAGTGCTTGCTTGTCCATGGTATGGTAAGACTCGTCCGACAAGTCGGAGCTGCTTGGCTCGTCGCCCTCGCCCAATCTTGGTCGCAAATGTTTCGGAATTTGCTTGTCGCTCCCGGCAGCAATCCTTGCCATATGCATGGTCATGGGGTTCTCGACTTCCTGGCTGTCCTTCGTGCGCGCCATAATAGCTTTGGAGATTTGCTTAGAATTCACCTTACAAGGAAAAGGAGAGGTCAAGCTACAATTTGGGAACTTCTGAAGAATAAGTGCTTCCATAGACTTTTAGTGGCCACATTTCTTAAGAGTCAATGTATTATAACTATGGGTTATTAATGAAGGTACTTTCTCTAATGGCTTAACTATTTCTCGAAATTTCTCTATTTCTTTTGGGCCAAATATTGGTCATTTTGCGCCATTTTCTTTCAAGCTTCCTCTTGAGCAATTTCTCGTACTATTTTCAATTGTAAAATGTGGTTTACGAACAACTTGACCTCACATTACTAGAAACTTATTTTTTATTGTATTATTTCTACCCCCTAGTGTATGACTTAATTTAAATAATGGCCCTGCTAATGGGAAAAACATTCTCCCACTTTTCGCAGTTCAAGACTGGAATTCGTTCCTTAACTATGCCAATTAATCTACCTATTCAGGGTCATGGCCAGTGTTGGATCTTGGTCAACCAAGATCATTACTCTGATAGTATTGTGACCCTCCCCACAAAATATACGATGCCCCGCCATATACCTCACGAGAAATTCCCCATCCAGCAACATCGGCTGCATAGGCCCTCTGTCAGGATGGCCAAGGCACGGGACGGGACACGAAGGTGTCTTGCTTGCCCATCTCCTATGGGCTCCCATAATAGCAAAAGTATAAATGCAACGTCAGTACTGGCAATACAATACAATGTAATACAATACAATCGGCTACCTCGAAGGGTAGTGCCATCCATCCAACAATAGATCCATCATAGATATCAACATCATCATCACATGAGCTCCTACCCAGACTCAAACTCGTGCGGAAAAGTAGACTGGCAGCTGGGGTCTCAAGATAGAGTAGACTGAGATATAACAATGACTAGGCTGGCAATAGACAATGGCTAGGGTTGGCCACTCCATCTGCCCCTTCTATGCATACTATGCATATGGATTAAATAAGGCTTTGTCGTGACTGTAGCCTGCCGAAGACATAACCTCTTGGTATCACCCAACGAGGCTACTATGGGTTGCACCTCCCCGATCCGATGAGGTAGGAAGCTTTGCATCTTCCCTTCACATAAGACAATGGCTGGATAGGCGGCTAGAGGATTGTGACGACACATGTCCTTACCCGACTGAACTCCCCAAAATAAGAGCCAGGCTGGCACCTGCAACTCCTGAGGATCACAGCGATACCGTCGATCCAGGAAGTGTCGGACTCATACCCGGTCCTCTCGAAGTGACCGGCTATAAATCTGGCTCGCTCCAAATCCCCAGTAGCCACGCTCAACAGGAACTCCCTCTATCTTACCACTGATTCCGTTGTGTGGTGCTCAGTCACTTCGTAGCCTCTATAGTCCAGCGGGCTCTATGCAAAGGCTGCATATAATAGGAACTAAAGGGCCTAACATAGAAGCATCATTTAAACAAGGCTACTATGTCTCTACCCCCCTTCCCAATACAAGAGGAGCAAACACGATCAACCAACATCATATATCTATATAACATGATAATAAATGAGAATAACATCTAATCCCAATCATATGCATCTAACTTACAGTTGGGGCTCATTGATTAGGGTTCAAGATCCAAACTAAGGGTTCCAGGATGACTCTACTAGAGATACAAGATCCTAACTCATCTGGAATCCTAACTTCCAAATGATCTACTAAGGAAACTACTCCAAACACTTGCTCTGGAGGAACTTCCACCTGCTCTCGGTGTCTCCATGACTCTGTAAGTGATTCGAAGTAGCTCCCACTCCCTCTATCACATGCTCGTAGGGCTGCTGAACTATGTTGTGCTACAACAGACGATTCTTGAAATGGACTTTCGAGCGCGAATAGGGTTCCAAGACCATAGGAGCCAGAAAGGTAGTCTAGGGTTAGGGTTAGGCCATACTTAGGTTAGTGTTTCCATGTCATGCCACGTGGCTCCACTAGGGTGCGTCCGTATGGCAAGAGGCCAATAGGATGGGGCCATGTGGAAATGGTTCTATCCTAAGGTTGGCAAAGTTATATAAATAAATTTAGGTATGCTTCCCTACCCACACTAAGGTATGCAAGCCTACTAGGGTAGGATTGTGTGGTGACATAGCCTAAAATATACATATTTATATCGTATATTTTAAGGGAACGTCACAAGGGTGGCATATAATGAATTTTCAAGATGAGAATTTCAACTTTCAAGAAGTAACATCAGTGACATGCTCAACCTTAAAGAAGGCTTGAAGACCCTTTTGCATTGCATCTCGGGATGGCAGAAGGGCTAAGACATGCCTTTGAATGACGTGGGCAATTAATGCGCTTGAAATTTATATAAATTCTACAAATCTTTAGGTTTAGATATTTGCTACAACAGATCATTAGAACTAGGCCTTTATTAACTAAACAAGCTTCTGATCAAGTTGCTAGGGTCAGATCCTTTTAATCAGACTACTATGTTGCAGGTTATCACCCTCTTAAGTTTTAATAAAGGTAATGTACATACGAACATATGTATCATAGCTTGGATTTTGTTTCATATACTAAAATATCAAAGAATAATACCTGGGTTTTGTTTTACATACAGAAAAAAGCATGGTCTATGATAAGGTGTGTGATTTCTCTAACATCCAAGAATTGCCCATTAAAAATGGACTGTATGATATGTGTGATTGCAAACTTAGAGCATGAACATATATGGCTGGAAGTACATGTAAGGCAGGAAGCACATAAGGCTGGAACGTATAAGGTTGTTAGAACAACAACAACAACAACAACAACAACAACAACAACAACAACAACAACAACAACAGCAACAACATCGGAGCTTGACCGTATCTTGCCGGGGGCATAGCCAAAGGGGCTACTCCTGGGTTGCATCTCCCCAGTCCTGATGAGGCAGGAGGAACACTCCCCTCCAGAAGATGTCATGCCAATCACATGCGAGATTGCCACTACTCAGTGGCAATCTATCAGGCCTAGCCCACAATGTTTTCCGACAGGCTCTACACACCAAAGAGATCGACTGTGACATGTACTAGTGACGTGGCAGTATAATATATGTATTTATATCGTATATTATGCTGAAACATCACATCTTGGTTGTCCTTGTTGAGCTCAAACCATACGGTCAACATTGTTTGCTTTTGCATCCCTCACTTGATGGCTTTTCTTTCATGCTTTTCTGATAATAGATAGCTTGATTGTTTGGTAGGTGAACAAACAGCATGTGTATTGTGTGGGAGTTGCCATTTTGAACACGTATAGCCTCCACATGGCTTCAAGTGCAGAGACATATCTTGTGTCATGATGTTGCTCGACCTCGTCGCAATCGGATGTGGATGTGGATTCCCCTATAGGTTCTACTGTGGCCTTGATAGATGCTCAATCATGCCCTTTATGGATGTATTTATAGATATACTTCATGCTGCCAATGCTAAAACATTGCTCCACATTGATAGGCGGCTCATACTTTTCAAGCAGCCATCGATCATGCGGAACTATCCATCCATTGTCAATATGTGTGTTGCCCCTTATGAAGTGTAATAAATCCCATCTTCTTTACTATGGGTCGCCATTTGCGTTGACTCTAGTACTGTCATTAAATGGCTTTGGAAACCTCTTCGAAATTTTCCAACAAGCCAAACGCCGGGTGTAAATATATTAGTTCCTTGTCATTTAACCAATTTCTTTCCCTAGTTTTCCATCTTTTAGCCACTTTTTCTCTCTAGTTCTCTCCTCCCCAAAAGGATGCTCAAATGTTGCTAGACTCTCTAGGCATCACCCAAGCTTTCTTGTCACCTCAAGCCCATCTCAAAAAAGTTCAGCGGTAGCAAGAATTGAAACCCTCCCCTAGACAAAGTTGAACCTTTCCAAACCGTGGACATCATTCATGATTTAATATTATACTATGAACTAGTTGAACCTCCAAGAACCCTTTATCTCATTGAACCTTTGCTACCTACAACAACCCCCTCTCTCTGCCTAGCTTCTAGATCCCTGCTTTAGTCATGGCAACCCCAGTGATAGAAGAGCTAGAGGAGTGTTGCGTCCCTTCAACCTATCCCATATGCATGCTTGCTGATGACATTGACATACCCCAGGGCCAAAAAAAAAAAAAAAAGAAAAAAAAAAACAAAACCTCAGGCAGACATGGTAGCTAGACTTCCCTTGAGAAAGTACGTAGCGGCAACGCCCGTACGTAGACCATATGATACGTGCAAGATTGACAACTATACACTGAAAAGACAGGCACGAGCAAAGACCTGTGCAACTAGCATGTCCCATCAGACACACGATAGGTACTCCAACCTAGTAGTAAGCCGCACCCATCCACCACCATCACCACCAGACCATAGACCTGAGGAGCATTAGAAACAAGTTCAAGTGATGGCAGAGGGCAGAGGGCAACACAGCTAGGATTATGTGCTTAGCAAAAGAAATACAAGACTCCACATCCAAGTTTCTCAAAAAACAATTGGCAATGGAAAAACAACGTGTTTCCGTATGGAGACTCACATTCAACAGCTTAAGGATAGGCTTCACCTAGGAAACTTTAAAAAACAGCAAGATAGGGCACAATTTGCTGATCTCCGGATCAATCTAGACAGCTTGTCTGCCAAGGTTGATACCATAGCTCGAGACTGGCAACATTTCGAGAAGGAGATCTCTAATCCACACGAGTGTCCTCTATGTAACATTATATTATAAATGTTCTAGTTTGTTTATAATATAGAAAATGATATAAGGTTTTAAAACAAAGAAATACAAACAGAGAAAGCCATAGATATCCCACAGATGGTTGTTTACTAGGGCAGAAGCTTAAAACCTCAGTATTTTATGAGGGAAACAAATTGAGTGTTGTGGTTGTTTAAAAAAAAATATATAGAAATTTTTGTTTTGGTGTATTATGGGATTTGTGCTATAGTTATTGTTTTATATGTTATTCATGAAGTTGCCTGGGCTTTTTGAATTTTTATTTTTCTCCACACCATAAAAAAAACATCATCTCCTGTATTTGTGGGGACATCTGTGGCTTTTTCTGTTCATGTTTCTCTCTTCATATTTGTGTTGAACTTGTCCATGGTTTCTTCTTTATGCCTCGAGTGCATCTGGCCCTATATCTACCCTGCATCTGCCCTTTATCCTTTTTGCTGCATCTGGCCTTCTTCTTATTGCGAATGCATGAGAAAGGTAGAGAATTCGACTCAGTATTTCCATAGCTAAAATAACAGCATCTCAGTAAATTTGTGGTTCCTGTATGGTCTTGGGAACATAGTATTATGATTTACTTTTTGTCTATTATATGCAATCTTAACAAAGAGGGTGCTGCTCATACCTGCTAGCACATTTGTACCTGATATAATGTGTGAGCCTTTTATAGGTTCTTCATGGAGACTGGAGGATGATCACTCATTAATCAATTCTTAGATTTGGACTAGGCAAGGCCAAGTTGTTGAAGCAATGGATCAAGCTGCAAAAAACAAGACTAGGAAGGGTCATTCTATGCTGCTGAGCTTACTGATGAATGGCAGTCTCATATCAGATTCTTCTGCAACACAGGACAAGATGTATTGAAGGATGCGTCTTGCTCCCTTTTTTTTTTTTTTGCAGACGTCTGTATTGTCAGGCCTCTTTGCAACTCGGCCGTTTAGATCAATTTTAGAATCTCTATTTCCTAATAAGATGGCACTAACTCATATGCTTAGATCAGTGATGCTTCCTGCAGATTCAATGTGGCAAAGGATAGACAAACTATACATAAAAAATATAGAGAGATCGTTGATTGTTTACTACTTCACGATTCACCTATAATAATTTCTAGCTCCAAGGATAAAAACCTTCAAGAGCTCTGCACAAGTATACCCTTATGCCCCTTTTCCCAGAGCTCTTATCATAGCAAAAATCATGAATGAATAGAAATTTGGCCTAAAAAGTTTGGGCGTTTAGTGGCATGGTGGACGAATGCTTTCAAAACCAAATCCCTCTTCTTCTTCCCCCCCTTTTTGTGTAAGTATACAGTACAACTAAACTAATAAAAAAACTCATCTCGTTATATATTTGGCGCACCCTCCTTGAGATAGACGAATCGTGTATGCCTTTCGCTTCAGGGGCAATACTCTCAAAGGTTCCTTTCTATTCTAAGCTCTTGACTAGTTAAGAGTTGGTGAACTCACATGCCAACTAATTTTCACTGGAGCGGTAATGGAGATCTGACATTTTTACTGGAACGAAATAGCAATCGACTAAACAATTATTACAAGATATATAAATAATTAAGGCCAAAGTAAATGATATAAACCATGTAAAAGATGCTATTGAAGGCGTTGATACTATATGTGATTTATGAATGAAAATGTTTATTTATATGACATTAAAATTAATGTTATAATTGGCACTATGATTTTCTTATCTTAACATGTATAAACATTATGTTAATTTAATTTAATTTAATTTATGTCTAATGCTCACTTGGGCCTTGAGAGACCATGGAGCACATGAAACTCAGTTTTACAACTTTAATATTAAGGAACGGTGTGCATCCGTCGCCCTTATGTATGATCCCAATAACATTGGTGGCATAGTTAATAAAGAATAAAAATCAGCCACTTGGATGCCAGACATATTCTGGGCATTGCAAGAAGACATGATGTTCGTTTTCGATAGCTCCTGATTTGTGTACCTTACATAGTATGTCTTCTGCCCATGTCTTTGTCCACCTTCTTGTCTCTACTTCCAATTTATGCGAGCATGTTTTGTATCTTGCGATCAGCTACTTATACACTTTAGGTAGGCATGCTTTCAAAAATCGTTGGCATTCATAGACATCTAGGTGGTTCACGTTGGTCTGATAATGTATCATTCTTTTCCCTGGTTCAGCCCAGATGTGATCCACTGCTAACTTTTCTAACAAATCTCTTGCTTCTTGCTTCTCTGTTGACCAATTCGAACTGTTTACCCCCTATTTGTTTGCCTACTGCAATAGGTCGTTTTTCCATCCTTCAGATTCTATCAAGGCAAGATGAGATAGACAGCTGGTATCCTGCTCTCTAACTCGATTGTAGAAATTGATAGCATGCCTACCTAAAGTTTAGGTAGGCATTCCCCCTTCAAGTTCAAGCGTGAACATGCCCACTTCTGCCAGCATTATGGCATAAGGAATTTGGGATCGGATTCCAAGCTCCTCCTTTATAAACATTTTTTGAACTGTTTCTATTTGGTTCCATGTTCGGGTAGAGATTCCGGGTCCCCAAATTGGAATGCCGTATGGCAGAACTGTTTGGGTTAGCGTCTTGAACATAATTCTTTTTAATCCCCAATCTGTAAGTGATGCCTTGCTACATTTTGCCAGCATGCCATACAGGGCAGCCTTACCTCCTGATACCCTCCTGTTCACACAGCTTTTCCAATTGTAGTTAGATGCTATATCTATCCCCAGATATTTATACTTGTCCACAATCTCCATGGCATGTCCTTTATATGTGAATTCGGGTTGTGCCAAATACCATGATCTTGGATTTAGTCAAGTTTACAACCATCTTCTTTGTTTCACATAAGTCCTCCAAGCTGTAGAGATGATCTTGCAATACTTTGCTTTTACTTGCTAGCAGTACTACATCGTCCGCATAAAGAAGTAACTGAATGATATATGTGCCAAGCTTCGTTCTTGCTAGAGATCTGTCTCTCAACCAATCGTCTAGCTCATCTATAAAAATTCCGAACAGAGTCGGAGATAATGGGCAGCCTTGACGTACCCCAATCGTACTCTTGATTTTTGTGTCCAAATTCCATGAGACCTTATGATAGAACTAGTGCAAAACCAACACAAACCCTCGAAGATCGACTCAAGAGATAGAATAGAAGAACAAAAATAACTATATTGAGAAAAGCAATAGGAAATACAATCTCTACTTTTGAGCATTGCATAGTACATAACGTACAATCAATATATACAATTGGTGAAACTAAGAATAGTAGTCTACCGTTTAACCACCGTCCACTAATTACAGCACTAATTTAGGGTCGGTGCTCAGTGCTGACAAAGTGCTGCCTTCTGTACATTTCAGCACCTTCTCAGCACATGTGTGCTAAGTGCTGAACCACTGCTGTTTCAGCACATTATGCTTAGTCAACATATTTATATTCCAACACTCTCCCTTAAATGTTACTGACTAAGCAGAAGAAAATCAGCTGAAACCAAGGTAATCCTTCTCTCCCTTCAACTGCAGATTCTTCATGCCCAAGCTCTCCTTCACATTGACGAACTTAGATCCAACTAATGGTTTGGTAAAGCCATCAGCAAACTGATCCTGTGAGGAGCAATGAACAAGTTGAGAAGATCCCATTTGGATCTGCTCACGTACGAAACACAAATGTGTGTCAAGGTGTTTTGTCTTTGGGTGGTACTTAGCATCCTTGGCAAAATGGATGGTACTTGTGTTGTCACACAATATAACAGCCGAGGATGGAGATACCTGCAGATCTGTCCACAAATGTTTAGGCCATAACAATTCCTGCATCCCAACACTGAGTGCTTTGAATTCTGCCTCTGTGGTGCTGATTGACACTGTAGACTATGACAACCATGTCAGCACGTTAGGCCCTATGAACGTGACCATCCCTGTTGTGGACCTCCTGCTATCATGACAGTTAGCATGATCTGCATCAACAAAGACTTTCAGCTGGAGATCAGAGGACCTCTGATAAAAGAGACCTTCCTGTAAAGCCCCCTTCAGATATGCCAGCAGTCTTCTAGTGCGACTGCCTGGGATTGCTCATGAATCTGCTCAGCACTCCTACAGCAAAAGAGATATCAGGTCTAGTGATTGTGAGATATATCAACGCCCCTACCAAGCTTCGATAGAGTGTGGGATCACACTCCTCACCATCGAAATCAAGCTCAAACCTTGTGCCTGGATCAAAAGGACTTGCCACAGCCTTGCAATCTCGCATACGATACTGCTGTAACATTTCTTTGATATATTTCTGCTGAGAAAGATAGATGCCATCTTAGTGCTGCCACACTTCTACACCTAAACAATAATGCATAAAGCCAAGGTCAGTCATCTCGAAGGACGAAGATAACTTCAACTTCAATGTAGAAATCAGTACATCAGCATCTCCTGTGATGATCAAATCATCAACATACAAAACCACAGTGCACATTCGGTCTTCATATGATTTGTAATAAAGATTGGGGTCTGCTGCACTTCTGATGAACCCCTGCTCAAGAAAGAAAGCATTAATTTTTGCATGCCAACATCTTGGAGCCTGCTTCAAGCCATAAATGCTTTTCTTCAAATGACAAACCAACTGCTCCTTCCCTTGAACAACAAATCCTGAAGGTTGAGTCATATAGACCTTTTTCTCCAAATCACCATTCAAAAAAGCAGATTTAATGTCCATTTGAAACATTAACCAATCTTTCATTGCAGCAAGAGCTATAACTGATCTGATAGTGGACATTCTGGCTACGGGAGCAAAGACTTCATCATAATCTAAGCCTTTTTTCTGTGCAAAACCCTTGGCTACAAGTCTAGCTTTGTGTTTTGGCATTGTCCCATCAGCATGAAATTTGGTTCTAAACACCCATTTACAGCCAATAACTTGCTTATCAGCTGGAAGTTCAACCAATTCCCATGTGCCTTGCTTCAGCAATTGAGAGTATTCTTCTTCCATTGCATGCTGCCACTACGGATCACTAGCTGCTTCATGAAAGGTTTGTGGATCAACATGATCCTGGACCTTTGCCATTAAGTCAAGGTTACATGATCCATTAGACTTGTCCTGTTTCTCCATCAGATGTGCTGATCTCCTAGGTTCAACAACAGGTACAACAGGTGCTGCAACCAGTTTTGCAACAATTTATTTCTCCTTGAGACGTGCTGACCTCCTAGGTGCAACAACAGAAGGTATAGCAGGTGCGACAATAAGTGTTGTAACAGGTGCTAGATCAGATGCTACAGTACCTTCATGTGTGCTGGACTCCCCGTGAAAGGAACCAACCTGCTCATGGACCATAGGGCGAGTGGGATTGGGATCATCCCGTGCCATTACTTTAGGCAAATGTGAGTTCACTGGAGAAACCACTAGAGAGGGAGAGAAAGGTCTACCAGTAACTGCTATCAGATCTCCAACATCCATGCGGCGGTCATTGTAAACTGCAGGAGAATCACTGGAAGATATACCAACATCCACAGCATCTTCGACAAACTGAACTGATCTGCTTACAATAACCTGCTTGTTGGAAGGATCATGCAACTTGTAACCTTTCTAATTTTCTGGATACCCAATGAAGATGGCTTTGACAGTCCTGTCACGCAACTTCCCATACTTTTTTAGCTCAGTAGTAGGTATGGAAGTATAAGCCAAGCAAACACCCTCAAATGAGACACATCTGGTTTCATTCTCCAAAATGCTTCATAAGGAGTCACATCCTGGGCTGCCTTAGTAGGCGACCTATTTGCCAAATATGCTGATGTCACTACTGCCTCTCCCCAAAAAGATTCAGGCAGTTGCTTGTGACATCATAGATCTTGCCAAATCAAGAAAAGATCTATTCCTCCTTTCAGCTACACCATTTTGTGGATGAGCATAAGGAATGATTAACTGTCTTTCAATATCTTCTTCCATGAGAAACTCATCAAAGGCATTAGAAACATATTCACCTCCATTATCACTTCTCAACTTTTTTATTACTAACCCTGTCTGCTTTTCGACTGCTGCTTTGAAGGCCTTGAACTTGCCAATCACCTCAGATTTGCAGTGCAAAGTATACATCCAAGTGTACCTACTGAAATCATCAATCAAGGTCAAGAAATACCTCTTTCCACCTAGTGCAACATCAGGCATATAGCACAAATCTGAATGCAGCAGCTCAAGAGGTTGAGTTGCTCGATGAATAGCCTGCTGTGGAAGAGGCTGTTGAGGTTGCTTTCCGAGATGGCATGCAGCACACTCAAGCTTGACACATTTCAGAGAGGGAATACCTGTAACCATCTTGTTCTTGTACAAAGCATGTACAACAGTGCCTCCAATATGACCAAAACGAGCATGCCACAGATGCTCAGCAGTCAAATCAGCACATACAAGATCATGTTCAGTCTTATGAACTGAACCATCAAAGGCATACAAGCCATTCTACAGCGTCCACTGTGCCATGAACTGCAGACTTTTCAAGTCAATTCCTTCAAGTGGATTCCTTCTCAGCAGGTAGACTTTGTCATTTCCGAGAACAATGTGACGGCCTGCTTTATCAAATTCAGCAGTAGACATGATATTAGACTGTAATCCGGGAGCAAACATGACATTCCTCACCTTACTACTACATCATGTCCATGCAATTGAAAAGCTAATGCCCTTTGATGTAATAGGAAGAGAATATCCATCACCCATCTTCACATCACCTCCAGATCGAGGTTCAAGTTCAGAAAACATATCTGAATCTCTAGTAAGATGAACTGTGGCTCCTGAGTCCAAAATCCAGTCCTTCTGTAAGGTGCTGGCCGCTGCTGCAAGATTCAGATATTCAGCATCAAAACTGGCACACGCAACATCACTTATCTCTCCCTTAGAGTTAACTGTTGTGCTTCTCGTGTCACTATCCTTTGAGTTGTTCTTCTCCTTCTTACAATTTGAACTGTAGTGACCCTTTTCACCACAATTCCAGCACTTGAACTCCTTGGATTTCTTACCACCAGACTTCACATTTTCTGATTTCCTAGAGTCTTTGCTATCAGCAAACTTCTTCTTGATGTCAGCCCGAGAAGTAGACACAAAATTAGCATGGTCTACTCTCCCATCCCTTTGCTTCTGCACCAACTCCTCTTGTTGCAGTAGAATGGTTACTTTGGCTATAAATCTTCTCCTTGTATCTGATCTTTGTTGTTGTGATCAGGTTATAGTTTATACGTTGGAGACAGACCAAGATCCACAAAGGCAGGCATTAGTTCTCACTTACCTAATGGGATTAAATTGCAGATATGTTGATAGAATCACATGTGGTTAAGACCATTGGAAGTTATACACTTATAGGTTCATTGTGAACCTTTAAATATGCCATTTTAAGTATGTTGAGTAGGGGTCAAATAATTGTAATTGTAATTGTAATTGTATTGAATCACGCCTGTTAGACCATCAGGTCCATAGACGAGAAAAGTTACATGCATGTTTTTTTGGTCAACTGAAGAAAAAGAAAAATAATATGGAGGCAAATTGCATTTGAATATGCACGTCAGCCATTCGGTCCGGGATGATCAGAGATCGGTCCGCTTATGCGGCCGGATCACTGCAAAATAAAACTAAGAAGGAGGTATGATTTGTTTGAGCCGGTTCTATGATTGTGTTCCAGAGGTTGTGACCTCGATATGCTTGGGCTCTCGGAGACTATTGCGAAATTCCATTGAATATATTGCTACAGTGTTTGAGGCATATCCAAATGAACAGTAAATTTGCATTATATTAGTTCAATGGTTAAAATAAGTTGTATGGTTGCACTTGTCTAAATAAGATTGACACAATTGTGATTAAGCAACTAACCTCTATAGATTCCTTCATTGGTATCAGAGCACAGGTCAGGCAACATGACTTGGTGCTAATTTGTTAAATTCTATAGAGGCATTTAAAGGAGATGGGGGCTTTCAAATCTGGAAGCAGAGTATTAGAGAAGTTCTGGAGTTTGAGAAGTTATGGTATTTAATTGATCCAAATGCCTCTAGAAGTTCTGTTGTGACTATGAGTGCAGGGACAGCCAGTCAAGGGGGAACGAGTTCTAGCTCAAGTGGTGAAGGCTCCACTGTAGGGGGAACTGCTGCAAGTACACCAGTCAATTCAACTATTGCAGCAGTAAGTGAGGAGGATGAAAAGCTAAAGATTATGGAAGCTCAGGCAATTATCTGTTGCAAGGTAGGACCTGTGATTAAACTAAAATTGAGAGGTATGACTCCAAAGGAAATGTGGATGTATTTGATCAGAGAATATGAAGCTAAGACTTTATCACAAATTGATGTTTTAGAGAAGCAATTGAGGAGATTAAAGTTGCATGATAGGGATAACATAACTGAATTTTTTGAGAAGTTTGACTCTATTATAGCAGACTTGGAAGGTGCTGGAGTTATTCTCAATGAGGAGAAATGTCGCTATATCTCGAGCAGTGTCTCGTAATGCTCATCTTGCTACCTTATTGAGAAATGTCGCCAAATCAAAGGAGCATGCTATAAGAATGGTAAGAACTGAGTTTGAGCAGTGCAAACTGCATGATGATGATAAGGAAAATTCTGAAGTGTTGTACACTGGAAAATACAAAAAGAATAAAGAGAAAAAAAAATAGGGTCATGTTATAATTGTGATGGTTATGGTCACCTTAAGGCTGACTGTCCAAAAGCTGGAAGGGAAATAGTGTGTTACAATTGTGAAGGCAAGGGCCACATAGCAGCAAGTTGTTCAAGCCCTAAGGGCACTAAAGGGAAAGGTAAGGATAAAGCACAGTGTTCAAAAAAGGATATGAAAACAGGAGAGGAGCTGCAAAAAGGAATCCCACAGTAAATCTAACTGAAGACAAACGTGTTGAAGAAGATGAACTTGATGAAGATGCTGAGGTAAGTATCTCTGAAATGCATTCCATTGCTAAGAATAAAATTGACTATAATGTCATGATATTAGATTCTGGAGCTGAAAAGACATTAGCTGCAAACTCCAACTCTCAAAGGTTGCAGAGGAAGAAAGGGAGGACATGTCCAATTAGGGAATCAGGATCTCCAAGAAATAGAAGATGTAGATGTATTAGAACTGTTTGACTTAGAGGGACAAAAGATACAGTTAGAGAATGTTCTCTGTGTGCCTGGGTTAGTAAAGAATTTGATATCTGTCTCTCAATTAGTGGACCTAGGCTACAAGGTTTGAGAAGTTGCATTGTAAAGTTTTGCTTAATAATAAAATAATGTTCCTTGGAAAAAGAGTTGGAAACTTGTTTGGTCTATGCAATGATCACATTCTGCCCAGCATTAATTATGTTGGATATCCAACATTGAAAAATTGGCATCATAGGATGTGTCACGTGAATTCAAAAACCATCGAATTATTGATGAAAAAGGGAATGATTAATGTCAGTAAAAATGCTGAAGAACTTAAGTGTGCAGGGTGCATATTAGGGAAGCACAGCAGGCTACCTTTTAGAAAATCTCTCAAGAGAGCTAAGGGTCTGTTAGATCTGGTCCACACAGACTTGCGTGGACCATTAAATGTGACAAGTTTATCTGGAGAAAGATATTTTATGACTCTAATTGATGATTTTAGTAGAAAGTCATTTGTCTATTGCATAAAGACAAAGGATGCAGCTTTTGAGATATTCAAGCAATTTGTAAATGAAGTTGAAACTGAAACAGGGAGGAAAGTTAAGTGCTTGAGGTCAGATAGAGGAGGAGAATTCATATCTGATGAGTTCAAACTTTATTGTAGAAATAAAGGAATCAAAAGGCAACTTACTTGCAGGTGCTCACCCCAGCAGAATGGAATCGCAGAAAGGAAGAACAGGACAATCTTGAATGCAGTCAGGAGCATGATAAAATTTTCAGGGCTACCCAATTTCCTTTGGGATGAAGCTGTCAGAACTGTTGTTCATGTTCAAAACATGCTGCCCTCATTAGCCACAAAAGGAACAATTCCAGAAATGTTATGGTCTGGAAAAATGCCTCACTATGAAGATTTAAAGGCATATGGATGTCTGGCTTTTGGGCATGTACCTGACGAGCTTAGGAAAAACCTCGATGACAAATCATTGATAGCATACATGGTAGGTTATAATACTCAATCAAAAACCTATCGGCTATATGTTCCTCATAAAAGGAGAGTAGTGATAAGCAGAGATGTAATCTTTGATGGAGATCAATTTTACAAGCTAATACCAAAGGTAAATGCAAATGATGCTGGTCCAGAATGCAAAGCATCAAAGATTATAGCAGAAGACACAAATGATGAAAATAAAACTTCTCAAGAAACTGTGCAACTTAAATATATTGATTCTGATATAGAATCTGATGCAGAAGAAGAAGTGCCAACTTCAAACAAGGCAGACCTTGTTAATCCAATAGATAACACTACTGAATTGAACATTGATGCAGGTAAGGAGGATGCCATAACAATTCAAGACAGTAATACTAAAAGATGGAAAGCAAGGGTTGACAATGAATTAACAAGTGCCAAGCAGAAAAGGAAGAAGAGACAATCAGAAGTTCAGAAGCTGCAAGGAGAATTTCAAATAGACGCAAGTCAACATGGAAGAGATGAACTTGGAAGAAGCAAAAGACTTCACGAGAATGAAGGTGAGATTCATGACCTATTTAATCTTGATGCACTTAGATACTAATGTACCTAAGACCTATAATGAAGCATTAACCATGACTGACAAGGCAGAATGGATAAAGGCCATGAATGATGAACTGGCATCATTTAGGAGAAAGAGACATTTGAGTTAGTGGATACACCTGCAGAAAAAAACATAGTGGGGAATAAATGGTTATTTAAGTTAAAAACTGGCCCTGATGGAAAAACTCCCAAATATAAGGCCAGGTTGGTTGCCCAGGGTTTTTCACAGAGAAAAGGCCTTGATTATGAGGAGACCTTTTCACCATCATTAGTTAAAATGAATAGTATCCGAATGTTATTATCCATTGCAAATGCTTGTGATCTTGAGGTGGATGTCAATACTGCATTTTTAAATGCCAAACTTGAAGAAGATATATTTATGAGACAACCTCCTGGCTTTGAAGAAGGAAAAGATAAGGTTTGGAAACTGAAAAGAGCAGTATATGGGCTTAGCAATCACCTAGAGAGTGGTATAAATGCATAGATTCTTATCTAATTGAGCAGGGATTCAAGAAGCTCAAAAATGATGGAAATATCTATAAATTTGAAGCTGGAAGCGAATGGTGTATCATTGCACTTTATGTTGATGACAATATCATGATAGCAAAGGGAAAAACATGTCTAGATCATTGCAAGGATGTCTTAAACAGGAGATTCAAGATGTCAGTTCTTGGAGAATTGCAGAAATTCTTAGGCATTGAAGTCAAAAGAAATCGAGCCAATAAAACCATTGACATTAACAACCAACACATAACTACCATTGACATTAATTAACACAACCATTGGGTCCAACACATTTAAATTAAAATCCCCCTTAAACCCCCTTTGGTTTGGGTGCATATTCACACGGGGGGTGACTCCGGGCAACGAGAGCTATTGGATAGGCATATTCACCCCTTATTCCTTAATCTACACCGTACGTAAAGTTCCTCGTTTGTGGGGTATGCAAGTACAAAATTTGCTATACTATATAACAATATTCGCAAAATACTATAAGATTTCAAGTGGAATACTATATGGTGTTGATTTCGTACGTGCAAAATACAATTATAAGGGCTCTCACTACCCTACGTCACCCCCCGTGTGAATATGCACCCAAACCAAAGGGGGTTTAAGGGGGATTTTAATTTAAATGTGTTGGACCCAATGGTTGTGTTAATTAATGTCAATGGTAGTTATGTGTTGGTTGTTAATGTCAATGGTTGTTATGTGTTGGTTGTTATGTGTTGGGGGATTTAATTTTTATATGTTGGATGTTAATAGTTTATATGGTGTGACAAAAATTTTAGGATTCAAACCAAAAGAAAACTAGAATTCATTTGAGGCTTTCATCACCTGTAGCTTTTGAATTTGATCACAATAAAACAAATAGAACATAAGTAAAAGTTACCATAAAGATAGAGCAGATTGATCCCATTATTCTGAAAGTCATAAAGTTTGCAACACCCATACACAAACATTTTTCAACTGGAATTTTTAACAATGACCTTTGGCCTCCATGGATTCTTGTGGTGAGAAACCAAAGTGGGAAACTTTTCTGCTTGTTAGCACAAGGATCTAGAAGCCTTGGAATTTGCTTAATAACTGCCTCAAAATCTAAAAATGCATGGTAATTTTTTGTGAGCTTCATTCGGAATAAGCCATAAAACAATATCCAATAGCGCAATCCTGTATTAATCAGCTGGTAGGATGTGAAAGCCTACCAAACCCGGCCGAAAAATTGTTGTTTTAGCATACATAACTTAACCAAACATATCTATATCATACACTATCAAAAAGATCTCGGGGAGAGCTTTCCAAAGCAATAAAAATCATCTCAAACAGAGCTCTGGATCAAAAGTTATGATAAGAAATATGTTGCCGACGGGGAAACTGCACTACATGCGCCCTTCAAGCCCTTCATGTGCCCATTATGCACCACACACACAAAAAGAGGGCTTTTGTTGTGAGCCATTGGTTGTTGACCATTGAAAAAAAAGGCTAAAATCAATGGCCCTTCATGTGCCCATTATGCACCACACGCACAAAAAAAGGGCTTTTGTTGTAAGCCATTGGTTGTTGACCATTGAAAAAAAAAGGGCTAAAATCAATGGCTCAGAAATGGTGCACTCTAGATGTACGCATTAGTACATCCATTTGAATACATCACGAAATCATAGGAAAACCTTAATGAAAAGCGTACAAAAACACAAAGAAAACCCCCTGTTATTATGCTACATATAAACCATGACACTCACTCAAAGAGGTCAGATTGAGACCATGCTGAAAAAATTTAAAATGGAACAGTGCAACACTATAAAACACCTGCAGTACCAGGCTATAAAATCTCTGAGCAAATGTGTCCAAAAAATGACATTGAAAGAGCAGAAATGATTGAAACTCCATACAGATCCTTAGTAGGCTGCTTGTCCTATGTTGCTAATTGTACCTTACATTGTAAACATTTTGAGCAGGTACAATAATGATCCTGGAAAGGATCATTGGATTGCAGCAAAAAGGGTGCTCAGATACCTTAAAGGAACTATGGATATAAGAATAACATTTTGCGCAGAAAATATGATTCTAAAATCATACTGTGATGCAGATTGGGGAGGTTGCATTGACACTAGAAAATCTACATCTTGTTATTTAATGCTTCTAGGTGGTGGACCAATAGCATGGAAATGTAAGAAACATAATTCAATTGCCTTATCAAGTGCTGAGGCAGAATATACAGCTGCCACTCTTTGTGTAAGAGAAGTAATTTGGGAAAGGAGATTGCTTATAGAGCTTGGTTTCTCACAACCAGAGGCTACTGAACTGTACTGTGACAGCACAAGCTGTATTGCAATGTCAAAAGATCTTGTATTGCACGAGAGATCAAAGCATATTGAACTTGAATTACATTTTATCAGGGAAGCAGTTAACAAGGGATTAGCAAAGTTGACTTATGTAAATACTGCAGTGCAACTTGCAGACATATTGACAAAAGTTCTAGCTGAAAGGAGATTTATAGAACTCAGAAAATTAATACAACATACTGATATAACATGAAGGGGGAATGTTGTTGTGATCATGTTATAGATAGATAGATAGATAGATAGATAGATAGATAGATAGATAGATAGATAGATAGATAGATAGATAGATGTATATTAACGTCCACGAGAGCCAAACGGCTATGGGACAGATCAAGATATGTTTATATGTTATATGCTTTATAGTTTATATGTTGGAGACAGATCAAGATCCACAAGGCAGGCATTAGTTCTCACTTACCTAATGGGATAAAATTGCAGATATGTTGATAGAATCATATGTGGTTAAGACCATTGGAAGTTATACACTTATAGGTTCATTGTGAACCTTTAAATATGCCATTTTAAGTATGTTGAGTAGGGGTCAAATAATATGGAGGCAAATTGCATTTGAATATGCACGTCGGCCATTCGGTCCGGGATGATCAAAGATCGGTCCGCCTATGCGGCCGGATCACTGCAAAATAAAACTAAGAAGGAGGTATGATTTGTTTGAGCCGGTTCTATGATTGTGTTCCAGAGGTTGTGACCTCGACATGCTTGGGCTCTCGGAGACCATTGCGAAATTCCATTGAATATATTGCTACAGTGTTTGAGGCATATCCAAATGAACAGTAAATTTGCATTATATTAGTTCAATGGTTAAAATAAGTTGTATGGTTGCACTTTTCTAAATAAGATTGAAGTTGAAGTTGTTTAATTTACCACAATTGTGATTAAGCAACTAATCTCTATAGATTCCTTCAATCTTCGAAGAGATAATATCATACGAAGGAGGAAGACCAACCAAGATATCTTGAATCAGCTGTTTTTCAGACAGCACTTCACCAACAGCCATGTAATCCAAGCGCCATTACTTCGTCTGAGTAAGGTATGCTGTGACAGATTTGAAATCACCTAATTGGGCATGTCTAATCTTGTTCTGAACCAGCATTTGGGTAGCCATACCCTTGATGTCAAGAGACTTCTCCAACTGAGACTACATCTCCTTAAACTCAGTAAAATGGTTGATTTCATGACCAATTGTCTCTTCAGCCAATGTTTTGACAAAAGCACAAGCTTTCTGGTTTACCCTGCCAGAATCTGCTGACTTGGTGCTGATAACGTCTTCATCAAACACCGCTCCCATGTCACTAAATATGAAATAATTCACCATGAACTTCTTCCAAGTATGGTAATTATTATTAGTGAGGTTTGCATTCTGTTAGAACTTGAATGGATCCATGAATTTCTCCTGTTTTCAGCAGCCAAAAAGATGGTTGACAAAAAAAATTCGTCACCAAACAAAGCACCCACTAGAAAAGTTGAATCTTGAACTTTGTCGCCAAAAAGATCTTGGAAAACTCGAATCTCACAACAGAACTTGCTGGAAAATCCAAATCACTCTCCCAAAACACTTTCTTCAGGCCAAAAAGTAAGAATCTTCTCCAATGCTGCAAATGAGATTTTCCACCACCAAATCTCAGCCAAAGAACTCCTAGGAACGATGGCCAATCCAATTTGGATGCTTCTCCAATAGCTTGCTCCATTCTTCCTCAAGAAAGCATCTGATACTATGGTAGAACTAGTGCAAAACAGCACAAACCCCGCAAGATCGACTCAAGAGATAGAATAGAATAACAAGAATAACTATATTGAGAAAAGCAATAGGAAATACAATCTCTACTTATGGGCATTGCATAGTACATAACGTACAATCAATATATACAACTAGTGAGACTAAGAATAGTAGTCTACCGTTTAACCACCGTCCACTAATTACGGCACTGATTTAGGGTCGGTGCTCAGTGTTGACAAAGTGCTGCCTTCTGTACATTTCAATACCTTCTCAGCACTTATGTGCTAAGTGCTGAACCACTGTTGTTTCAGCATATTATGCTTAGTCAGCATATTTCTATTCCAACACCTTAATCAACACTTCCTCATACTGTCCCGAGACTGCTGGCCTTATATCCAGAGGGACACCAATCTGGATCATTCTATCGCTAAGCTCTTTGCGAGGTACAATATTAAACGCCTTTGTAAAATCTATAAACGCCACATACAGGGATGCATTTGGAGCTTTGGCTTTTTCAATCAGAGTTCTGAAAGTCAACACATGATCCAAAGTATTATGATTACTTCTGAAGCCTGCTTGGCATTTAAAGCGCACGTCTGCCAGCTCTGCCCACGAGCTTAGTTTCTTTTCCAGGAGGTTGCCTATGATTTTTGCAAAGATACTACCAACCAAAATTGGTCTGTAGTTGCTTGTTACTTTTTTGTCACTGCCTTTATGAATTGGATGAACACGGTTAATTTGCCATGTCTTTGGGATCCCTTGTGTGATGGCTTTATCCAACAAATCTGTCAGGACAGCAACGGTTTTGTTGAAGATATAAGCATGTTACAAGACCATTACAAGTTTGTGTTCATTGAATATTTAAGGTAATGGTTTAATGGTGTGCCCGTAATATGAATTTTGAATGGTATTTCTGATTACCCTAGAGCCTAGCTCGGTGAACAGTGTCACCGGCCAGGTGGAACCAAAAGCTGTAATCTAGCAACCGCCTAGCTGATCGAATGGACTAGATACTGGGATTGCCGGAATTCGGTGATCCCTAAGAATGTATAAACAGGATTTTAACTTGTACAGATACACACAGGAATGGAGATTTGAGTTCGAAGTCCCGACATCTGCTTATGAATGGTTTATTTGTATTTCGAACATTACTATGTTTTAGTGTGACATTGTTCATTTGAAGTTGTCTTAGCTAAGTAATATCCTAGTAAATCTTACAGTGGTATCAGAGCAAATTGCACAATGTCCACACGTTTTGGTGCTACTCTCTTAAGCTCAGTAGAAGTTTTCCAGGGAGTTGGAGGTTTTCAGATATGGAAAGAGAGAGTTAAAGAGGTTTTACAGTTTGAAGGGTTATGGTATATAATTGAACCTGGTACTAATGTTGATGATGAAGTGAGCAGTTCAACAATAGGAGAAACTTCTGCTGCAAAATCAGGGGAGTCTACTGCAAAATCTAAAGAGGTAAGTGTTAGCAGTGATAAGGCTGGTGATGAATTAAAAGTAAGTCAAGCCAAAGCTATAATTATGTGCAAAGTTGTACCAAGTATTATGCTTAAGTTAAGGGACACGAGTCCCAGGGATGCTTGGAAATATTTGATTAAAACATACCAGACTAAGAGCTCATCCCAGATCGATGTGTTGGAAAAGAAGATAAGAAAGATGAGATTTGATGACAGGACATATTTAACTGCAATGTTCCACAAGTTTGATTCTCTTTGTGCAGATCTAGAGGCTGCTGGGGTGACCATGTCAGTAAGCCATCAAATCTTGGCAATTTCAAAGATGTTTGCCAATTATGGAACATTGGCCACACTCATAAGGACTGTTGCCAGGACTAGGGAAGAGGCAGAACAGATTGCCAGGACAGAAGTGGAGCAAAAATCTGTGATGGACAATGAAAATGATGATGATGAAGAATCAGCCGAGGTGTTGGCTGTGAGAAAAGGGAAATCCTCTAGTGACAGAGGTAAGCAGATTGGGCCATGTTATGGCTGTGGGGAAGTAGGGCACTTGAAATTCAACTGCCCGAGAAATGTTCAGAATGTGAAAACTTGCTACACATGTGGAGGTGTAGGGCACTTTGCATCTAAATGCCCAAGTCCAAAGGACAGTGGCAGGGGCAGAGGTAGAGGAAAAGGGAAAATAGTTCATTGGAATGCCAATAGGGGTAGAGGCCGAGGTGGTAAGGCAGCAAACGCAAATGTTGCTGTCATAGAATGTGATGAGGAGGACTCAGAAGAAGAGGTAACAAATGTGTTCTCAAATTCTTTAAGCAAAACACAAAGTTCTAAAGCATCTTTTGTTGTAGATTCGGGAGCTGAAAGAACAATCATAGACTCTTCAGATTTGCTTGCTGATAGGGATAAGGAGCTGAAGACAAAGAATATTCGACTAGGAGATGGGAGAACTCAAGAAGTTAAAGCAACAGGGATGCTAAAATTGTATGATCTGCAAGGAAATTGAGTAGAAATAGAAAAGGTCCTTTGTGTACCTTCCATTGTAAAAAATCTGATTTCAGTAAGTCAATTAGTTGACTTGGACTACCAGGTCCTATTTGACAAGTTTGTATGCAAGATTGTGAAAGATAATAAAATATGTTTTCTGGGCAAAAGGGTTGGAGATTTATTTGAGATGCATACTTCTGAAATTTGTCCAGCAGTGAATAATGTTTCAGTACCTAGTTTAAGGACTTGGCATGAACGTCTTGGCCATACTAACATGAATAATGTGAAAGCCCTAAATAAGTCTGGATACATAAATGCAGCAGAAGAGGATCAGAAGAACTTTGTATGCAGAGGTTGTATGATTGGAAAAAGCACCCGATTACCTTTTGGCCGAAGAACAAAGAGAGTTGATACACCTTTGGAGCTGGTGCATACAGATATCTGCGGTCCTCTCAACATCAAAAGCGATTCGAGAAAAAGGTATTTCATCACTTTTATAGATGATTACACTAGAAAAGCTAAATGTTATTGTCTAGCAAAGAAGCATGAAGCTCTAAGAGCATTCAAGGAATATCTGACAGAAATGGAACGAGAAACAGGTTTTAGAATTAAGTGTCTAAGATCAGACAGGGCAGGTGAATATATTTCAAAGAAATTCAAATCCTTTTGCATTGAAAAGGGCATTAGAAGACAGTTGACCTGTAGGTACTCTCCCCAGCAGAATGGGGTGGCAGAAAGAAAAAATCGAACATGCTTGAATGCAGTTAGGGCAATGTTAAAGCATGCTGGATTACCTAATATGTTGTGGGAGGAAGCTCTAAAAACAGCCATCTTCATACAAAATAGACTGCCAAGTGCAAGTCTAGATGGAAAAATTCCAGAATTGTTGTGGACTAAGAAAATGCCCACATATGAAGGTTTTAAAACCTATGGATGTGTGGCTTATGTTCATATCCCAGAAGAATTGAGGGGTAAGTTGGATGACAGGGCACTAACAACTTTTCTGGTCGGATATGATGAGGAATCTAAAGCATATAGGCTATACGATCCGGAGAAAAGGAAAATTCTAGTAAGTAGAGATGTTGTGTTTATATAAGAGCAGTTGTACAAAGACTTTAAGGATGTGAACCTGAAAAAAAGGGATATGACAGAAGAAGTAGAAAAGCCAAGTTATAATCCTGTATCTGATAGTGATGATGATGGAGACACAGATAAAATAATACAAAGGGACATGAAAATTGATGATCCTATTCCAGAGGTTGTACAGGGAGGAAACACTGATGTTAAACAAAGAAAAAGGATGTCTGAGGCAGAAAAACTAAAAAAGGAATTAGCAGATAAAGGGATTAAAATTGATGAACATGGGAGAGAAGCTGGTGGAAAAAGCAGGAGACTAGAAACAATGGAAGAAGAAATGATACCTCATTTAATGACTGCATTGGAAGTTGATGTGCCACAAACATATGAGGAGGCTGTGAATGATAAGAACAGCAAGCTTTGGCAAAATGCCATGAATGAGGAAATGGAAGCATTCAGAAGAACAGAGACATTTGAGGTAATAAACAGGCCAGAAAATAAAAATATTGTGGGAAACAAATGGATATTTAAAATTAAAGATCTTCCCGATGGATCCAAGAAATACAAGGCTAGACTTATTGCTCAAGGGTTCACACAACAAAAGGGAGTAGATTATAATGACACCTATTCACCAATAGTGAAATTATCAAGCATAAGGATTATGCTAGCATTGGCAAATGCAATGAACTGGGAAGTTCATCATATGGATGTTAGTACTGCATTTTTAAATGCAGAGCTGGAGGAGGAGATTTACATGAAACCACCTCTGGGATTTGAGGAAAAGAATGATAGAATATAGAAATTAAAAAGGGTTGTGTACGGGCTTAAGCAATCACCTCGAGCATGGTATACTTGCATGGATACTTATCTGAAAGACCAAAGATTTATGAAAATGAACGGGGATGGAAACTTGTACATGTACAGGCAGCATAGTAATTTCTGTCTCATTGCACTTTATGTGGATGACTGTGTGATGTTTTCTGATAGTCTAGATTGCTTGGATGTTTGCAAAAGGCTGCTCAAATCCAGATTCAAGATGACTGACCTGGGAGAGTTAAAGAAATTTTTGGGAATTAAAGTATTCAGAAATCGAGATAAAAAGATTATAACTTTGAGTCAAGCAGATTATATACATGGAGTACTTGACAGGTTCAAGATGAAGGAATGCAATGTGGTAAGCACTCCACTAGTTCCAGGACATAAAATCAGTAAAAGAATGTGCCTTGTAACAGTTGAAGAGATAGAGCATATGAAGAAAATTCCTTACAGAAGTTTAATAGGATGTTTGTTGCATTTGTCAGGAGCCACAAGACCTGACATTGCTTTTGCAGTTAACTTGCCAAGTAGATATAATAGCAATCCTGGGAGATCTCATTGGGCAGCTGCCAAACGAATTCTAAGGTACTTGAAAGGGACTGCAGACCATGGCATTACGTTCAGAAATAAAGGTTATAACATTAATGCATTTGCAGATGCAGATTGGGGAGGAGATGCTGACCAAAGGCATTCTACTTCAGGTTATATTGTGATGATTGGTGACAATCCGGTGAGTGGAAATGTAAGAAAGAATCTGATAGCACTATCTAGTGCGTAGGCCGAGTATCTGACTATAACCTTGGCATCAAAAAAGAAATCATTTGGATCGGGGAGACTCTTTGGAAGAAATTGGAATAAAGAATCATGAACTAACCGCTTTATGGGGGCGATTGCAAGTGGAATTCTTTGTGACACAAAAATCTCGTGCTACATGAGAGGTCAAAGCACATTGAGATGAAGCGGCATTTCATTAGAGAAATGGTTGAGAAAAAAAATTAATACTTGATGAAGTATATTCAAACCGAAAAGACGGTTAGCAGACATACTCACGAAGGCTCTTAGAGAGCCAAGATTTAACATGCTCAAAGACATGATAAGAGTGCAGGAAATAGAAAGCAGGGACAGTATGATTCAAACTTAGAAAACAAGCAGAGATCGAACAGAGATATTCAATGAAGGGGAAGTGTTGAAGATATAAGCATGTTACAAGACCATTACAAGTTTGTGTTCATTGAATATTTAAGGTAATGGTTTAATGGTGTGCCCGTAATATGAATTTTGAATGGTATTTCTGATTACCCTAGAGCCTAGCTTAGTGAACAGTGTCACCGGCCAGGTGGAACCAAAAGCTGTAATCTAGCAACCGCCTAGCTGATCGAATGGACTAGATACTGGGATTGCCGGAATTCGGTGATCCCTAAGAATGTATAAACAAAATTTTAACTTGTACAGATACACACAGGAATGGAGATTTGAGTTTGAAGTCCCGACATCTGCTTATGAATGGTTTATTTGTATTTCGAACATTTGGTTGTCTTACTATGTTTTAGTGTGTGACATTGTTCATTTGAAGTTGTCTTAGCTAAGTAATACCCTAGTAAATCTTACAGGTTTCATCCCCTCCCCCATTGAGCAGCTCTATACAAAGACCATCTGCATCATGATCTCTATTATTGGAGATTTTGGAAAAACACTCTCTGACGTCTGTTTTAGTGAAGATTTCTGAGCCATGAGCTATTTTTGACATGCCATCAACGCCATTCTTCTCATAAATATCTTTGACCAGTTTAGGCAATGCTTCTGTGCCTAAAATAGCCTGTTCAGGTTTACCTTTTAGCGTGTCCCAAAAGTTTTTTGGATTTTTGATAAATTGCTTAGATAACATGATTTGTTGTTGTGCATAATATTCACGCTTTTTCTGCCTGATCAGTTGGTTTTGCCATTTAGGTTTGCATATGCAGTTCTTTTGCAGTCTGCTCCTTGCCTCCTGACATTCTGAATGCCAGCATGAGTTGCATGGTTTACCTTGCATCCATTTTTTGGATATGCCAAATACCTTCTTAGCTGCCTCAAACAACAAGCATTTAAATTTCTGTGCATCTTCTTCTAATATCCCTGACAAGCTCACTTGTATAAGTTCTTCCACTAATTTTTTATATGCAAGGTTATGCACATAAGAGACTTCCAGAGAAGAACTGAATTTTGGAATGGAAAATGAATAGGAAAACTCAAATCAAACACTAGAGAATAGCTCCAACAAGTATGCAGATTCAAGGATTATGGTTTAAGAGATGGGAATTCAAGATCTATCAATACTCCAACTCAAGGATTATGGTTTAAGAGATGGGAATTCAAGATCTATCAATACTCCAACTGACTAGATCTTTAGAAGGCTTGCAAATCTGGTTTACCATTGATGCTGGCCAAAGTCAGAGGAACAGAGCAGTCGAAATTGGGTTGTCGTTGCCGATTTGCAGGTGTGTCCGACCAATAATTACTGTAGCAACCCAAGAGGTGTCGCTAGGTTGTTCTCCCGGTGCTCGTCGTTGCTCTCCTCCTGTTATATTTTCCATCTGATGTATGTATATCTGATATAAGCCTTTTCAAAAAGGCTTCACCCCTTTTTGATATAATAAGGTTTGGCCTTACTTTAGTGAGATACACCCCTTTGTTCTTAATAAATGCATGTGCCTTATAATAGAAGGCGTTGCGCCTTTTTTATCAGAATATCCCTTATTATATAAATAGATATCCCTTATTATATTATCCTATATTATAAAACCGTGGCGTCGGTCTGTGCGCCCGATCGACGGCCGAGATCGCGCCAATGTCCCTGCCCCCCGTTGGACGGCCCAGATTTGTCTGTTTGTCCCTCCGCCTCGATCGATGGCTTAGATTGTGCCATATATGACGTGTGTCCCAAAACGAAAGGGTGCGACGTCTCCAAAATTTTATGACGTCTCCAAAATTTTATGCGTGAAACTATTTTCGATGGCTTCTTCTGCCCTGATCGGTCTTTGGCAGCACCAAGAATCGTAGAACTGTTCATGACTATGGCAGAGTTGCGCCCGTTCAATTTAACTCTTCCTTCTTTCCTAGCTCTCGCCGATGGCGAATTATCAAGCCTAATTCCGAGTATGCAGAAGCTTTTTGAGCTTTGTTTTTATGCTTTAGGGGTTATGAGTTTTCATGAGCTCTCCGGCAGAGCTTGGGACATCCTCCTCTTTTTTATGATTTGCTTGGTCAATTTTATCTCACCAAAGCTCTTCGATGGCCATATCCATGGCGCCAATGGCTTCACCTTGCCGAAATCGTTCTTTTTGTTCCTTCAGCTTCCTCCTTTGTTCAAAGGCTTATTCATGTCCTCAGATAATTTCTCGAGCTAAAACTTGGGCTTCTGTTATGGGTAGTAAAACAGCAATCATGCCGGATAATTTGAAGGTTGAACAACTTTTGAATGACTTGGATATGGCAGTTGTGAAAGAGGGCAAACGAGAAGGAAAGGGTGCATATTTGCTCAATAATGTTGGTCCCAATCCCTTGCTGTTGCAAGCGCAGGGGAAAGTTTGCACAGGGCCAGCGCAAACAAAGCCACTTGGAGAGGATCAGGCCTCGAAGGTTTTGGACATTATAGTAAGATCAGGTGTGCCAGCTTTGCTAATTCGTTTTTGCAGTGAAAGTGGAAATTCCAGAAGAAGAAAGGGCATCAGAGGCACAAATAGGGGCATTTTTTGTTGCAATGGCAGTGAGAGCAAACTATTTTCCACCTGAAGGGCAATAAAGAATTTTTGGCCGAGTTTAGTTCAGGTTTTGCCTCCTGATATTCTCTTCATAGCCGATTCAGAGGGCACCTTGATGGAGGGAATTTCACATGCAGGTGCTACATTTATTGGGAGAAACTCTGTTGAAATGAGAATGGTGGGGGCACTCAGGGACGTGTTGAAGGGTGATCATCTTGGATTTGAAGAGGTGGTTTGCCTCTTGAGAGATGTTCTTCCAGTTTGTGGTCGCGAAGGTGGAAATAACCATGCTTTATGATCCTGATCTAGAGAGGGTATTATTAAATCGAAGTAGAGGTATATGGAGTAGAAAAATCTGCAGGTTTATAAATTCAAATCCATGAGCAGGTTTATAAATTCAAAGCTTTAAGCAGGTTTGTAGTAATGAACGTTTTCCTATGTTGTTTTAATGTTGTTAACATCCTTTTAACAATCATAATAACATAATAACATATGGATTGACAGATTCCTGAGGGATGCTGCTAGAGCTTAGTGATGGCAGGCAGCACTCCTGTCATATGTAGTCCGGCGAACAAGGAGAATGGAGGATGTGCAGATTGCAGCCCTCATGGATTTGTTGCTTATGGAGCCGGAAGCAGCATGGTCTACAGTTACGTTTACTCTTAAACTTTCTTACACATTTCCTCTATTACTGAATCTCTTCCAAGGCCAAGGGCGCTGCTCTTGAAGGCACATCTTTTTGCATTGCCTTTTTCCCTTTGATGCAAACAATCTTCATGATCATTGTAGGGCTCTAGCATTCAACCTTGCAGATGATATGCTAAAATAAGCCTGCCAACCTGATTGGTATTGTTTGCCCATCTGAAAATTGCCGCTTTAAAGAGATATGTAATAGGTAATTCGTTTTGCTTCCATGTCTATAAGAGTTGCAACAAAATCACCAAGGCCATCTGCTGTACGAAGCATGATTTTCTGATACATGGGTCAGTCAGATTTAGGTCTTTCAAAATTAACAGAAAATCCACTCTTTTCTTTCGATTTATCCACAGATATTATATATGAGGATCATATGATTTTTGTAGAGTTGGGCCTTCTATTTTTACTGCAAATTTGGTGCTTTTATTCTGTTGATATTTTAGGTACATTAGATTTCTACTTTGAAGTGATTAACAACCTCTTGGATCATTTTTGCGGTTATAAATGATGTTCGCAGCATCTTTGGATGGTGGAATTGTTGAAGCATCAAACCATTCCATTGACATGTAAGCTGTTTCCAGCGCAGCAGTCTTTGCATCTTTGCAGGTGGGTTCTTTTTCTCATTCAAAATCTGCTCAATAATATATCATCTTAGCTAAGATACTGCCATTTAAAAATATTTCTCTAGCCGGTTCTGCACCAAAGGACTTGCTTTAGACATCAGAGAATTGAAGATTGAAGAAAGAACGAGAAGGCTGGAAAACTAAAATTGAACAAGCAGGAAACACATATACAGCTGCTACGAAGGTAAATCAAGCTAAGACCATTCCATGCATTGAGTCGCTTTCTCCAGGTTAAAAAACTATGGAGAAATATTGCCCTACCTTAAATGATGCCCCTACTTCAAAATACATTTGATGAAATTGCATAGCAAAGTGGTCAAAAGATTGTGATAATTAAATCACTTGGTTGACAAGGATATATGGGCATGCTGCTTCAAGGATGTCTCATTATAATAGTCCATTAGTTTGGGGAAGAACATTTATATAGTCTCTATTTTACTCAATTCTCTTTGATTTAACAACCGTAATTGAGACTGGAATTGAGCAAAATATGGTTTTGGGGTTTGCATGGTTCAGGGGTTTTTCTAGGGTAGAGTATGTTGGATCCTGTCTATTTCTTTGTCGTGTATGTTGGATGACGACAGTGCCAGCCGCTTCCCATGGCCATGGAATCTCCAGATTTTTTGGAGGTCAAGCATAGATCTTAGACATTCCCATGAGCACCCGACCAAGAAGGCAAATGTTAGTGGCACCAAAATTTTAAGCGAAAAATCAATGCAAGGACCAAATGGAAATTCACCCCATAGCCTTGGGTTTTCACATAGGAGCCATGATCTCACTCCCCATGGTAAGATAATCATTCTAATTTAATACAACAGCAACAAATTCAATACAACTATGCCTAAACTAAAACAACTCAAGCACGCGACTTGCACATAATTCAAATATTTATAGAACCACTCCACCCTCTTCATGTACAAATACATGGGCTATAAAGAACTCCTTACAATCTGACACATCTAACTCATTTGGTTCTGGTTCTGTCCAGGTGAACTCTCTAATAAATGCAAGCACAAGATTTTGTAGCATATTAAGATCCACCATTTCAAAGAAAGAAGAAATTGATGGCATTTATCCATTTGAGTAAAAGGTCCTACCCGCGCATTTGATTACTAAGCAAAACACATGATTTCAAACCATCTTACTAGGATTAGCTACTTACAGAGTTATCTGTCGGAGAAAAAACCTCTCCCTAGAAATGATTTCTCATGCTTGGACTGCCTTGGTATAATCACACAGAAAGCCCACCAACGGTGGGCAATTTTCTAGTATTATATAAAGAAAGGTTTTCCCTTTCTTAAGACTTGGCCTTTTTGTAGAAACGTCTCTTTATTCTAATGGTATTTATCAATTATAGTGTAATTTAATTTATGTTTGACACAAATATGTTCATATTTCTTTCTCTTTCTCTTGCTCCCGACAACCACTCCCCCGAGCACCACTATATCAATTCTTCCCCTTCCCGGGATTGATCATCCTTGATCAAGAAATTATATGGCAAATTAACACAACCCAGTCCATGATTGCGACTCTGATTGAGTCCACAATCAGAAATATTCAAGTCCAGCCCTTTAAGCTAAAAATTTATCTAGCCCTTAAGGCTAATTCACAACTTTAATTATTAACAGGCTTTAAGGATATAGAAGGTCAAGGCGATTAATTACCAAATTGATGCATCTAAAAGATGTTATACTGGATAATAAACACGGGATAAACTGGATCATGCAAGGATATCTCAAAACATTACATGACTGCAAAATTCTAAGTTTTAGGTTTGGCTAGGGCTTATTGATTTGGAAAGAATAGAATTGGACACATATAAAGGTGTCGGTTAAAAGGGTAATTCAATGCAACTGTAACCACTGAAGAACACTCTCCAGCAACAACCAAATCTGGAAAAATTTAGAAAAAGGGTAATCCAATAAAACCACTAGAGATCACACTCTAGCAACCATCCAAATTTTAAGGTTCAGGCTTTAGAAATTGGATCAAGAAAAGGTTAGAATTTTGGCTACCTGCAAATAAAGCTTATGGCTCATAATTAATATCCACTAATTATCGCCTGTAGCAGCATGGCGGATCTGGTATTCTTTGAAGTAGGAAACGAGTTCGAAGATATTTTGGAGTAGTGATTCTTCTAGCCTTGAGTTGGATGTGCACAAAATAAGTCTGTCTCTCTGGCCTGACTTTCTCTTAAATTTCTACTGAAGCTTCCTTTACCGCATACCCACTTCATCTCTTTAGAAAAACTCTATCTGCAAATTCTCAATAACAATTCTACCACTCTGCCAATAAATCATTCTCATTCTACTTATGCTGGCTTACTTTTTAAATTGAATTCTCTCTTGTAGTATACTGCAAGCTAACACATATTCTTTGATCTTATTTGACCGCATCAAATTGATGCAAGTTTCCAAAGAACTTAAAACTGCTGATCTAGCTACTTAGACCGTCTTCTGAACTCTAGCTATTCTGTTTTTCCATTAATTAAAAAGTTATGTCAGAAATTCAAGCTCCATTCACATGTTGCTGAAAAGTTCAGAGAATGCCGATCTCTTCATCAGAAACAAAGATTAGTCCAAGAGAATAATTGCTTTACAGGCTAACTGAATGCATCTATTCTTCAATTAATAGAAATTGCTAGATAAATCCATCCATGCTCTAGAATTTCAAAACTAGTTCTAGTTTTTTTAATTGTAAATCTAGATTCCACAGATCCTAGAAAAACCAGAACTATGCTCTGATACCAATTTGATACGAGTCTGTAATCACTAGAGAACTTCTGCAAAAACATCGTCAAAAGTAGTACAGATAAACACAATAAGTTCACAGATCCACCCATCCGGGTAAGCTCACCGCCCAAATGGGTTGTCCTTGAGCAAGAGACTTCTAGAGAAACACTGAATTTTGGAATGGAAAAAGAATGGGGAAACTCAAATCAAACACTAAAAAATAGCTCCAACAAGCACACAGATTCAAGGATTATGGTTTAAGAGATGGGAATTCAAGATCTATCAATACTCCAATCGACTAGATCTTCAGAAGGCTTGCAAATCTGGTTTACCGTTGATGCTGGCCAAAGTCAGAGGAACAGAGCAGCCGAAATTGGGCTGTCGTTGCCGATTTGCAGGTATGTCCAACCAATTGTTACTGTAGCAACCCAAGAGGTGTCGCCATGTTGTTCACGCGGTGCTCCCCCGACTGGTCGTTGCTCTCCTCCTGTTATATTTTCCATCTGATGCATATATGAGCATTGTTTTTTCTTGTGTGAGCGGCTTCGGCAGGCATGGTCTTGGTTGTTGACCCTTTTTGGCACGTCTCGATCTAGCCAGCAAATTTTGCTTGCTATCTATCCTGATGCTTGGCCCAAACTACGGAAACGAGCTTTTCATCTTGCATGTGGCTGGCTTTTATGGTCAATCTGGAAGAGAAGGAGGTTGTTTATCTTTAAGGGCGTAGATACTGCAGATGAGATTGTTCTTCAGTGGGCACAAAATAAAATTGTTATGGCTTACAATTGTTCTTCTCTTGATCAAGAGAAGAAAGTACTGATCTGGCATACTTACCTTCAGATTCATTCTTTTGCATAGGCAGGTGGTTGTGCTCAGTTGGATCGGTTTGTCCACTGGGATTATAATCCTGTCTTTGCATTTTATGTTGCTCTGGTTTTTAGTTGGTGAATAAAGCTTGTTGTCCTTCAAAAAAAAAAAAAAAAATATAAGCCTTTTCAAAAAGGCTTCATCCCTTTTTGACATAATAAGGTTTGGCCTTTAGTAAGATATGCCCCTTTGTTCTTAATAAATGCATGTGCCTTATAATAGAAGGCATTGCCCCCTTTTTTATCAAGATATCCCTTATTATATAACGAAAGATTTTCCCTTTCCTAAGACTTGGCCTTTTTGTAGAAACATCTCTTTACTCTAATGGTTCTTAGCAACTATAGTGTAATTTAATGGGTTACAATGTTTGACACAAATATTTTCATCTTTCTTTCTCTTTCTCTTGCTCCCGACAACCATTCCCCCGAGCACCACCATATCAACAGGCTTCATGCCTCTTCAGAGGGCAGCCCTTGATCACCACATCGTCTACTTTCAGAAGTGGTCAATATGGACGATGCTCGTCTCCCTAGCCTACTTTATGCCATAGCAATGGGACTGGAGTGCCTCAAGGCATGCTAGAGGGAAAAGATAGCTCAGTGGCTGTCCAGATGGAATGTGCAGGAGCACATGTGCATACAAGTGGAAACAGAGGCAAATTGCTATAGCTTGAGGCAATATCTTGATGCTTGCTTCCTCAACAAGCTCTAAGACGCCATCGCCCTTGAACAGGTCAAGACCGCACACTACCAACGCCACATAAAACTCTACATTAGAACAGGACCCCCAATGCTACTTGCATGCCCATTTACCTATGAAAAGGCACAGACTTATTGCCTCAATTTGTACAGGTGCACACTATCTTCGAATCGAGATAGGCAGATGGATTAGGAAGCCATGCCAGGGCAGGCTTTGTCAATGCTGGCAAAAGGAGCCATTGAGGATGAATGCCATAACCTTCAAAGCTATCCAGCATATGATCAAATCCGGATATGCTATGCTGAGTTGGTCAGGCCTGGCCAGCGGCCGTTACATGTGATATTGAGCAGGAGTTCCATAGGGATGCTAGGATCATACCTTCAAGAGGTCATGGATATGCAGGAACAGATATGTCCTCCGACATACACTTGACATGTATATATGTATATTTCATGATGATGTATATCTGTTTAGTTTGACAGCAGTCTTAATTACTGCCACAACTTTTCCCTCAAAAACCCTTTGAGATGGGCCTTTTTTTTTTTTTTTTTTTTATTATATTCTAATGCATGGATGCACTCTTATTGGAATGGAATAAATTAATGTTCACCTATGTACTAGCATACCAAGAAGGCTTCAAGGTATGCCTCTATTCCAGGTAAACACCATAGAATTCGCTGGATACACACTTAAGATATTTATACTACTAAGTTCAAGTTCAATTAGGGTGGACCTTAGGACATTTTACAAAATATCCGACTAAAGGAGGCCATACCATTAAAGACCGGATTAGGGCAGAATGCTTCGAGACGATTGCATGCAACCTCGACTGCAGCTGCAAAGCAGAAGTGCCGGAATTTATGACTGGCTAAAGACCCCAGATATGTGATTTACTTTTCAAAAAATGGGCTTTAACTCGGCGTTTGGTGGGTAGCCATAGTTAGGAAGATGACCTTGAGCTCTATTCGATACAAACAGGGAATGTGAGGACTGTTTAGAGTCCCTTGGATTCAATAATCTAACTATGGAGAGGGAGAGGGAAGTAGAAACTTTGATACAAAAGCAGGCTTCAAAGTGATGGATATCTTTGGTTATCCTAATAAAAGGGGAGCTTCAATAGAAGGCCGACTTCCTTCGAGAGAGGAAATGCCAAGAATGAGCGGTTTGTGCCCGAGACCCAAGTAGAAGAAGATCTAATTTAGGATGAAGAGGAACAACGTGTATACAAATATCTACACTAAAATAAGAGTTCTAAATGGGCGAACTACTGTGGCCTAATATTTTGAGTTCTTTAGAAGCATAAGTCACGGTTTATGATCCGCTAAATTAACTGTGTTTCTACAGAAGGCTGAACACAAGGTTTTTTCTTTACACCTAGCAGGGCTTTGAATGGTGCAGATGCACGAAAGACACAAACTTGTGTCCTGAAAGCTCTTGGGAACTCAGATAGCACGCCTAGAATGATTAGACAAATGATATATTCATGTTAGTTCTTTTGTCATTCTTGGATTAAAGTACGGGCTCCATGACCATAAATAATTACGTGAGCATAAGATAATGTTTAGACTTACTATCCTTTGTTTGATTTCTGCAAGTTTTCCTTTTTGCTTTTACTAAACTGGAGCAGAAGGTACAATGGTTGAAAGGCGATAAGCCAAGAATACCCTATGTACCTTTTCTGGCCCTTACTGTTTTACCATTCTTATGCTAATTCAAGATCGGTTGGTCGCAGTGCAGTGCGTGGTATTCTTCTACTATTGTCCCTTTTGCTTTTCGTATTGGTTTTTGCTTAGAGGAGAACATGGATCAAACAATGGCCTGAATTTTGAGCAAAGGATACAATTGCACGAAGTTAATGGATGATGCCAGTGGATAGTTGTCACCACAAGATTACTTCACAGGAACCTTTATACTTTATGCCTTATATCTATTCCGCTGCTATGGTATAACAGTTGATAGTTTTCTGCTCTTTATTTTAATGGTTTTCATACAATGAAATCTGAAAATCGTTACACCTTTGATATTAGTAAAAGCCCTTTGTTTTGGAAATATAAGAAAACTCGGTCATGGACATAAGACCTCATTGTTATGTTAGACCTCAAAGTTTTGAGTGGATCCTGCTTTTGAAAATCTCTTCATGAAATATAGGATATACTTTCGGAAAAGAATAGCGTGCATAGATGTTTTGTTTAAGCTATTTTCTGTTTATTCCATTAAGCTCTGGCACAAAATGCTTGATATACTGTCCAAAATGCTTAAAAGCAATATTTGACTCAGTATTAATAAGGATTACTGCTGAATACATTTGAGTCTATTAAATGATAGGGGTAATCATGAAATTTTAATGGGTTAGACTCTTAGATATGGACAGACCCTTTAAAAATACTAAATGGAAAAATACGGTTATACAATGGTGATTGGACCATAGTAGTAAATGCTACTTGATGGGTGCATGTTAGAATACTCCACATGCTAAAGTAGGGAATTAAAACCCTATAATATGGGAACTTAAAGAATTCTAATGCCTGTTATGTTTGACAGCTATTATATAACTTTTGGATGGTATATGTGCTTAAGAAATGTAGGCTATATTTCCCTTTTACATAAAGGAATTTGATGAGTACAAATTCATGACCTTAATACATTCGTCATGAATAAGCTTGATGACATAAGGAAAGGTGACTATAATGGTCCAAAGTACAAGCTTTCTTAATGTATAATGTTACACTTGCTGGTCTATTGTCTTCAGACGAGATGATAGGAACCCATTGATGAACAAGAAAATCTAAAGATTGTTTGATTGGAAATAAATTAAAGTTTTGAGTCTTTTGACCTTGGTTTGATGCTCCATCTTTAATTAGCTCGATTAAATGTATGGAACGATAAGGCTGTTAAGGGATTGACCGAGACAATTTGAACTGCTAGTAGGGTTGTTGCCTGAACTAGTTGGCTCCGGGTTTTTTTTAGAAATTTCGTTTCATTGGTCTTACCAGTGTGGCATCACTCCATTTGGTATAAATTTTGAGCATATTGAAGGATTTATGAAAAGATTCTGATTTACATTGATTTCAGGATATTGAGGACTCTCAAGGAGATTACAACATGGAATATATGCCACCAACATGGAACAAAACCCTTGGACCTATCGGGTATAATGGCAGTAAAATTGCATGCCCAAGCTTGGCTGTACAGACTTTGCTCTCTTGCATAAAAAATCCCAAAGTGCATATGTTACTTCTGGAAAAGGAAGCACTTAGAAAACCAGAGGAACTGTCAGCTATTTCCCATCTGGGATTCAATGACTGGTTAGCTCTAGTACCCAAGATTAATAAAGCTGGTTCAGAATGGGATGATGCGCTGAAAGTTATTGAGGATATTTATGATACCTTGCCTGCCACGGTGTACAGCAGAACAATGGAAGAAGACCAGGCCAAAACACAGTTTATTACAGGGGTATTGGCCCTTGAGAAGGCAAATAAGGTTAAAAATTCCTGCCTTGGCAACAACATAAGGGAAAAAGGTAAGCAGGGAAGCATTGTTGATGCAGAGGATGATCCATTTGGTGAATCCCTCCTGTCAGAAGAGGAAAAAATAGCAATGAAAGATAATGTTAGCAAGCTGAAAGGGGAGGTAGATGCAGACTTTAACTTCACATTGCATAACTGCCACCTGTTCCCCGTCATTCCAGAACGACTGGTGGAAGGTCACGCTGCATTCTGTAACCAGGGCATTTGGAGAACTAAAAATTTCAGTGCCTTGGCCCCAATTAGTAGGGAATCTTGGATCATGCTGGGTGATATCACACCTACCCAAGAGAATATGGCCAGAGCTGCAGCAGAAAAAATGGAAAAGATAGTGGTCAAAGAAAAGTTCAAACTCAACATTGACCATAGGTTCTTTGACAAGAAATGCGCTAAGGATGATTTTATTTATCTAAGGCAAAAAGGACACATGGCATACTCAACTATTACACGTGATGCTTTCTATCTCAAAAGAGTTTGGAGGAGCATGTGCCCCTATTTCAAATGTGTATGCGAGCCCAGGAGGAAAGGTAATAGTTGCAAGGAGCATATGACATGGCTAGACCATGCGGTCTGGTACATGTTCAACAATTTGGATAGTGTATTTCCTGACATGTCCAATGTGGCCCAGATGGTTTCAATGAAAAAGTTCCTTAAAACCACGTTAAGAGATGGGATCATTGCATTCCTTTCATATCTGGAAATAAGAGACACACTTATTAGCATGACCTCCTTACTTGCTGCTGATCCATGGGCAGATTTCAAGCTAAATTTCCCCAACTGTAGAATGGCAGTGGTATGCGAAAAAAGTATTAAACAGGCTACATTCATGCTCAATTTGGAAGGCGGTTCCAGTTACAATACAACTGCCAGAAAGACTAGGCACACGAGAAACCCAACAAATGCAACTGACATGGTAAAGGGATATAATCCCCCTCGGATTACCATTAATCCAACCAAGTCGGGGTCCAGCATTGCTGATAATTCAGATATTGAACAATTGGGGTCCCCTAATCTAGTGGATAACTCTGTCACCAAACAACAACAAGTACATGGTCGAAAAATACCTGATGGAGTAGCGCAACAGCTCACTTATGAGAAATAGGTATGCTTTCATTATACAAAAGTCATTCTTGTATGTTAAATACATGTTTTATTACAGGATTATTATATTCTGTTTGGTTCTAAACCTATTCTTTGGATAAAAACTTATCCTATATGGACTTTCTAAAAAATTAGAAAGGACCAGTTGTACACTTTTAGCTAACATGCCATTTGCCCATGTTCAGCTATGGAGATTCATGTTTGCTCAGGTGACTAATAGGAATACTGTTACATAGGATACTTTAACACACTCACTAAAGTTTTAATTTAAACAGATTTGTAGGACCATCCTTAAAGACTGCCAGGGCAGATGGCATATGACAGAGTCAAAGGAAAAATGCAAGAAGAAAATAATCCATTGCTTTTTCCTGTCTAAGGTTTTAGACAAAATATGTATCCCGAAAATTATTCATAGACATATGGTAGAAAAGCTAGGGGATGTTGGGGAGTTGCTTATGGAGGATACTATGTTTTCATGGAGATACACAGAAAATATGAGAGAGCTATGTTACAAACCGCACTACATTTTTGTACAAGAAACAGAAGATATCTGCCCTTGTAGAATCCCAGGTCTTAAGAACTTCATTGATGAAAGCATAGGGCACATTAGAAGCACTAATGTTGACATTGTAAAGAATAGAACCCTACGGGGTTTATTCAGAAAGGGCCTGGGTCATATCCCAAATAGAATGCTCATCTGGAAAGATTTGAAGGCCGAATTGAATAAAACTTGTGATTCAATATTCGAGCTGCACAGATTTCAGTTTCCCTTCATCCAGGATAATGATAGGGATGAAATTAAAACTGCTGTACTGGAACAAGTTGGCCAGGAAGTGACAGAAAAACAGAAAATAGACAAAATGCAAAAATTCGCTCTGAACGACTCTCGTGTCATTAATAATCTGGAATGGTTGACTAAAAACTTCTATATTTCGGGTGTTGATAAAGCTTAAAACAACCCAGCTTTCATTTGCCCAAAGCATATTAGGGAAATGGCTCTGAAAAGACTGTGTAGTACTGACTTTATGCCCATAGGAGCGGAGAATGAAGAACTAAAAAAGGAACTAATTAGGGAGATAAAAAACTGCCTGGAGTTCCCCAGTCTGGAATCAGATAAGCTCCCCTATCTACTAGGAATCTCTAAAGCTCACAAAAATGATTACCGCTGGATTACTAATGCGCATGGCTCCCTCTACACTGAAATAGCACAAACTATTACTGTAGTATTGAATTCTATAGTGGAGCTTTGGCCCGAAATTTCAAAGGACATGTGTTCTAATATTTGCACCTTACTGCCCGGGAAAATTAATTTCAACTGGATGGTAAATTCCATTTACGATGTGGTACTTAACCTACCAGGAAAAATTGAGGAGGTATATGTTGCCGACATCACAAAATGCTATGAGAGCATCCCTATTCAGGGGGATAAAGGCATTTGCAGAATATCCGAATTGGTGGCAAATGCTGCCTGGTGTTACATGAAGAGTCAAAACAAAAGATATGAACTTTGGATAAAAAGTTCAGGCAATGGTAAACTGGCAGCAAAGTGGTTCAAGGTAGCTCCACAAGGCAAATGTTGGTCTCATATGAGCAAAAGTAAGTTTGTTCAGGCTAATACCTGGTTACTTAGCAACTGCCATGTTAAGCTGGGTAACCACCTCTGGAAACAAATCTGTGGAATCCCAATGGGATTTTCTTGTAGCCCATGCTGGTGTAACATTTACTTAGCATGGTTTGAAGTCAATTTCATTAAAAACCTTGCCAAACAAGGAAGGTTGGAGGAGATCAGACTATTCAAGTCTGTGTATAGATATATGGATGATCTGCTGGCTATTAACTGCCCTAGGATCAATGAGTTCTTAACCAAATGGAGCAAGGGGGCTGAGCATGAACTACAGATATATGATTTACAGGTCCTAGAAATTAAGGAGGAAACATACTATTCTGAAAACACACCAAACTGCATGTTTGGCAGCAAAGTAAATTTCCTTAACATGACAATTCAGATTTTCAATAAAGAATTTGGACTTTTCCAAACCATGAAGTATGATAAACGGGAGGCATTGCCATTTAAAGCTATGAAATTTGTGCATGCATGTAGCTGCAGGCCCTATTTTCAAGCTCGAAATGTCATTTTATCTCAGGTCATGCCCTTTATGTACGTGAACTCCAGCCCTATTAAAGCAGCTATGGACCTAAGGGAGTTAATGAATAACTTCATCAGTAATGGTTTTGATAAACCAGGCATCAAAAGGAGAATTTGTAAATATATTAGAGATGGGCAGTTCCCGGGTCTGAAATATGATACCAGCACACTACTGCAACTCATCAAAGATCTTTAAAGGTACACTTTTCTTTTGGATAACTAAAATAAACTATAGGACGATGGGAAACCCCTACTGTAACAAGTAGGGGTATACCCACCCTGTAGTTACAGTATGAATGTTATTTTAACAGGTTTCAAAATAGTCCTACGGAAGGAGGTAGGATTTTTTTTATTATATTCTAATGCATGGATGCACTCTTATTGGAATGGAATAAATTAATGTTCACCTATGTACTAGCATACCAAGAAGGCTTCAAGGTATGCCTCTATTCCAGGTAAACACCATAGAATTCGCTGGATACACACTTAAGATATTTATACTACTAAGTTCAAGTTCAATTAGGGTGGACCTTAGGACATTTTACAAAATATCCGACTAAAGGAGGCCATACCATTAAAGACCGGATTAGGGCAGAATGCTTCGAGACGATTGCATGCAACCTCGACTGCAGCTGCAAAGCAGAAGTGCCGGAATTTATGACTGGCTAAAGACCCCAGATATGTGATTTACTTTTCAAAAAAATGGGCTTTAACTCTGACGGTTGGTCAGGTAGCCATAGTTCGGAAGATGACCTTGAGCTCTATTCTGATACAAACAGGGAATGTGAGGACTGTTTAGAGTCCCTTGGATTCAGTAATCTAACTATGGAGAGGAGAGGCGGAAGTAGAAACTTTGATACAAGGCGAGGCTTCAGTGATGGATATGCTGGTTATCCTAATAAAAGGGGGAGCTTCAATAGAAGGCCGACTTCCTTTCAGAGAGGAAATGCCAGTAATGAGCAGTTTGTGCCTGAGACCCAAGTAGAAGAAGATCTAATTTCGGATGAAGAGGAACAAATGTGTATACAAATATCTACACTAAAAATAAGAGTTCTAAATGGGCGTAACTACAGGGGGGCCTAATATTTTGAGTTCTTTAGAAGCATAAGTCCGCGGTTTATGATCCGCTAAATTAAGCGTGTTTCTACGAAAAATTTGAACACAAGGTTTTTCTTTACACCTAGCGGGGCTTTGAATGGTGCAGATGTAACGAAAGACACAAACTTGTGTCACGAAGCTCTTGGGAACTCAGATTAGCACGCCTAGAATGATTAGACAAATGATATATTCATGTTAGTTCTTGTCATTCTTGGATTAAAAGTCACGGGGCTCTGACCATAAATAATTACGTGAGCATAAGATAATGTTTAGACTTACTATCCTTTGTTTGATTTACGCAAGTTTTCCTTTTTGCTTTTACTAAACTGGAGCAGAAGGTACAATGGTTGAAAGGCGATAAGCCAAGAATACCCTATGTACCTTCTGGCCCTTACTGTTTTACCATTCTTATGCTAATCAAGATCTTGGTTGGTTGCAGTGCGTGGTATTCTTCTACTATTGTCCCTTTTGCTTTCGTATTGGTTTTTGCTTAGAGGAGAACATGGATCAAACAATGGCCTATTTGGAGCAAATGATACAATTGCACGAAGTTAATGGATGATGACAAGTGGATAGTTGTCACCACAAGATTACTTCACGGGGAACCTTTATACTTTATGCCTTATATCTATTCCGCTGCTATGGTATAACAGTTGATAGTTTTCTGCTCTTTATTTTAATGGTTTTCATACAATGAAATCTGAAAATCGTTACACCTTTGATATTAGTAAAAGCCCTTTGTTTTCGGAAATATAAGAAAACTACGTCATGGACATAAGACCCTCTTGTTATGTTAGACCTCAAAGTTTTGAGTGGATCCTGTTTTGAAAATCTCTTCATGAAATATAGGATATACTTTCGTAAAGAATAGCGATGCATAGATGTTTTGTTTAAGCTATTTTTTACGTTTATTCCATTAAGCTCGCACAAAATGCTTGATATCTTTGTCCAAAATGCTTAAAAGCAATATTTGATTTCGGTATTAATAAGGATTACTGCTGAATACATTTGAGTCTATTAAATGATAGGGGTAATCATGAAATTTTAATGGGTTAGACTCTTAGATATGGACAGACCCTTTAAAAATACTAAATGGAAAAATACGGTTATACAATGGTGATTGGACCATAGTAGTAAATGCTACTTGATGGGTGCATGTTAGAATACTCCACATGCTAAAGTAGGGAATTAAAACCCTATAATGGGAACTTAAAGAATTCTAATGCCTGTTATGTTTGACAGCTATTATATAACTTTTGGATGGTATATGTGCTTAAGAAATGTAGGCTATATTTCCCTTTTACATAAAGGAATTTGATGAGTACAAATTCATGACCTTAATACATTCGTCATGAATAAGCTTGATGACATAAGGAAAGGTGACTATAATGGTCCAAAGTACAAGCTTTCTTAATGTATAATGTTACACTTGCTGGTCTATTGTCTTCAGACGAGATGATAGGAACCCATTGATGAACAAGAAAATCTAAAGATTGTTTGATTGGAAATAAATTAAAGTTTTGAGTCTTTTGACCTTGGTTTGATGCTCCATCTTTAATTAGCTCGATTAAATGTATGGAACGATAAGGCTGTTAAGGGATTGACCGAGACAGTTTGAACTGCTAGTAGGGTTGTTGCCTGAACTAGTTGGCTCCGGGTTTTTTTTTTTTAACCCGGACAATAATAAGGCTATTGCGCTCCTCCATTGGGTCCCATAGGCCGATTGTTTTTTTGAAGGACGTCAAGCTTTATTCACCAACTAGAAACCAGAGCAACATAAATGCAAAGACAGGATTATAACCCCAGTGGACAAACCGATCCAACTGAGCACAACCACCTGCCTATGCAAAAGAATGAATCTGAAGGTAAGTATGCCAGATCAGTACTTTCTTCTCTTGATCAAGAGAAGAACAATTGTAAATTGTAGGCCGATTGTTCTCCGTAGACGATAAAAACCTTTCTATTCTATTATATTCTTCTTTGCAAAAATCCCGAGCTTGTCATTCAGGTAAAAGATAACATTTTTGCCAACATATGAGTGGTATTTGGGTTGAACGAGTTTTTGGTTTCCTTCTCTTGAAGTGGCTGCAGATTGTTGCACATGAATTTAAAGTTTATCTAATCATAGGGGTTTGGCTGTATTGCAGGTTAGTATATGTTATCAAAGCTAGAAGAAGCACTATCATTTGAGATATGCATATGCAGCTAATGTACGACGATGCACGTGCATGAACACATACTTCTGAATTCGATCTTGTCTATTATGTGCTTCAATTTTTTTTATATCTTAAAGTTTATACATAACGAGAAAGGTATGATCGGAACCCTATAACAGCTCTAGAAGTCCACTTGCCATTGCTATAATATGAAAGCAGACAGATCCGTACTTTTAGGTTCAAACTCGAGAGTCTTAACAAGATTTGTTCCTATCTTTAATCCATCCCTTTTTTTTTTACATGTTTTGCCATAAATATTCCCATGCCATTATAAGATCTTGTTCCTTCCTAGTTTCAGACTGAATAATCTAATCTTTCCATTTAACCAAGCAGACTTCAATTTTAAGGTCTATCTATAGAAACTTTAATGCATGTCTAGTCGATTGTCCCAGCCTTTGGCCATTAATAAAGTGTCTTTACCATAATTGTATGATTGATGTAAAGTTGGTTGTATTGCAATATCTAGAATGAAAATTTGCATGCATTTTGATTAGGTTGTATGAGTATACCATAAAGGTTTTATATATCGCAAGATCAAATGCTATTGCTTTATATTAGAATCTTTTTGTCTGCCATTGGACATTTGCCTTTTTAACTTAATATTACATGATATTATCTGTTGGATCATTATCTCTTTAATTTGGAATAATGTACTATTAGTAGTTTATTGTACCAGGATTTAGGTTCTTCTTTTATGAGTTTTAAGAGTGATCTTCCGCTAGAAGATGGTCATTCACGACCTCGAGAGTGCCAACAATATCTATCTATCTATCTATCTATCTATCTATCTATCTATCTATCTATCTATCTATCTATCTATCTATCTATCTATCTATCTATCTATCTATCTATCTATCTATCTATCTATCTATCTTTATGAGTTTTAAGAGTGATCTTCTGCTAGAAGATGGTCATTCACGACCTCGAGAGTGCCACAATATTGTAAGTTGATAAAGGGTTTAATTGCAAGTGGGTTTATGGTTTGAGGAGTGTCATTTTTCAACTAGACTTTTCTATCAGCAAAACAATTAGCATAATAATGAATTGTACACATTTTGGTCATTACTTGACTAGGTTTTCTTTTTCTGCAACTGCTTTTGGATGTCTTAATTCTTTGTTACTTGATCGAGCTTTTACAGCATAATTTGCTTCCAAACATTGAACCCAACACGTTGATGGTTCAAACATTTTAAACTTACTCAAATTTATAATCTATTTAGGGCTTTTGCTTAGTTTGCCATCAAAAACGAAAACAATAAATTAGGGTTTCAAAAAAATGAGTGAGATAACTTGCCCAGACCACCGGCATGAAGTGGGGGTTGTTATGGATCCCAAGCTGATGATACAGTTGTATGGATTGTGGTTTAGTATTAGAATTCCATGCACAAAAATAAAATGGCCACACACAAAAAATCTTTTATGTTTTACCATGCAATGTGTGAAGAGCCTGCCGAGTTGAACCTCCTGACAACTCAGAATCTTGTCAAAACTTGTGCTAATTCTAGGTTCGATGGCCTAGGTTGCTCCGACATGCTCATGTTCATCTGTGATTCTCTATGCTATTCTTGTGCTGTGTGGCACCGGGCGTAGTTTCCCTGATTAGGATGCTACATCAACTCTTGGAACCCATGGTAAGAGGTCCTCCAGTGCCAAATGTGGACTGGAAAAGGTATGCGCATACGAAGTTCACCCCATCGCTCCCGCTACAGGGCTCAAAATATGAGCTGGCTGGCATGTTTTTGCTAATAGGGCCTGCATGTAGGCTAGATGAGCTTCCCATTGTCCCGGAGCTACGTTATGATGTCCAATATTTTTATGTTTCTGTGCTTCTGATGTTCATGTTTGGTATTTCCTTGGATTATGTTGTCATTGTTTAGCATTGTATTCACATAGAATTTTGTGTCTTTGTTTGTGTTGTGCTAGTCCTGTACGTCCTGGTACAGGACTATTCATGCATACGACGGACCAAGTCAAGGCCAAGGATCCCACGGCCGCATGTGTCGGTCGTCAAAGGCCCCCATGAAGACCAAGCGGACCCACGCTAGTCAAAACCCACGCCAAGCCAAGAGGGGCCGGACAAGTGACGGCCCGTCACCGCCTACGTCAGCGTCAGCGTGATTTCAGGCATTTCAAGAGGCACCACCAGCATTCCTGCAAATCACGCCTCCTTTCAGGAGTCGGCACTGAAACCAGTCAGAGTGTCTATATTGGGCCAAAGGCCATTGTACTATATATATGAGTAGAGCTAGCACATGAGTTTTTAGATGAGTTTTGAGTCTTGTCTCACTTCGGTTTTCTCTCGATTGCGAGAGCTCATGTATCTTCGTTGACATCAAGGAAGTTGTTCTCATTATTGCGATCTCATTGTTCTCTTTTGTTGTCTCTTCTCTTTTTCCTTGTTCTTTTTGCAAATCCCGCGTGACATAGCTCCCGGATTCTCCTGTTAGATCCAAGGGTCCTCACAGAGGTCTATCTTGCGGGAGTTCCCAACCAGGCACGCCAAACACTTGTCGCCCATTGCGGGTCCGATCTTTCTTTTTCCCTTCTTTCCATCATGTCATTTCGAGGTTTTCACTGAAGAACTTCTTTGCCAAGCGGCGGCTCGGACCGGGGCGCCATCAACGTCGCGAGGTCGTTCGGGACATGTATGATCACGCTTATGACATTGAGGGTGGTCGTAGTTAATGCGCTCCCGAGCTCGGTCGGCACCTCCTACCCCTCGTGCTCATTTCGCCCGGGGTCTCCCCACGTATTGTCGGCATTGTTCTCAACCTCAATCTCCACAAAGATACCCCCTGGAGGCCCCACGCCTCCACGATTTCCAGACTCCTGACAGCACCTACATTACTATCCCTTCCGGCCACACCCCTCAGCCGTCACAACCTTCTTCACCTCCTGCTGGGATGGGCTACCATCAAGTGTCCTTTGGCCCTCCCCACGTTCACGAGTTTCAGTCTTCTCCATCTTTTCAGCACGCTCTTCCTGTTTACCAAACCACTGATCTCAAGCCTAATGAGGAGGGCTCTCATGACCCTTCCCCACCTGATGCTACTTTCTTTGGACCACCGGGTTTTTCAGTTCCACCCACTTGCTCTCAGTCCCAGGCGGTTCCACCTCTCTCTCTATGCTTCTGCATATCCTCCACCAAATCCACCTGTCTATGCGCCCGTTCCGCCTTCATCTCCTACTCATAATTTGAAGCTGACTTATCCAACTTTTGGCAACACTAAAGGCAAACCTTTGGATCAGAGTGCTCAAGCCCACATGGAGGAATTCGAAGCCTTGGCCATTCTGAATGGTCATGCGCAGCCACAACTCAAATTTCATATCTTTTCGACCACGCTTAGAGGCGCCCTTCATCAGTGGTTAATGGCCAACAAAAGTCACTGGAAACAAAGTTGGCATGAAATGAAAACTGCCTTTCTGTCTCATTATGGTACCACGGACGATGATCAGTTACTCCTCAAGCAACTCAATGACCTTCAGCAAGAGCCCACGGAGTCAGCAAGGGACTTTGCGGATCGTCTTCACATTCTCGTCAGTAAACTCCAGGAGTACCCCACGCAAAGCCAGATTCTGGTCTGGTTTCTGCAAGGCCTTCCTCCTGCCATTCGACTCATGACAGAATACCTGCGTCCAAAGTCTCTGGAGCAGGCCATTGAATTGGTCAATCACTCGATCAATGTTTCTTCTCGAGGTGTTGCTCTCACGGAACTCCCTTTCATGCCCCCTGTCATGGTTCCACAAAATTATGTTCAGCCTCAGCAAACAAATCCACAACGCTCACAGATCTGGTGTACTATTTGTAAATATCAAGGCTATCTGGCAAATGAATGCAACTCCTCAAATGGACCTCCTCACTGTAAAAGGTGCAATATGTGCAATCATGCCACGGAGGAATGCACTCGTTCTCATCCTACACCCTTCAGGAATAAAATGGTCTTTCAAGTTCAGACCACGCCTCCACAACAGTCATATCCGCCTCAGCAATATCCAACTCAACAACCTCAGCAGTATCAACAAACGCAGCAATCTCAGCAGCCACGGGGATAAAGCAACCGTCCTCCCTTTGATCCTTCAAAGGCTCAATGTTATCATTGCCATGAATGGGGTCACACCACCACGGCGTGTCCTCAACTTCCTCAAGTTCAAGTCCAACTTCCAGGTTCCAATCAGCCAGCTTCAGTACGCCTCATGGCCTATCAACTCTGGGTGGCCAACGGTAAACAAGGCCCCCGTCCTGTTTTAAGAAAGCCACCATGGTCGCCTCAACAACAGCGACCTCAGCAAGTTGCATCTACCTCCAATCCTATGGATCAACAAGCTCAAGAGGAGATTTATCAGGCTCTCAACCCTCCAGTTCAGCAGTCAAATTGGGTTGGTTTGGTCTCACATCAGACACAGGCTTCACGCCCCTTGACAATCATCCCTCACGACACGCAACCAGCTTTTGCTGTGGAAACAGTCCCTCATGAAGATGATAAAAAAGTTCATTTTGCGCCTGATCTTGACAAACTCATGCCTCACGTCATGCCTAAAGTGAGACAAAGTATTCTTAAACTCATGCAGGCTGCGGAAGGTCGCACATTGGCAAATGTTCATGCCACCACTCGAGCTCAGCAGCGTCAGGCGGCGCCATCGTCATCCACCAGCACGCGCTCTCAGCCGTATCCAAATATTGCTGCTGAGGTAGAGCTTCTCAAAGAAGTCTCCACCTCTTTACCACAGACTCCGGCTCCACTGGATCCTGCGGACCCCTTTTCTCATGTTCCTTTGGAACTTCAGGAAGAACTTGCCAAGATCAAGATTCCTTTGAGCCTGGCCATCATTTTGAAACTCTGTCTGGCTCTCAAAGATCAGTTACCTCTTCCCACAGTTCTGGTTGGAGCTGTTGCGACCTCCACACCCACGGTGCACGCCACGGTGGGCAATCAGCAAATCCATCATGTTCAAATTGATGGTGGTAGTGCCGTCAATCTTATTACTGATAAACTCCGGAAGCAATTGGGTATCAAACAATTATACCGTGCCCCCTATGACATCAAGTTGGCTAATGGCCATATCACGCATCCCCAAGGTGTCACTTCTCTTCTCCATATCAGCATTGGTGATCTCAAATTCCCCTTGGAGTTCGGGGTTTGGAAAGCTGGAGAAGATCCTGGTGATTATGAAATGCTGGTTGGACGACCTTTTCTCCGCCAGGCTAAGAGTATTCATTACTGGGCCACGGACCAACTTGTTATCACTGATGGACATCTCAATGCCACCATGGATCTGGAAACTGGCAAATTGATCTCTGTCGAAAATGCTGAACCTTCAATCTCTGATATTTATCATGTTCAAGCTCCACCTGCAAGTCTGCCTCCCTCATCCTACCCGGAGTATGCTGATCTTTGGGGTGACATGACGCTGGATCAGGACCAGGCGGTGGCCGCTCTCTTGGACCCTTACCTGGCTTCCTGCAATCGTATTCAACGTCTTGATCATTTTTCAGACACAACTCCTGCTTTGGAGACTGTAGATGTTCATGCCGTCATGCAACAACCCTTGCTTGATGACACTCAACAGCCTCTTTTCTTCACCACCCAAAATGCTGCTCCTCCTGTCATGCTTCACCCTCCTGCTCATCACGTTCAGGACACGGAGGTTGTTCCTCATATTCAAACTCCAGAGGTGGAAATCGTGGACATTGGTAACAATCAACCAGTCCGTTTAGCTGCTAAACTTCCATCTACCTATAAAGCACGCGCCGTGATGCTGTTCAAAAAGTTCAAACATATTTTTGCATGGAGCTATAAAGACCTTCGAGGGATCAAAAAAGAGTTGGGGGAACTCACCATTCCTACCAAACCTGATGCACGCCCCATCTAGCAACGACAGTACAGGCTCAACCCAAATTACCGTGACCGCGTCAAGGCTGAAATTGACAAACTTTTGGCTGCTGGCCTGATTTATGAGGTCAAACACTCTGAATGGGTGAGCCCCATCGTCATTGCTCTCAAACACAATGGTAAGATCCGCGTTTATGTGGACTACCGAAAACTCAATCAAGCTACAGAGCGTGATCACTTTCCGCTTCCCTTCACTGACCAGGTCCTTGAAGAAGTTGCTGGTCATGAGATGTACTCTTTCATGGATGGTTTTTCTGGGTACAATCAAATTTCTATCAAGCAAGAAGATCAACTCAAAACTACCTTCACCACCCCGTGGGGCACTTTTGCCTACAAGGTGGTCCCTTTCGGCTTATCAAACTCTCCTTCCACCTTTCAGCGTATCATGCTTTCCGTCTTTCAAGACTTTATGAAGGATAAACCTTTTCTTCAGATCTTTCAAGATGATTTTTCAGCCTACAGCTCCATGGATGATCACTTGGAAAAGTTGGAACTTGTCTTTCAAAAATGTGATGAAGCTGGCATTAGTCTCAATCCTGAGAAATGCACTTTCTGCGTCACCTCAGGCGTTTTGTTGGGTCATGTGGTCAGTAAAGCAGGCATCACCACGGATCCCGCTAAAATCAGTTGTGTACTTAAGGCTCAAGCATCATCTAATATCAAAGAGACACGCTCTTTCCTGGGTAAGGTTAATTACTATTCCACCTTCATTCCTGGACTTGCAGCTATAGGTGATCCCATTCAAAAACTCACGGGTGATGAATCCACTTGGGCTTGGAATCCCCAAGCGGAAGCTGCTTTTCAGAAGTTGAAGCTGTTACTTACCCAGGCCCCGGTACGTGTTCCTCCTCAACGGGACAAGCCCTTCCACGTTCATGTCGATGTCTCTGCATTTGCAATTGGTGCTGTTCTTTCTCAGGCCTATGATGAGTATACGGATAAGCCAATCCGTTATGCCAGCAGGAAACTCAATCCTGCTGAGCGCAATTACTCTGCCACGGAACGCGAAGCTTTGGGCTTAGTTTTCTGTGTCCAACGTTTCCGTCATTATTTGTTGGGAAGCCAGATTAAGTTCTTTGTTGATCATCAAGCTCTTCTTTATTTAATCAACAAAGCCACGCCCATGGGTAGAATTGCTCGTTGGGTCCTTTTTCTGCAAGAATTCGCTCCCTTCGAAATTGTCCATAAGACAGACAAGTCTCATGTGGTGCCTGATTATCTTTCACGCATCCACACGGATGATCCCTCCACGGGTGTTTCTGACGCCTTTTTCGGGCGCTCAATTGTTCACGGTCGCGCCCACGCCCCATTGGTTTCACAACTTTCAGCAATATCTTCTCACTGGTGCTCTTCCTCCCGAAGATCCGACGTTCTCTCCAGACAAGCTTCGCTCCCGCCGCCGTCAGTTTCTCAGAGAGGTCCGTGACTACACCATGGTTGCAGGCCATCTGTATAAACGCGGTAAAGACATGGTCCTCCGTCGTTGTGTAGTCCCCTCATGAGGTGCGACATTGTTCGACAAGCCCATGGCCGGGCTTGGTGGTGGTCATTTTAGTGGTGACGCCGCGACGCGCAAAATTCTTTTGGCGGGGATACTTTTGGCCCATGCTCTTCAAAGATGCCCACACTTATGCTGCGCGACGTGTGGCGTCTGTCGGCGTGTGGGAAAGCCGACCCGTGGCGGCTCTTCCCTTGGCGCCCGGCCGCCCACGCCACTTCCCTTCAAGCAAATGGGGAATGGACTTTGTGGGGCCCATGGACCCGTGGCACCGCGTGCCCGCTATATTTTGGTCATCCGGATTATGCTACCAAATGGGCGGAAGCTTGTGCACTTTCGACTTAACTTTGCTACCGGCCGCGACCAAGGTTCTCTACACGCACATCATCACGCGTTTTGGTTGTCCCACGGAACTTGTTAGTGATCGTGGCATGCATTTTGTAAATCATACCATCAAGGAGCTGACGGATTACCTTCACATACAGCACAGGAAGAGTACACCTTACTATCCTCAAGGAAATGGCTTGACTGAAAGTACCAATAAGACTCTCATCACTGTTCTCAAGAAAATTTGTGACGCTTCTCGTACAGATTGGCAAGACAAGTTGCCTACTGTTCTTTGGGCCTACAACACCAGTTTCAAAATCGCTATTGGCCACACTCCTTTCAAATTGGTTTATGGTCAAGAAGCTCTCATGCCTTTTGAATATATTCTTCCGACTCTCCGATTCCAACCTGCTACAGCCCATAATCCACCTGCTGCACTAAAGACAGTTGGATGAACTTAGGCGAGATGCTTACATTCGTGTTCTTCATGGACAACAGTTGCAGAAATCGTTGCATGACAAACGTCTTAAAACCAAAACATTCAAAGAAGGTGATTTAGTTCTTCTTTATGATTCTCGTTACAAAAATTTTCCGGGCAAGTTAAAGTTTAGGTGGCTTGGTCCTTATCAAATTATTCAAGTTGTTCAACCCAGTGTTTTCAAACTGGCCGAGTTAGATGGCACTCCATTACCGACTCTGGTTAATGGCTTTCGCCTTAAACAATTTCATATCGAAGCTACACACAGTTCTACACAAGATGCACCACAAAGTTCTGATACAACAGATAGTGACTAAAAGCGGCATATTTATATTACTAGAGGCAAATTACAAAATGTGAGCCTTGCTCACTATCTTCCGCTATGAGCAGTGCTCTATTTACAAAATGGGCAGCGCCCTATCTACAAAATCCTAAGTTAAAAACCCCTCTACTCCGGGTTTGGAGCAGAGGTGATGCGGAGGATGTGGTAGTAGTTCTGCTCCGGATCCCAGCGCAGATGAACCACCACTTCCATGGGGATGCTCAGCCATCCCACTGCACCAGCCATCCATAGGGATGCCACAGTTGTGGCATTTCCACAGGTCCAGACAGTTCATTTTACAGGTGATCCATTCCTGGCAATTGCTAGGCATAGTGCAGTTCTCGTTCAAACCAGCCGCTGCCATACTCATCGTCGCCAAGGGTGTCTCAGCTTCGCCCACTGCTCGTCTTATACAGCCCAACCGATGAGACTCCTGTCGACGTGGCCCAATCAGAAAAAATCGCAGACGTGGTTGCAATGCAAGGTCGTTTCTAAATTGGAATCTTTTCTCCCGCCGCATATCTAGCAATGGTACCTTCTGACACCTTCGTTTTAATGATATCCCACTTCGAGTTGCCCGCATTAAATGACATTCCTTCTTTTCACGCCCGTCGAACATTAATATGTGTACCTTCGCCAGCTGTCACATCCGATCGTTCCTTTACGTCTCATCTCCACCGTTCATTGCTTCTCCCTTAACTGCTTAGGGACTTAGCCAAATTTTTGCCTCTCAATCGACTCCTTCGCATCTCTTGCCACCTGGCATCATCAACGGTCGCCGCTTCATTCTCATCATGCCCCTTCGCAAAACACTTGTGCGCCCTAAATACCTTTTCGTCCATCTTCGCTTTCGTCTTCCGCTCTCCGCCCTCCGGCTTCTCAAGATAGTTCTTCCTGTTCCTATCCGACGCTCTTCGACATGACTGCTTCACCCAAATTTCCTCAACTTCAAGCTTCTGCTCCACGGGATCCGGCTCTTTTTGAGTCCGTGACCTTCTCGACACCCACTTTTTGCGAAGCCCTCGTTGGTCCGAGTCGTGAAGTGGCAGAACGCCACGAGCTTTACGAATTCTCCCAACAGGACCTCCCTGCACCAAATCTGGAGCAATTGAAGCAGTTTGTCGCTCATATTGTCAACAGCCCGGAAGGATATGCTACCACGATCGATGGCACCACCATTTTGCTTACTCAGCCTCTGATTTCTGAGGTATTCCACATTCCTCTTAAAAAACCTTCTTTATCTTGGGCTGCCTTACAGGACCTGGATGTCACTAAGTTCGGCGCAGTTCCTTATCAAGCCAACATGCATCGCCTCACAAATATTGCCAAGTCCCATGACACTTTTGTCAAGTTTCTGTGGCGCAAATTGCTTGGGTATTCCATCAAGAACACCCATATCAATAAACCGTTCTACAATGTTGTTATCACGGCCATCCGCTCCACTCACCATATTGATTGGCCACAAATGCTGTTCTTCAGACTCCTTCATGAAGTGGATCGCATTAGGGCTGCCCCCTCCTCCGTCTTTGAAGCCTCCGTGGATGGCCATCTTCAAGCCCTCATCTGTCATTACCTTCCTCATCCTGGGTCTCCTTCCATTTCTCATGCATCCACTCAGCAATCTTTTCATTCACTTCCTCAAAACCAACAGGCTGCAACTTCACGCCATATTTCTCCTGGTCATGTTCAACACAACACCACGCATGTTACTGTCTCTTCATCCACAGAAACTGTGCCCTCCACCTCTCATCATGTCTCTCAGACATCCCAGACAAGGCAACAACAGGGCCCTGCACCTCCACATCCTCGCCAGCTCCTGTATCAATATCAGCAGGATGTTCAGGCCGTGGTCCTCAAGTTACAAGAATCCCAAGAAGTTCTCATGCACGGAGTTCAAGCGTCCCTGGAGGCCTCGGACGCTGTTCAAAGGGATCTTCAAGTTGCCCACACGCAAGCTTAATCCCTGGAAGACAAACTTCAGGAAAAGCACGAGGCTCTTTTACAGGCCCGTGAGGATTTAAAGAATGCAAACGATCAGACCAGCCTGCTTGCTGATCAACAGGCTCAGTTACAAACCACAATTCAGGAATTGCTGGAGCAGGTCAAGGCCAAGGATACCCTCCTGGGCGACAAGGACAAAGACCTTGCCAAACTTAACACCTTGTATACTGAGCTTTCTCAGAGTTATAGCACTCAAGTCCATGACCTTACAGAACGTGATGCTCGAATTGCCTCCTTAGAAGCTCAGCTTTCCACGCTAACTACTCAGCTCACGCCTCTCCAGGATCAGCTTATGGAGGCTAAGAAACAGAAGATTATTGATGACGCAGAGATTGCCACGCTTCGCCTCCATCCTCCTGGGCCATCCTCTTCACATGGCATGCTCTCTCATAAACGGGTCCGTGATCAGTCACGTCTTCTGCTAGAAAAGGAAAACCGAGCAAGCTGTTCAATCTGCAGAAGAGGCCCAAAATAAGCAGGAGGGCTATATTGATATCGTTACCCACATCCCTGTGGATTTCTCTACTCCTTCCAGTTATCTGGACTATGTGGTTGCCCGACGCCACCTTTTCCTTCTGAAGTGGTACGCGGCTGACGGCCAGATTAATCAACAGCCACTCCGCAGTGCGGATTTTCTAAGGATCTGGCCGGATCTTTCTATTGAAGACAAAGGCTTACTTTGTGCCCTCTTGGTTTTTGATCAGATCGCCTGTGAAGACCCGGATTTGGTCATCTTCCGAATTGTTCAGCCAGTGGCCTATATTTTTCATGACTTCTATCTGGCTGACATACACGATAAATTCCAAGATGAGGCCCATCGTGTTTTTCGAGGCAACTCCCATGCTGCTTGGTTGTTATTGGACACCAACCGGTATTTAAAGGATAATGATCAGTCTCTCACTTTTGGACAGGAGTACATGCCTGAACTTGCTCATCACTTACCTCTGTGGCAGGCTGAAACACTGGAACAGGTACGGCGAAATTTAGCGCATCCTGATGATCTTCAATTTGCCCAAATTTATATGCAACACTTGGGAGGCTACAATCAACTGCGTGGCCTTCTGGAAAGCAAGACCATACCCACGGGTTGGGTTAATCCTCCTGTCTATACTCAACTCTCTGCTTCAGAGTGGGACCAGTGGTGCCGTGCTCTTGATCCAAATCTTGTTCGTGAATTCAGGGAAATGGCTCAGCAGCCCACACCCACGGGTCTGGCTCCCTCTCCATATGCTTCATTAGGAGTCCCTCCACGCCCACGGTTTCTCACCTCTAACTGGCGTCTTCCGTTTTGGACCAAGGTCTTGGACGGCCACGCTGGGTGGACTCCTCCTCAGATCTCGACGGATCTCCGGTGGGATCCACGTTCTGTCAGACGCTCCAATTGGGAGGATGGTGCCACCTTGGATCACACTGACAATTGGATCTACATTGCCAATGAGCGTGGTTGGCAGAAGACCGCTGATGCTGTTCATGGCCTTGATGCCTTCTTGCAGAATGTCGCCACCTCACTTGGGGCGCTTACGTTCACCGTCAAGCCGACTTGTCTTTGCTCTCAAGTGCCTCCTTGTCATTTCATTTGAATCGGCAGCGCCCTATTTTTTATTGCAACCCGAATGCGGCGTCGGGTGCCCGGCCTCGGTTTGCCTTCTCGCGGAGTGCCAATTACCGTTCGCCGAGGGCACATCGCGCCCTTTGAAGACATGGTGCGCTCAAATTCCTCATTGATGCGAGATCACGCCCTTGGGCTCAACACTCGGCGCTCTTCACACACGCCGGGACCTCATCAGCAATTACCACAATGGCGCGTCCTCATTCACGTGAAGATCACTTTCGGGCTGGCGGGTTCCGCCATCGAAACGCCGTCCTTTTTCTTCACCCCCGGTGTAGTTTGGTGGGGAGTGTTAGTCCCATGCGTCTGAGTGCGGGACTATTCATGCATCTGACGGACCAAGTCAAGGCCAAGGATCCACGACCCGTGCGCAGGTCGATCGTCAAAGGCCCCATGAAGACCAAGCGGAACCCGCGGATCAAAAACCACGCTGCCGTCAAGAGGGCGCTTAGACAAGTGGACGCCCCGTCACCGCGTCGGCGTCGGCGTGATTTCGAGGCATTTCAAGAGGCACGCCAACATTCCTGCAAAAAGGCCTCCTTCCGTGAGTCGGCACGAAACCGGTCCAGTGTCTATATTGGGCCAAAGGCCATTGTACTATATATATGAGTAGAGCTAGCACATGAGTTTTTAGATGAGTTTTGAGTCTTGTCTCACTTCGGTTTTCTCTCGATTGCGAGAGCTCATGTATCTTCATTGACATCAAGGAAGTTGTTCTCATTATTGCGATCTCATTGTTCTCTTTTGTTGTCTCTTCTCTTTTTTCTTGTTCTTTTTGCAAATCCCGCGTGACATAGCTTCCGGATTCTCCTGTTAGATCCAAGGGTCCTCACAGAGGTCTGTCTTGTAGGAGTTCCCGAACCCAGACCCTAAACATGTTGTTTATATTCTTGTATCCAAGATTTCCAAGATGTTCCATGCATGCAGTGGCAGCCAGGGATCCCCACTTAGTCATGAGGACTAACCCCAGTGAGTGCATGTGTGGTGAGAGAGCAAGGCGATGGCAGCAGTGCAACTAAGCATCGTGGTTGAGTTGGGAGCTTCTGAGTTGACGTGATAAAGTTGGATGTCAATTTATTGAGAATATTGATTTTAATATTGCTGATTATATTGAATTCAGAAGCATTTGTCCATTGAGTTTGGAGTGTAAAAGTTCAATGGTCGGTAATGAAGATTCAATTCTTCACCATCTACAGTTTTGACAAGATTCCGAGTTGCCAGGAGGGTCAACTTGGCAGACTCATCACATTTGGTATCAGAGCAATGTTGGATCTTGGGGTGTTACATTAGGACAAAACTATACTGGTGGGGTACAAAAGCAGGCGTCTGGACACATGCTGACAGCACTCATATAGCACCCCATGTGGCAGCTTGTTTAGAGTGTTACTGGTACTCGCACAGGGTAATTAGGTAATCAATAGAAATATGTAACAACTTCAATGAATGACAAGTGGTATCAGAGCAATGACAATTTGGTATCAGAGCAATGTTGGATCTTGGGGTGTTAACATTAGGGCAAAACTATGCTGGTGGGGTACAAAAGCAGGCGTCTGGACACATGCTGATAGCACTCATATAGCACCCCATGTGGCAGCTTGTTTAGAGTGCTACTGGTACTAGCAATGGTAATTAGGTAATCAATAGAAATATGTAACAACTCCAATGAATGACAAGTGGAATACTATGATAGAATAGCAGGTGCAGGGTGCTGATCTAAGTGTTGGGGTCGCGCTTTTTTGTACTTCACCAGCATACTTTTGCCCATTATGATCTATGGAAAATATCTTTTGATCCTTGGGTGTAATATGGTATGTTAAGATAAAGTTGAAGGTCCATGCTCCTGCTTCTCACATTCGCTTGACCTATTCTAGATCTTTTGAATATGCATACACATTAGCTCCTCCACTTGAAGGTATTTTGGATTACCCAACTCTTCAAGAACGTAATGCTGCATTTGCTAACGCTTTGCTTACTCCTATTGTCTTCTGCTTTGGTACACGCATTTCTAGTGCTGCTCAGGCTAGTAGAAAATCCTTTCCTAAAAATGCATGGCTTGATGCAAAATGCAAGCAGCTTAAAAACACTTGAGAATGGTCATTGAGCCAGATACACATCATAATGCCATCAAGAATTATAAGTCTGTGCTGAAACGCAAGAAGCCACGCTTTGTTGCTAAGCATCAGAAGCAAATGTTTGAATTACTGCCACGTGAGCCTCAGACCTTTTTGGCGCAAAATATTATATTGACCACATCCTACTCTTGGACATATTCCTATGCAATAATGGGATGAGCAATTGGTCCAATTATATAATCATCCTGATTCTTAATTCTGTGCCTCCTTTGGTAGGTAATATTCTTCAATTCAAAGAGGAGGAAGTCAAAGAAGGTCTGCGATATCTATCCAATGGCAAGTCTCCTGATCTTCAAGATTTGGATTGCTTAAATGGGGGGGTTCCGCTATTGCTTCCAATCATCACTGCTCTTTTAAATCAAACTTTGCAAGAAGGATTGCTACAAACTTGGGCTATCAGTAAGGTCATAGCAATTCACAAAGCAGGTGATAAGAATGATCCTTCAAATTATCGCATGATCATGGTCAGTTCTGTATTTTCCAAGCTCCTAGCCAATATTACTGAGAAGTAGTTGACATCACGGGCATAACATCCTAGTGTACGTGTTGTAGGACAGACATGCTTTCATCCTGGACATTCTATGATAGACCATATTTTCACATTGCACATGCTTATTGAACATAGTCGAAGCTTGAAACAAGACCTCTATATATGCTTTGTGGATTTTACTTCTGCCTTTGATACAATATCTCGCGAGCTTCTCTATGGAAGTGTTTTTGCTAAGTTTCCAGCATCGGGAACCCAAATCACTAGCAAATTGGAGTATGATAGGGTTGCCCTCTATCTCCTACACTCTTTGGCTTGTACATTGATCAATTGGAAGAATGGCTTGATTACCATGGTAGCGGAGGCCCACATTTAGCACATTGTATCATCAAGCAACTTATGTATGTTGATGATGTTTCACTTATGGCACATATCGCTCAACATTTACATGCTCTATATAGTTTTTCTGAGAACACAGACCTGCGTGTTAATCTCCAAAAGACCAAGCTCTTGGTAGTTCAATCTTCTCGACATAATGTTCTAACTTTGCACTACGATAGCCACGAAGTTGAAGATAGCTACAAGTATCTTGGTGTAGAGTTCTGTATGAACACAATTTGGGAACAATGTATTACCAAACGTGTGACGGCTGGCTGGAGAGCACTCTATGCAATGCAAAACAATTGTTTCGAGCAGAGATTCATGATTGGTCACAGAAAGCCCACTTGTTTTGGGCTTTGGTAGAACCTGTTTTACTGTATGGTTATGAAGTATGGGGGTCTGCCATTAGTATTAGTGCTTGGGAGAGCTTAGAATGAGTGCAGAAGTTCTTTCTCACTTACAGCTTAGGAGTCAAAACTATGGTGCCCTATGCTATTCTTTTATAAGAGATAGGTTTTTGGCCTCTTCAATATTCTGCCATGAAGCGCCATCTCCACTATATCAGCAAGGTTCATCACATGGATGATGATAGGTACCCTCTTCCCATGCTTGCCATGGTTAAATCTCCCCAGTATTTGAAACGATGTTGGAAAGAGAATTGTAATGCATGGTTTGCCCACTAGTCTATGCAACTGGAACACTGCATGGTGTTTACTAGTTCTGATCCTGAGCTTTTGCAACAATATCTCGATGGTCATTTTTCTCAGAAGATATGGGATGCAGTTACCTTAGCCCAAGTTAAAACTGGTCATTATCATGCACATATAAATATCACTTTGGCACCAGGACCACAAGTTTATTTGCTTGCTTCCTTGTCCAGGAAAGTGCTTATAGCTATTGCATCAATTCACATAGGATCCCACAAGCTGCAGATTGAGACGGGTAGATGGGAGCAGCCACAATTGCCACAAGAAGTGAGATTATGTGCATGTTGCCAATTACAGGTTATTGAAGATGAAAGCCATATACTGCTAAAATCTTCTGCTTTTGAGATGGCCAGAAATCGTTATTTGACTTTAGCACACGCTTTGACAACTTCTCAGAGCCCCATCTGTGCATAATTTGTGTGACGAGCCTGCCAAGTTGACCCTCATGGCAACTCGGGATCTTGTCAAAACTTGCACTAATTATAGGTTGATATTATGGTGAAGAATTGAATCTTCCTTTTGCACAGTTGAAATTATATACTCCAAACTCAATGGGCAAATACTTATGAATTCAATATAATTATGTGAAGTTAACATCCAAAGAGTTCACTATTCTCAACAAATATAATAGTTAACTGTGAACAATTCAACCCAGAAGCTTCGCTCAACCACGATCCTCAGCTGCACTGCTGCCATCCCTTGCTCTTTCACTGCACATGCACTCACTGGGGTTAACCAATAAGATAAAGCACAAGACACAAAATGACAAAAATATATCATGAACACAAAATGGCGTTGGAGAGCTCGGTGCTGACCAGATCCAATTCAATTCTGCCTTTTCTGAAGTTTCCATGCTGAATCGGTGCTTCTCATGTAATATTCGACCATTCCTGACTTAGAATCGGCCCTTATAAATCATTACCTTCTCTACCTTATGAATCTCCAACAAATTCATAGTTTATCATATTTGCATGCAAAAATCATGTACAGACTAATCATGGCAACTCATAGAATCTCAATTGATCAATAGCAAAATTTCACCTGAGAATTTCTTCGCACATAGACCTCTGGACCCCTTGCAATTGATTGCGCCTCCAAAGATCGTCTTCTAACTCCAAGAATCAAACTGCAGTAGAACATACATAGTGCAGTCAATTCTGACTCAACATCACTATTTCTATCATAACTTTTGCATACGGATGAGTTTCTCCCTGATCAGACCTATTCCGGAAAGCTTACTCATATATCTTTATAGCACAAGAAAAATCACCTAAAAAGGATATCGGGTTGCCGAGATATGATGCTTCAAATATTGGGCTCCAAAACTGCCCAGAATTGCTCCCTGCCTTCATGCTCTGCAACAATCCTTTTTCCAAATAGAAAAACCCTGAACTCATGCTGAATACATGTTATACATATAATACGTACACAATTACATATACTGTCCCATCAAGTGCTCAGGTCTGTTACAGTCTCTCCTTCTAAAATTTAACCCATGTCCTCATGGGTCGTGATAGATTTACTGAAGCATTTAGATTTACTGAAGCATTTCTGTGATTCAAATCTCAGATCAAACATAGCTCAACTCAACTCAAAACTTCAGCTCGTCTAGCAACTTACTCTACCAATATCATATTCCAATCTTATCAACACCACCTTAGAGTACAATTGCTATCATCTTACTAGACATGCCATAAGAAAAACCTTACCTTCAACGTCGTCAAAATTTGCTTCCCTTAGCACCTTCATCCTAACTCCAAAGCATCTATATATGACTCCTACAATCTCCAAATGTTTTTGAAATAACAATCATTAGCACAATCATATACCTTCACTTTATTTTAATCCACCTTGTTACACCCAAGGATCCAAACCTGCAATCCACAATTCACAATGTCAACACCCAAAGATCCAATATTGCTCTGATACCAACTCCTAACCGACATGCCCTTAACCAACTGGACAAAACTGTCTAGGCTTTTATGAGTAGTCGCTTCTACCCATTTATGCCGGTGTCTCAGGAATGCCCCACAGGCAGATTCAAGGTTCGAATACTCGAGCGGTCTACCATGGGCCCGTTACAGTCTCTCCCACTAGAACTATGCTTGTCATCGAGCGTCCAAGGTTTTACCATGTCTACGTCATACCATGTCACAATAATTACCAAGTCTTGCAAATTACCCATGCATATAGGCACCCATGGAGACTCGAACTCGAGACCTGCTCTGATACCAAATGTAACCACTAATGATGAAGGCAATCCTTCCAGCATGTGAAGCTCATTGCAATATTTACTAAACATGTGCCTAGATCTTGCCATTGCCGAGGCTGCCCATACAATCTAACCATGCCGACGTTCTATAACATTCAACGTTCTATAACATTTATACTTTGAATCCATTAGCTATGATGCTCTTGATAAAATACAATGCAACAACTTAGAAACTTACAATTATGCACTCAGACTAGCAGTACTTCATGCTATAGCCACATTCGGAAACCCCCAAGCTTCACATGGCTCCCCTTGTACCAATGTGGACCCATCTCAATCTCAATAATCCTTGATGTCAGATGACCGCTTATTCCTATTTCAAGATCCACATGCGAACTTGATGCTGAAATCCTTGATGCCGAGGGGTCATTGACGCTCTACATCTATGCTAAGTTACTTTTCAGCATTAGCCCCATCTCCATGAGCTAAGAAAGATACTTTATCCCAATCCTTAGAATTTTACCATAGTTAGACAATTATTCAAACAATGCATATTCTTACTACTTGTGATTATTCTGTTCAGCTCTTCATGCTCCGGTCTCCTCTGTTGCTAAGCTCAAATGCAATCCAATTCCATCTATGGGTACTTAGCTTTATATTAGGACATGCAAATAAATTGATAAAAGCAGAAAATACAAGACCAATAAGATAAAGCACAAAACACAAAATGACAAAAACGTAACATGAACACAAAATGGCGTTGGAGAGCTCGGTGCTGATCAGATCCAATTCAGTTCTGCCTTTTCTAAAGTTTCCATGCTGAATCGGTGCTTCTCATGTAATATTCAACCATTCCTGACTTAGAATCAGCCCTTACAGAGATGTTTCCAATCATTGATTACCTTCTCTACCTTATGAATCTCCAACAAATTCATAGTTTATCATATTTGCATGCAAAAATCATGTACAGACTAATCATGGCAACTCATAGAACCTCAATTGATTAATAGCAAAATCCCACCTGAGAATTTCTTCGCACATAGACCTCTGGACCCCTTGCAATTGATTGCGCCTCCAAAGATCGTCTTCTAACTCCAAGAATCAAACTGCAGAAGAACATACATAGTGCAGTCAATTCTAACTCAGCATCACTATTTCTATCATAACTTTTGCATATGGATGAGTTTCGCCCTGATCATACCCATTTCAGAAAGCTTACTCAGATATCTTTCTAGCACAAGAAGAATCACCTAAAAAAGATCTCGGGTTGCCATGATGCTTCAAAAATTGGGCTCCAAAACTGCCCAGAATTGCTCCCTGCCTTCATGCTCTGCAACAATCCTTTTTCCAAACAAAAAAACCCTGAACTCATGCTGAATACATGTTATACATGTGTAAATACGTACATAAGTACATATACTGGCCCATCAAGTGCCCAGGTCTGTTATAATTTGGCATTATACATAGTTGAGGTACTGGATGAGTGTTTTCAATTATTGAGCCCTTAGTAGTCATCATCGCCTACTTATATTTTCTTCTTGCTTATCTAGTATTATCATTATTGCAAAAGTTTTTCCCTTGAAAACCTTTTGAGGCAGGGGTTTTTTAATCCTAGTAGTAATGGTCGTACTATGCCATTGTACGGGTCCCATGGCCTCTTGGTCTTCGTGGATGTTAACAAATCTATTCTATTCTCTTCTAAGATGATGCTCTTTCAAAGACATTTGGAGATGGTATCCTCAGAAGGAGCAGCAGTATATAGAGGTGGTTTTAGCATGAAGGTGCTAAAGGAAAATGTTTCATGTGAGCAGTAAAAGCAAATATTTAGGATATTGAGGTAAAGATTTCCTTGTGGCATGTCTAATAAGATGGGTAGCAGTTGTACTTCTAAGGTGAAGTTTTTGATTTGAGCTAGAGCTATCCTAGATTTGAGAAGTTGGAGTCACAGACTGCTTCAGTAAATCTATAATCGACCCATGAGGACATGGGTTAAATTTTAGAAGGGGAGACTGTAATGGACCTGGCCACTTGATGGGCCAGTATACGTATTTTTATATGTATGTACACATGCTTGGCATGCATGTAGCATGGAGTCCATATAAACAAGGATTTTTCCTTTTTAGAAAAGGATGGTGTTAGGAGCAAGTTTTGAAAGAGAGGGTTTCTGGAGCTTTGTGGTGTTGAGGAGGCCAGAGGAGGATTGCATCGGAGCTTGAAGAGACTGCATCAAATCTTCTCCTTTCAGATGGGGTATTGAATTATGTGGCTTCAAATTGTGGTTTGCATAGGCTGTCAAGAATCAATCTGAACATGCTTTTGGATAGTAGATTTACTCTGTGTTAGCTATGGCTAGAATTGTTGAGGCTCTGGTAAAGCTCGCAAGGTGAGATTGAATATGCAAATATTTTAGAGTTAATTGAGATTTTCCATAGAGCAACTGGATAATAGTTACAGGGCGTTAGGCACCTATGAGATAAGCTTGAAAGATGATCGGATTCGTTCTCAGATGATGGCTTAAACTAGAGGAATATAAGAAAAGCATACGGAGAAGGAGTGCCGATTTGTTACATCGGAGCCTCAGCAGTATATAGAAAGGTTTTGCTCCATCGAAAATCTACCAGCAAACCATGGATCATATGTCTAGATCAGACTAGAACTGCATGAAAGAGACCGATTTGGACCTTAGAGGGGCCGATTTGCCCTGGGCAACAGTGAATAAGGGAAATCGAAGGCTTTTTAGAGCTACCGAAATTGGGTCCTGACACATGCAGAAACAAGTGGAAACTGAAAGGAAAGAGTTGATTCTGGGATTTAAAGTGCCAATTTGCCTTGGAGAGGTCTTAATAGGGAGATTCGATGCAACATCGACAAGGAAATTACATGAAGAAAATTGGTAGGTTATAATGTCTAATGGATTCCATTAGCTAATATACAAGGGTGCATTCCTTATGGGGGGCAATTGGCTTAGACTAAGCTTTGAGTCATGAGAAAATGCTAAGTGTTGAACCTATGTCGATGTCATTGCAAGGAGCATTGGATAAGCTACTTCAACATGTATGGGCAACCGCAGCAAGGGGTAGAGTATGATCTAGGGTCTAAGCACCTGTATTTAGTAAATAATCTAACGAATATCACATGTATCGATCTTTGCATTGTTCCACGATTGTTTTGGTATTTTATTGTGCACTTGGATCCTCCGTGGTCAGGCTTCTAGGTTCGGTGTCGTAGGTTGCTCCGGCATGCTCTGTGATGCTGGGCAAGTTTCCCTGATCAGGATGCTACGTCAACTCTTGGAATCCATGGTAAGAGGTCCTCCAGTGCCAGACGTGGGCTGGGAAAGGTATGCGCATACGAGCTTCATCCCATCACTTTCGCTGCAAGGCTCGGAATGTGAGCTGGCTGGGCATGTTTCTGCTAACAGGGCCTGCATGTAGGCTAGCTGAGCTTCTCATTGTCCTGGAGCAATGTTATGATGTCTGGTATTTCAACTATGCTTCTCTGCTTCTGATGCTCATGTTTGGTATTTACTTGGATTATATTGTCATTGTCTAGCACTATATTCACATAGGATTTTGTGTCTTTGTTTCTATTGTTTATGTTCTTGTATCCAAGATTTCCAAGTTGTTCCATGCATGCAGTGGCAGCTATGGATCCCCACTTAGTCATGAGGACTAACCTCAGTGAGTACATGTGCAGTGTGAGAGCAAGGCGATGGTAGCAATGCAGTTGAGGATTGTGGTTGAGTTGGAAGCTTTTGAGTTTACTTGATAGAGTTGGATGCTATATTTATTGAGAATATTGATTTCTTTGGATGTTAGTATTACTGATTATATTGAATTCATAAGCATTTATCCATTGAATTTGGAGTGTAAAGCCAACAAAAAAAACATGAAAAAAACATTTGCCAACATAATAGCATCTTCCAAGTTGGTCGCAAAATGCATTTTTCGATTCAAAAAGTCACGGCTAAAAAAAGCACACTTACATGAAAGAGAGAGCCCAAAAATATTTTAGGTAAGTAGATTACTTTTACTATTGAGAAAGAAGTCCAAATCTATGAATGGCATCTTCCAATGTTTAACGTACTTGAAACTACCATATTGAAACAAATTGCAATTGTACATATAACGTATCGTACACGTCCATCATGCTAAAAATACGCAATAAAAATGCATCATCTCGCATTTCAATACATGAAATAAATTTTACGTGTCACGAATTCTACATGTCCATCACACTTAAAATACGATAATATAATGCACCACCTCGCATTGCAATTACAAAAAATTATGTATTTCTTGAAAATATGTGAAAGACCTTATCTAGCAAAACTGACCCGATTTTTTCCGGATAAGAGAAAGCCCCTCCGGGCTTGATTCCGGAGGGGAAACCCTGCCGACCCACGGAGCAAGGAGGCTGGGTTAATCCTCCGTAATCAAGCCAGGAGGGGCTTTGCCTCAACATAAAGGACGGCTGGGCCCAATCTAGCTGCCACGTTCAAGCAAGCAGTGGTCAGCCTTAATAAAGGCAGGTAAGAAAAACAGAACGGCGAGTAAAAAAGACAGAAAGACACATAAAAAAGATAGAACATTCAGTAAAATTAAAGGGGACGTGCTACCTCGTTTTCCGAGTTTGAAAGTGGTACATGTATCATGATTTGATTAGACGAAAAAGCTGGATTGGGCCCAACCGTCCTTTTTACATAGGTTGCTTCTCCCACAACCATTATAGCTTAGTTAACTAGAAAATGTTTGTACGAGAAAAACAAACATAACCCAACTTCTGTTGCTGCATTCACACCACTGGACTTATTCAATTCTATTTTCTTTCCTACTCATTCCCCTCCACTTTGGCTTCCTTGAACCCATATATCTAATGCTCCTCCTTCTCTAAAATATCAGTGGTAAAATATCTTTGGAAGGTGAAGATCTTCTTTAGAAAGAATGCAACGGAAGATAAGAGTAAAGCCTTAAAAAAATTAATTAGGGAAAATGAGTTTTTTGACGAGCCAAGAAATTTTTTGGGTTCCAAAAAGGTAAAAACCTTAACTCCATATTCATATGAAAAACTACAAAAATATTTTCCACCGCCAGAAATACAATATGGCCGTCAGATCATTAGATACGCCTCAAGTTGGCCAAACCCACCCTCTATCTATCTATCCATCCATCCACCCATCAATCCGAATGAATTGCCCCTTAATAACAGGGGGCAATCCAAAAAAGAATCTATTACTACATCATCGCAATATGTATATATAAAATGCCCTTGTGAGCTTTTACGCTCTGGAAAGGCGAGGTGGTGGGCGAGCTGTGGAGTTCGCGAATCCAGTGTGAAGCATTTTATAAAACGTAAAATAGACTTTTATTGAAATTACATGCATGCTCTGAAGTATTAAATTTACATGATTAAAAAAAGATGTAATTTAGTAGTAAATTCAACAAACATCCTTTTACACGATTTAAAAAAAGTGTAATTTGGTAGTAAATTCAACAAATGTCCTTTTACATATTTATTAACGGTTTCACATATCCTTCCTAAATTGTTGCACATTTCTTCAAAAACACGTGTTGCTCAAACTTAATAATAATAACAATAATAATAATAATAATAATAATAATAATAATAATAATAATAATAATAATAATAATAATAATAAATTTTATTAACGTCCGCAGAAGCCATATACAAATGTGTCAACAGAAGATGTGGGATATGAAGAAACAACTTTCATACTCCAATGAATCAGATCCTTTCTGTGTTATGTAAAAGTTCCCGAAGGAAACATCCCAAATGAGGGAGTGTAGGGTGATGTTGGAATATCTCGTCCAGGGGTAAATTCCAAGCAACCAAAGGATATTTAGCACAAAGGGTATCATGCTTATGACATAAGTAAATGGCATGGTGCTCGGTTTCTACACCGTCTTCACAACTACAGATTCTTTGATCTTCTTCCAGTTTCATCCATCTGCCTTTTTCAATCATTAGATGGTGGAAGCTCATGCGGATACATGCGATTTCCCTTATTTGCCCCGGAAACATACTGTGGAAGCGCAAATACGGTTGAATACCATGAATTCGGTTGGGATTGAAGTCCCTAATGTAATATTGCACTTTTTTCTTGGAAGATAGATCACAGTATGAGCTAAAGGCCTGTGCCTTGAACTCGTCTGAGTATGTGGAGATAGCTAGGTTCCATCTGCCAAACCATTTGGTTAAATCTTTATACCAGCCACTTTTGCCATCGGATTCCAATTTTGTTGCTGCATTAAGTGCCAGATGTATCAGTGAACCATCATGTGCTTTCATCATTGCATAAATGCCCAACAACGTTATTAGTCTTTTAAGTTAGATTACTGACATCCTTAAAAAATATTCTAGCCAGGGTACTTTAGGACATGTAAAAGCAAATTATACAATCTGGAATTGATGACGAGATATGAAATGATTAAAAGAGATATGAAATGATTAAAAGGGAAAGGGAAAAAAAAGGCAGGCCTACATAGACAATGTACATTGTCAAAATCCAGGTTTAAAGGTTTAAAGGATTGGTTTGTTCCATGGAGCAAAAAAAATCCTAACGTATTTAGCTAGAACTTAATGTAGGAGCCTTGTTTCTATTGTTTATGTTCTTGTATCCAAGATTTCCAAGTTGTTCCATGCATGCAGTGGCAGCTATGGATCCCCACTTAGTCATGAGGACTAACCTCAGTGAGTACATGTGCAGTGAGAGAGCAAGGCGATGGTAGCAATGCAGTTGAGGATCGTGGTTGAGCTGGAAGCTTTTGAGTTGACTTAATAGAGTTGGATGCCATATTTATTGAGAATATTGATTTTTTTGGATGTTAATATTACTGATTATATTGAATTCATAAGCATTTATCCATTGAATTTGGAGTGTAAAGCCAACAAAAAAAACTTGAAAAAAACATTTGCCAACATAATAGCATCTTCCAAGTTGGTCGCAAAATGCATTTTTCGATTCGAAAAGTCACGCCTAAAAAAGGCACAGTTACATGAAAGATAGATAGTATTTTTACGTCATGCCACATTGGCATCTTCCAATGTTTAAGTAACGTATTTGAAACTAGCATATTGAAACAAATTGCAATTGTACATATAATGTATCTAAGACATGCCCATCACGCTAAAAATACGCAAGAAAAATGCATCATCTCGCATTTCAATACATGAAACAAATTTTACGTGTCACGAATTCTACATGTCCATCACACTTAAAATAGGACAATATAATGCACCATCTCGCATTGCAATTACAAAAAATTATGTATTTCTTTAAAATATGTGAAAGATCTTATCTAGCAAAACTGACCCGATTTTTTCCGGATAAGAGAGCCCCTCCGGGCTTGATTTCGGAGGGGAAAACCTGCCGACCCGCGGAGCAAGGAGGCTGGGTTAATCCTCCGGAATCAAGCCAGGAGGGGCTTTGCCTCAATATAAAGGACGACTGGGCCCAATCTAGCCGCCACGTGTCAAGCAAGCAGTGGTCAGCCTTAATAAAGGCAGATAAGAAAAACAGAATGGGAGTAAAAAAGACAGAAAGACACATAAAAGGACAGAACATTCAGTAAAATTAAAGGGGACGTGCTACCTCGTTTTCCGAGTTTGAAAGTGGTACACGTATCATGATTTGATTAGACGAAAAAGCTGGATTGGGCCCAACCGTCCTTTTTACATAGGTTGCTTCTCCCACAACCATTATAACTTAGTTAACTAGAAAATGTTTGTACGAGCAAAACAAACATAACCCAACTTCTGCTGCCGCATTCACACCACTGGACTTATTCAATTCTATTTTCTTTCCTACTCATTCCCCTCCACTTTGGCTTCCTTCCTAGATCTGTCGACATGCCCAACAGAAAAAGATGAACTTAGAATCCTACTTGAAAAGTTAGCAATTCAGAAGCTATGGGCTGACCCAGGGAAGCGCATGCACTTATACCAGGTAAATGTCAATCACATGGAAATTTATGAGAGCCAATCTTAGTTGAAAGCAAACATATCCCCGGCCCAGAGAAAACTGTTAGCCAAATATAGAACCGGATCTCACAGACTAGAAATCGAGATAGGAAGATGGACTAAAGTTCCCGTTGAAGAGCGCAAGTGTAAGATTTGCAAATCAGGATGTGTCGAAAATGAAAACCACGTTTTCATACAATGTCCTGAATATGAAGATATCAGACATAAGTACGATATACATGTAGCAGATTTTCACTCATTACTATTGGTAGCGCCAAGGTTACTAGCACCATATATAAGGGCGGTGGATGCACACCGCACCTTGCTTCTAAAACTGTAACTTGTTTGTTCATGTGCTCCATAGCCTCCCAAGGCTCAAGTGAGCATCAGATATATATAATAATATATATAATATAATAATATATCTAATGCTCCTTCTTCTCTAAAATATTAGTGGTAAAATATCTTCTGGCGTAAGATCTTCTTTAAAGAATGCAACCCAAGAGCAAGAAGAAAGCCTTAAAAATTAATTAGGGAAAATGAAGTTTCGACGAGCCAAGAAATTTCGGTTCCAAAAAGTGTAAAAAAACCTTTAACTCCATATCTTTCATATGAAAACTACAAAAATATTTTCCAATCGCCAGAATACAATATGGTCAGTTTATCATTGTGATAATGCCTCTGCCGTACTCAAACCCACCTCTCTATCTTATATCTCTCCTTATCCATCCATCCAACGACATCCGAATGAATTTGCCCCCTTAATAAATTGTAAGTAATCCAAAAAGCAATCTTTTATTAATTTCACATCACACACGTGAATATGTATATATAAAATGCCCTCATGGAGCTTCTTTTACGCCTCGAAAAAGGCTTAGGTAGCGGCGAGCCGTGGAGTTCGCGAATCCAAGTGTCAAGATTTTATAAACGTAAAATAGACTTTTATTGGAAATTACATGCATGCTCAAGATTAAATTTACATGGATTAAAAAAGACGTAATTTAAAAGAGTAAATTCAACAAACATCCTTTACACTCCATCTAAAAAGCTGCACTCATAAGAATTCAACAAATGTCCTTTTACATATTTATTAATGGTTTCACATATCCTTCCTAAATTGTTGCACATTTCTTCAAAAACACGTGTTGCTAAAACTTAATAAATTGCATAAATGCCCGACAAGGTTATTAGTCTATTTTAAAGTTAGAAGGCTGACATCCTTAAAAAATATTCTAGCCAGGGTACTTTAGGACATGTAAAAGCAAATTATACAATCTGATGACGAGATATGAAATGATTAAAAGAGATATGAAATGATTAAAAGGGAAAAGAAAAGAAAAAGGTAGGCCTACATAGACAATGTACACTGTCAAAATCCAGGTTTAAAGGTTTAGAGGATTCGTTTGTTCCAATGTTATTGGAGCAAAAAAAATCCTAACGTATTTAGCTAGAACTTAATGTAGGCGCCTTTTGCTGGCATGCACATTGCCCGCGAGATAGCGAGATGGTAGTGCAAAATAGGCACAGCCCACTTCCTCCTTTCGCCCGGACTGGCTATGGCGCACAACGACGTTTCTTCTGCCGATGATATCCAAGCCCTTTTCTGCCATTATAATGATCTCTACTTTCATGGAGCCCTTGGCCCCTGTACAGTCGATTGGAGTCCTTCCAGAACCACCACGTAAGTGTTCTGCATAAAAAATGGCTTTTCTAAACTGGGTTTTTATCTAGGTTGCTGCATTGTGCTTTTTAGCTACAATAGAGTAAAATGGATGTGCATTAGAAAATGAGCAGTTCGACATTATGATCAGTTCGCCTATACAAAAGGATGTGTTTTATTATAGAAGTATATCCTCTGCACTTTCCACTCTGCCAAGCAAATCATGTCTGTGTCTTCCTTGCTTTCTATTTGGAGGTGGCATCCCTTTGGGTAGCTGAGTGCATTTCTCCAGCTGTAGGCTTGTCTAACGTAGGAGGGTATAGGGAAAACTCTTTGTCGGCTTTGGACTCTCAGTAGCATTTTTATATTGCCTGTACCATTTTCATTTCTGTTCTTTAGCGCGCCTTTTATTTTTGCAGGGATACAGGGACATGTAAGTACGAGACCTCTGGTGGTTGTGCAATCCGTCTTTCAGAGCCACTTCTTAGAGATCGAAGTAGAGCAGATTTGAAGGATACTTTGCTTCATGAGATGATCCATGCGCATTTGTTTCTGTCAGATGGAACGAAAGATCATGAGTAAGGACTTCATAATACATGTTTGGTTGGATTTAGCATTTGATAACATGATTTTTGTTATTAGAGATCATGGTCCACGTTTTGAGTCATTTATGAAAGGAATCAACAATTCTGACGTTGAGGATTCAGAGGTGAGGCTCTTCCTGATGCTTATAACTTAAAAAAATTAGTGTGTTTGCTTATGAATACCGTGGGATCGGTATAACTATTATGGATGGGCCCATTGCAACTCTTGGGGTGAGCAAGTCTGATGTTCTGGGAATTGTTACTTGCATACTATGAGAGAATACATGCTTCTAATACTTTAGGTTCAAAACAAGTCTAAATAATTCACATTTTTGAGCCACCTAGCAATGAGTCTTGGTATGCATTCTCGTTGCTGATCCTCTTCCATCCTCATTTTATAGGTTCCTCTTTTCAGCATTTATATCTCTGGGCAACTCTAATGAACTCGTTTTGAACCCCATGTTCATTATATTGCCTTTATGAATTTGTTGCATGGAGCATACAGGCTACAAATATGTTTTATGCCTTATATTTGTTGTTGCTTTTAAAGATTGAAGGGAAAAGCTCGTCTTGTACATGTTGGCGAAGAATCCTTGACAATGAATGATGAGGATCTTTGTATTGTAGAGCAAGAACCAGAGTGGCAATTTCTGGACTTGAAGCTGCAAATCATTAAGAGACTTGGTGAATTGATCTTGAATCTGCAAATAGTTGGAGATATGATCTTCCACATTCTTGCATAAGGCATATTTTACAGTCTCAAGCTGTGTTGCAGACATTGAACATAAGCTGGATCAGATGTGCAGTAATGGTTGCAGAAAATTTGCCAAGATTCCGGAAGACTTTTTATATTGAAGGAACTGATTAAAAGAATGAAATACTGAAATATACAGGGTTAGAGCCTCTGTATTTGCAGTATACTGGATGAAAATGAGGATCCATCTCGTCTGAAATCAGGAGACCCTTGAACTCCATCATCTAAGAAATTCCTGGAGTTGATAATTCTAACCTTTAAAGAAATTTCGAAATAAGAAGGATATTGGAGCCAAAGCGGACTAAAATTGGGTGATCAAAATTCTTTGTTCAAAAGTTAGTGGATCATGCTTCTACGGTGCCGATTTGATCATAGTTGAAGGTTGAAGATGTCAAATTGGCTGTCAATGCTCACGAGAAGGAACTTGCATTTTCCTCATTCTCAGTGTAGGTGGTAAGCAGCATGATGATAACCAGGATAAACCTAAAGACATGAGACATCATCTCCAATGAGAATATTTTAACTAAACTCTGGTCACTGGGACAGAGGAGGATCTATCCTCCATAGATCCTGCCCTGCCTTTGCAGCTTTAGAAAAGATGTGTCTTGCGAAGATACTGCATTATCAGACTGTCACCAGCGCATGAGACAGGGCTTCAAATCTTGATGTATTATTTGCTAAAAATATCACGCCTTCACTTCAACAGAAAGGACAGCTCACATCTATTAGCACTAATTGCAATGTTGATGTCCTTGACAATCTAGATATGCTGCTTACTGAGTTCTTGAAGGTTTTTAAACTTTGAATATGCTCCCCGATTATTGCCCTTGAGCTATCGCCTATTACTGAGACCGATCAGCTTATGCATCATGCCTTAATGGCTGGAAGTACAAATATTTCAGCCAACTTGGCTGCTTAACAGTGATACAGATCAGACATGAGGTTTTTGACAAATTTTTCTTCTAACACTTCCACATGCTTGAGATTCGATTTTGGAACCTCCTGCAATGTCTTTGGACATCAATTGTCAGGTTTCTTGTCTTAATGCTGCATTCTCAATTTGTGGGTGTATAAATGTATAAAAATTCTTTAGCATCCACGTATGTTTGAAGAAGTTGGTATAAATAAACACACTATGCAAATTACACTTCCCTGCTAGGAAAAGAGGCTATGAAAACTTTGCCCTAGTCGCTTATCCAATATTCGATTACCTTTATTTGCATCCTGCCCAGCAGTTCATATCTCTACAGCATGTTTGCTGACCTTTATATTATTTGCTTTCATTTAGTTCTTTCTGGTCTTCTCTCTGGCTAGATATAAAAGCAAAGTATATAAAATATAATATCTTTATTCCATCTTGCAGCAAGCATGTATGAACATGATTGTCTTTGATATGTCAATTGTTGTGGATGTTTATGGTGTATTTCAATTCTTGTAGAGGCCCGAGGATGGTTATCATATTAGTGTCTATCATAATTTCCGAGGTGAAATGGGCATGCATCATGCACATAGTTGGAGGGTATGGATCCTTTACACAAACTGGTTATATTTTCATGTGGATAGATGGTTGGATTCTCCTTGTTGAATTTCTGCCCCTTCTTGCAGTGCCTTGAATGTGGTCATATAGTGAAGACAGCAATGAAGCGGCCGCCAACTGCTGCTGACTGTCCGTCAAAATCATCTTCAGACAAACCTTGTGCAAGTCTTGCTTGCTCCTGGCACATGTTGGAAACTGTATTTTCTTACAGTTGTTTATTGCTTGTATGTATAATGTTGGGATCTGGCTAGTAGTAGTCTGTTGGTCATGCTGAGTATTAGTTTGACATGGTTTTTGATTGGTTAATGATGTTTAGGAGTTTCCTCACTGTTGTATGCCTTTGTACAGGCATGAGAAAGGATGCAAAGGGAAACATATAAATATTACTGAATCCAGTGACAACACAAATCCCAAAAGATCAAAGGCCAGCGGTACTGGATTGACTCATAGTCTTCTCTTGTAATCAATAATCATCTTATGGTCTAAGAACTTCTCTTATGTATGATAGAAGACAAACTTGACCGAGCAAAGACGACCAGTAAGCGGAAAAATGACAACAGTATGAACTCTGAACTAATAGAGGACTTTGTGTTCCATAATCCTCTTGATAGATTTTTCACCGGAAACTTTGTGAAGAAGCCAAGGACCAAAAGGAACCAAGGAAGACAGGGTTCTGTTGAACCTGTTGAGTTGGTAGGTGTTGGATGGAAAGATTGGTGGGGTTTGGAAGGACAGGAAAGAGGGGAGAGTTTAGTAGATAGACGCCATGAAAGGAGATTACGAAATCGAGTTGTGGAGGAGGAAAGCGTGGTGGTGGTAGATGATGAAACTGAAGCAAGTGGCACAGTTACAAGATATGATATGTATACTCTTGGTGACACGACGGAGCCATACGTAGTAATTGGTCGCCAGGTCCAAAGTCAAGGGCTGCGTCAAGTACCATCCATGACAGAGGGATCGCAAAGAAAAGAACTTCCACTAACACATGGTGACAAAGTATGCAAAGTCCAACTACCATGGAAAGAGAGTGGTAAAATATCTGACTCATGTAGCCCTGACACTGGAAACATGGTTGCTGCACGCCAAGGTACTATAGGTGATAGTTCTGGAAGCCAATTGCCAGGTATCGTTATTAGCCAAGAAAAAAATGTTGGCATTCAACTCTTTTGTGTAATTCTTAAATACCTTCTAACTTGTGTTTATTAAAGATGCAGTGGTGACAGGACATTGCCCAATTTGTTCAGAGGCTTTCTTTGGGGACCTGGGTGGAGATATAGTTAATCAACACATTGACAAGTGCCTCTTGCAGGTGACTTCGGCATAAACCACAGTTTTTCTACCTTAAGGCAGTGAGCTTTCTGCAGTTGGTTTTGGACAATGCCCATAAAGCTGCAAGTTTTGGAAATGTAAACAGAATCAACTTTCCCTTTAATATAAAATCCAGCTTTGCTTGATCTGCTTGTAGAAAGCTATTGAGAGGAGAGAAATGCCCTATTGCATAATTATCTAGCTTGCTTTTTTGTGTATCTTCCCGTCAGGTGGGGCAAGGGAATGTTCCATGGGTTTAATGCTGCGGGAAACTTTGTCCAAGCAAGCATAAAGTATCTAGGGGAGACGAAAAATTTCATTTAAGGCATCATGTTACGCTTAAATTTAATGAATAATAAAACTAGCAATAAAAAGGAAAAAGGACATACAATCCAAACGGAATAAAAGGGCTAACCAAAGTCCAGAATTATATGTACGAGCAACTTGTAGAATACCAACCCACCATTTAACAAGTAGCTCGTTTATTAAATTTTAACGTGTGGTTGGCTACATGATAGAACCTTGCATATCAAGGAAGTGATTATTCTGAATCTGGACAACCTGATCTGACACTACAAGTCAATACTTGGAAATGCACTTAAAAACACAAGTGACTTCTCAAATTAGTTCAAAACATAAAATTTCATATTAACGGACCCCTTAATTAGATTTGTTTGTTATTTCTGCGGACAATAACGTGCCATGCCAAATTTATGGATCATCTTCCTGCCAATGCTGTTCCGTTAATCTTCCTTTTGAGAGGAGTAAGCTTAAGAGAGGAGTAAGCTTAACACGTATATATAAGCATATGCCATGCAGAAGTTGGATCGTTCTCGTGCTGTTGCTCCTAATGACAGAGCCAAAATAATGGCAGACTACACTAAATTCTCCCCAGCCTTTTACCATTGTATTCTGTATATTCTTTGCCGCATGACTCTTGTCTTGAACCTGTTGTCTCTTGTATTCCTTAAAATTCTACAATGTCCAAACATTTCTATGCAAATATATAAACTTCGCCCGACTTTATTTGCACTGCATTTTCTGGGGCAAAACCAAACACTGTATTCACTCCCGTTGATTCCCTAGTCTTTTTAAAATTCTACAGCTTCCAAATATTTCCATGTTGCAAGACATCGTTCTTTCTCAAGTAGAGAATACAAATGGATAGGCAGGCGACGATGAAGAGGCATTTGCACTTCTACATTAGAGTATGTTGTCTGCGCCACCTCCAATCAGGATGCACATTCCGTGATGCTCAGACCTGGCACTTGGCATTAAACTAGAATGCTCTTGTTTGTAATTGAACCTGGATTTAGAAGTGTAAAAAAGAGACATAAATCATAGCAAGAAGGATCAATATGGCTAATAAGCCTCCTTTGGTAATGAACAAGTTGGTCACTAAATAATGCTAGATTCCACCACCTCGCTCAGACCCTTGGCATTAATGATGGATTTACTCTACCATTGCAAGCCTTTATGGCTTGTGACAGCTGAAGTGACCAAAACATCTTTAGATGATTCGACGCTTGACCTTTGCTTGGGTTAACATTGATTTGAGAGGGAGGCAGAAAAGATCAATGTCCCTCATTGGTACTTGTACCATGGATATTTGCTAAAGAGATGTATGCTGCTGCATTTCCTGGATCCATTTCAATAGCACGTTCTGCTGCCCATGTTCCTCTTCCAATGTCATGATAACTGTTGGAAGATGTAAGCAAGGCTGTCCATGAAGCGGGATTAGGTTGAGAGGGCATATTGTTCATTAGAGCTTCTGCTACATCTAATCTTCCACAACGTGCTGGCAAATCAATTATGCAATTATAATGTTCCACAGCTGGTTTGATTCCAAAATCTCCAACCATGGAAACAAGTAAGTGGCAGCCTTCATCTATGAGACCAGAATGACTGCATGCTGAAAGAAGGCTTACAAAAGAAATATCATCAGACTTGATGCCATCTTTCTGCATTTCTGAGAAGAGCTCCAATGTTCCCTTTCCAAGACCATGATGAGCATATGCTGCTATCATGGCATTCCATGCAACAACATCCCGCTGAGGCATTTTCTGAAAGAAATCGCGGGCCTGCTTTAAGCGCCCCTGCTGAGCACAGGCAGAAAGGACTGCAGTCCAAGAGACTACATCCTTCTGTGGCATGTGCTCAAAGAGAAAAAGTGCCTCTTGAATTTTTCCTTGTTGGCCATAAGCTGAAATTAGCTGAGTCCATGAAACTGTATCCTTTTCAGGCATTTCATTGAAAAAAAGAATGGCCTCCTTGAACTTACCTTGTTGAATATATGCCGAAAGAATTGCAGTCCAAGATTGAATGTCTCGTTCTGGCATTGTTTGGAAGAAGAGGAAAGCCTCCTTCAAGCGGCCATGTTGAGCAAGTGCCCAGATTATTGTGTTCCAGGAAACCACATCTCTTGCGGACATCTGGAAAAATAAATCCAGGGCAGATTCAAGATCTTTATGACTTACATAAGCAGAAATCATGATATTCCAAGTGAATAAATTGCGCTTTTGCATATTATCAAAAACTCTTCTGGCATCCTGCAAAGCTCCACATTTGCCATACATATTGACAAGGAGATTACCCAAAAATCTATCCCTCTCTAAACCTCTAGAAATTACATAATCGTGAATGTCCTTGCCTGCAGACAAATCCTTAGCATTTGCAAACCTTCTTAGCAGAATCCCAAGGCTGTTCACGTTCATCACTGTTCCTTTCCGACGATCAGCAGCTTCAGCGAGCATCAAATGCCGAATCCCAGATTTCATGTAGTAAAGAAGGCTTGTGCAAATAAGTACTGCGAAGCTGTCATCTGTTTTAGAACGATCTCTACGCGAAATTGTGGCGCCCTTACATTTTAGAAAAGCAATCTATTTGCATTCTCATGCTAAAACTAACAATGGGTTGCCCCTAGGGGGGCAAACCCTTGTTTATGTGGGCTTGTGGCATATCCTAAGTATATGCTAGAATATACTTAAAATATGCTGATGACTGCTAAAAACCCACTGTTACCTGTAAACTGGCGGTTTCATGAGTTCTGGATGGCAGATGTTCGAACTGGATAACTAGTTGAAGGAAGAAGGAAGAAGGAAGAAGGAAGAAGGAAGAAGGCATATCGGCCATGGCAGACTGCATAATGGGATCATCGTTTATCGGCATCAAGCTTTCTCTCTACACCAGCGTCGAGCTTTGCCTTTGCCATTTCGGCACCATTCATAGTGCCACCCCGGATATGCATTCTTGACCTATGTTTTGTAGATTGAATGCTTGACAACAGCATGGGAAGAGGGCAAAACAACAGGTTCTTTAATCTTTAAAACAATCAGCGTTTTATCATTCCTGCATCTCACATCTGCTTCGATTTGCGAATATCGTAGGAAGGATCCCTCCGGAGATGTTGGGAGTCAGCTTCTAGGCATGCCAGACATGCTAGATTTATCTTTCGGCCACTCTGCCTATATTGCAGCATAAATTAGGTGAAACTCTTCTGGCTTTACATATCAAGAGCTCTGTCATTTTAGCAGATAGAAACTCAGCCTTTGGAAAAGACGAAATTCTTGGAGAAGATAAGATGCTGCATGTTTGAGGAGCATGTTTGGGGGAAAATGTCCCCCTATTTGAAGCCCCATTACTCACTTGTCAGGGCACTGAAGTAGACAGTCTTATGCCCACGTTGGGTTTGAAGAACTCTTCTTTGTGTCATTCTTCTTTTCTGAGATAAAGCCCAGGTCTTCGAGTAGATGGTCGCCGCTCCTTTTCCACAAGGCTACAAATTCGTCCCTTCAAGACTTGTTCTACTATGGAGCTCTCCTCGAATAAATTTCCTTCAAATTTGTTTCTGCCCAGTTTATTTTCAAAGTAAGTAAAGCACGTTTCTGCCTTTCTCTTGTCTTAGTCAGTAATGTGTTCTAGTTTTTTGGTCAGTGATACCATCATGGTAGTTAAAATGGGTTCTCCTCCAATAAGTCAGGAAGTGATTACTCCAGGGAGTATCGTAGACTTGCAGTCAGTATTGCTTCAAAACAGAATCATTCTTCTTGGTCAAACAGTCAATCCAATCTATGGCCGAATTTATAATCCAATCTGTATTTCACTGTCGGTTGGTTTTCCCATTGGAGACAAGGCATTTACATGCCCATTTCATAAATTAACGTGAAATATAATCCTACCGAAATCTTCCCTCTGTAAGTTTTTCTTATATTGCACGGTGTTGATATATTCTTCTGTTCTAGCAAATAAGTATTTCATTCAATTACCAATGATGATTTTGCCATGCATTTTTTCATAATCTTTTACTGCATTGTTGTCTGGCCCTTCATATTTTCCATGACTGCCATTAATACAACTGAATTTTTGGATCTCGGCTACATATTCCAGGCTGTATGCATGTGTTTGCAATCCAATTCCTACAATTCATTCCCAGGAACTGAGCAGGCCATTGTTTATAGGTGGTGGAATGCACGGCCTGTGCTGGGCTTTTACTAGCTACTTATTCTTATAACTCTTAATTGCTTATCACTGCTGAAATAGAACATAATGTAAAGGCATTGCTTTTGTTGCTCATGCATCTTTCTTTTGTTGTGTTTGGACAGGGTGGAGCAAGCATTTTTGCCGTAGATTCCACTTTCTTCCTTTCTTACAGATGCATGATGCCATTGATATGGCAACAAGATCCTGCTGGGAAATATTATGGGATTTGCAACAGGTAGAATGCCGGATAAATATGCAAAGCCAAAATAGGTTGCCGACACATTGACTCAGTTTATCTGTGATGTGGCAGCACTGTAGTTGGGACTATGTACGCTATTTATCATGCAATCAAACACACAGGAATTTTTACTTGCCTTTTTTGCTTGCAAAAATGGGACCCCCGTTTGGCAAATGCACCTGTCGTAAGCTTCTTTTTTTACTCATGCTACGATGTTGAAGGAACTCGGCTTTTTGATATCTATTTAATGCAGAGATCATCTTTGTGCAGGAATTGATGACTCTGCCAAACTATGATGCGTGGGGAAACTATGATGCGTGGGCATGTTATTTGTGGTAAGCTTTGCTACCTTGGGCCTTTGTCCTTTGATCTTTTATGGCAGCCGAATCACCGGTCATGAATTGTGATTCTTTTGCTTATTCTTTATTTAGGTTTGTGGCTAAACGCAGATTCAAATGCATTATGTCAAGGGTGCTCAAATGAAGTGGCAAATGTAATCTTTGAGAGTGTACTCCCTCGACTTGCAGAGGATGTACTTCCAGAGACTTCAGCAGGACTACTTTTAGCAGTAGCGGATAGGCTACACAGTTTGGTTGGCCTGTTTGCTGTTGGGTGTCATCTTCTGCATTAACTCATACGGGTTAGTTAAAATGTTGGTAAAAAGTTCAGTGGACCTGGACTTGAAAGTTGCTTTTGTTTCGCGGCCAGAGATGTGCGGCCGGTGCCGGTTTCGGCAATGTGCAAAATGATGTTTTGCGATTTGTAATCAGAAGGTTGGGCAACGTTTGGTTGACAGTGCGAATAATGCAGAGTTTGTACAGGCTGTGTTTGCTGAAAGAGGCCATATACCTGCTCTGGGATCTCAATCTGTAGGTCAAATGGAAGAGGCTGCAAAAAGGGGTTCGTTAAAAAAATTGTTGAAGCCTAAGCCCGTCCTACAAGAGAAAGCATTGTGGAGTGCTTATAAGGAAACTGCGTCAGGTATTTATCCAGGCATTGGGATTGATATCTTTATCCAGGCATTGGGCTTGAAGACTATTTTAATAATGTCTTTGTTATGGCATAAGACGAAGACTTGCGTAAAAATAGGCTGGCCATGTTACAGAATATTGCAGCATTACCAGCAAGCATTGTTGATCTCTCAGTTTTACCTGGTTTTTAAGGTGCAAGAACATGAGTGCAGTAATTGACAGTTGACCTATAGAGGCAGTGAGTCATTGTGGAATGTCTTCTAGTTATATGGTTTTGATCATGTTCCACAAGAAATCATTTTGCCAATTTCATAAACGATGAATTGTGTCTGCTTGTTTCATATGACATTGAATGCCGTATTTGAGTCCATTATTCTCATCTTAAATCACAATCCGTTCACCTTACAGTCTCGTGGTTGCCAATCTCAATACCTTGATTGCCAAACTCATAGTCGTGTATGTTTTCCATCTGGCCATTTTCTGCAGCTTATGGTGTTTGTGCTGCAGGGTTATTCATAAGATGTTCCATCTGTTGCGTGGAGGATAAGACCAGAAACATCTTATAGGTGTTTTTGTTTTGTGGTACTATGCCAAGTCAATTTGCATATATTATCTAAGATCAGCCTGTTACCTGCCTCACGTGCTATGATTTACATTCGGTCCATCTATGGGTTGCAAATTTGGGGGATGTTAAAAAGCAAGGTTTGAAGTAAGCTCTAGAAAATCTTTTGTAAGAACATGGACAGTTTTCAAGTGACTTGCGTACTGCTTTTCTATACAGTTGTGGCATTATCTACCAAGTCAATTATGCTGCGCTACCCATTTGTAATGCTGCTTGGCAGGATCCATTCATGCAGGAGCTATACAAAAGTGCAATGCTTCGAATGTGTTGAGCATACTAGAGTTGATACTCAGTTCCCGCATTTCCTTGCTGAAGTTGATCGCGAATGCCGATGCCTGATATCCATTGATCAAGCATGTTTGTAAGCTGAGTAATTTCAGGATGCTTAAATTGGAAAAGATTAATGTCTAGTTATCACAATTATTAAATGATGACAATTATGTCAGATTTATTGGCTGATCTTAACAAATAAACTACGTTTGCGGCATAGCTAAGCATTGCTGCAATTGAAGGAGTTGAAAATAAGGCATGTAGGGGACAAATTGGCATTAGTGTACATGAATATTTGATCAGCCAAAGTAACCTTTACCAAAGAATAAGGGCTCAGAAAAGAGAACAAGCCCCTTACATTTTTCTTCTTGATTTCCCAGTCAATATTATACAATGAATAAATCTTAAATTGCACGTGGAACATGTTATGCATATATAATTGCATGCATGCATGTACATGTAAATAATTTTATGCATGTTTAACAAACTCTATCATCACAATATACAAATGTCCATTAATATAATAAAAACAAGGTATAATTTGATGCATTTATGCATGAACTAAATGAAAACTGAAATGATAAATGAAAATGTTAAATGGAGTCATCGGCCAAGTTGACTTGTAAAATTATCCAGTCACATAGGTGGTATTGGCTAGTTTGTTCATCCTCATTGACCATTTGTCCAAGGAAATTAAGATTTTAAACTAATTGATACAAGCTATCACACCTAACACACTTTATACTTTTATAGGACTTGTAAGTTGATCAAATACATCGGGATTGATTCAACAACAATATTGAGATACTATTTTTCTTGGGGGAAGGTGAACATTACAATGTTCTTCCACAATGTGCTGCGATGGAATTATTCAGAAACTATTTCCCGGCTCATATTAGTTTGTGGTTCTCGACCTTTGCAAAGAGTCTCGTCCTCTTTATCGTCTGTTATGTACAAAGTGTTATTCTACCTCGTATCATATTAGTTTGAGATCATATATAGAGGCATATCATATGTTGACATTTGCGTAAGGACGACTAGGTCAAAGCTAGGATCCTCCCCCTCTCCCCCATTTTCTTTCTTCGTTGGCTTATCAGATGAAAAGAGAATGAAAATAAAGCAGCTTTTGAATTAGCATATGCGAACATCTAGACATATCTCTCTTATGTAATTTAGGTAGGGGTAACGTCCTTGGGTAGGCCATTACGCGGGGTAAGGGCCTGGCAAGCCACGTCAGGGGCGAGCCGAGCACGCATCCTGTGTATAGTCATCGTCCACGGCATCTCTCTTTGCATTTTCTAGATCTCTTCTGTAACTCTGTTGTCAACGGTGAAGTTCCGGTTCGTCAGCGGATGCTTCAGGAACAGTCCCGCCATTGTCTTCACTCGCGAGACAGACGTGTAGGCCATTCCGTGCATGTACATGCCTCTGGCAAGCGGGGATTCTGTTGACTTGTCCTTATGCTTCTGCAATACTTCTTCCATGCCGAGCATCAAAGATTTCTTTAAGCCAATTCCCATCAAGTCATGGTATCAAGTATTCTATTGTCTAGAAGTAGTAATTTGAATTGATTGTTAAAACATGACTTTAAACTATGATTTAAGCCACTTCATCCTCCGGCCATGGAGGACAACCCTCCGTGCGCAGCACCTTGTTTTTCCCTTTAGAATACCTAAACAAGGTGCTTGTGCAGGGGTTGCTCTCTGGTGGGCCGAAAGTGTGTTTTCATGGTTCTATTTCGTCATTTTGTATTTGGTCTTGTTTGTTTTGTATGGCGCTATATGTAAATGCTTCCAACTTATGATATGACTGAAATAGCGAACGAATCCACGAGCAAATAGTGTTTGTCTTTATTACTAAAGCTGCTATATATTGATATGGTTGAAAAAATGAGTTGAGTATTGAAAGTTCGCCAATGAGAATGAAAATAACGACAACTCGCCAAGAAGATGCCAATGAAAACGACCACAACTCGCCAAGAAGATGCCATCCGACTTCAAAATCAAGGCAGAAGACAGGTTCACAACCCAAATAAATGAATAAGATCAAATACACCTAGCGCGGATGAAAAGGCAAAAGGCTCTTTTGAATTTTCCACCAACCGACGAACTTGCCAAGTTCGGTTTTGCTTAAAAATTCTAAAAATCCAATAGATAAAAGATCGTCGGTGAAATTTTAACTTGCCATAACGTGATGTAGATCACTTTGACAACCCAAGGGGATGATGAAGATGCACTTTGACAACCCAAAGCAATGGCAGATTGTAACATGCTATGTTATGGTTGATATTCCACACCTTTTCTTCGATGCTCATTGATTTCTCTATCACGAAGAGGTCCACCAATGTCCAATTGTTCCATGTGTTTTGCTGCCATGGGACCATATTGCTTCCCACCCATTGAAGAATACAAATTTGCCAAAAAAGAAGCCACTCAAGCACTCCCTTCTGAATTGAGCAAACCAAGCAGTGAATAAACCATGTTCAATCACCATCAAACATTTGATTCTAATCTATATTGTATAACATATCAACATCATCTGCCAAACATTCAACTTATTCAAAAATAAAGAATCCCTTAGCATCATCCATTTTCTTTAGCATACTACTGTTTCAGACTTACGAAAATCATTGAATTCATCAAGGGCCTTTGAGCTTGCCTAAGAAATCTACTTTGCAAGGGAGTGTAATTAAAGGATGGCGGAGAAAAGTGTGGATATGTTAGGTTGGAGGGGTAATCCCACTCCTGAAAGTTGCATCGATTGTACGTCTTTGTGAAATAGTTTTTCAAGTTGTTTGTCTTACTACTCTAACCTGTAACTGCTACCTGAGATCCTGAGATCATGATGTGTTCTGATGCTTAGGCATTATCCCACTTCTGTTTACTAGTCACTTGATTCATAGAAATGTTGTTTGAGCCTCAGCCTTCCTCATGGCATTGTTGCAGACATTTAGTGGTTTAGGTTGCTTGAAACTGGCCAATGTTATACATCATTCCTTAATTTAATCAGTCAATCACTATGACAGTTCAATCTGGAGCTTCTATGAAGCAACCAAGCTACATTTAATGCAATCTTGTAATTGCACCTTGTAATCAATCATACTTGTTTACTTTTTGGCACATCGTGGGACTTCCAAGCTTGAAAAGCATTGGAGGTGGCATGTTTATCGACAATGCCAAAGCTACCAATATGGCAATGGCCGCATGAAACCTATTCACAACGCTTTGAAGAATTCCAAAGATTGTCCTTTCATATACTGACAAACATCCAACAGAAAATCAGTATTAGAACTTCTTAACAGAAAAATAAATAAGAACTATTATAAACCAATAACATGATCCTCGGTAGTGGTATAGGATTCAACACTTCCAATCCATAATCAACAAATTATAAACACGCCTTCCACATAGTTTGAGAAACAAAGAGGAAGATGACAAAAGTAATGGAGGTTTGGCAAAGAAGAGAATGAAATTATGTGCATAAACAAATTTCAAAAAGTCAAAAGCATAAATCTACAAAGCAAACCATGGCATACATGAGCCAAGCAAAGAAGCATACTTACTTCTGAACTTTAAAAATATCTATTGCCATTATCTGTCATCCTAAGGTACAAAAAAATAAGGACACTTACAGATATTGAAGAGTACACGTTCCTGATCTTTTCGCAAATTTGAGACTACACCAATACCTCATACTGTTACAATAACAGTTGCCTTGACAGATCCTTGAACCTCCTATCCTCGAATAAAAAAAATGGATGCATCAAACAAATTAAGCAAGTACTGTGCAGTATTGAAAGAGAAAGAAAAACAACTAATTAACTAGAGCTGTGTTTCAACAAGCTTGATGTATTTGAAAAACTAGAACACAAGAAAAAAGCATAACCAAGCCATAATTCCCACTTCTTATTTTATACACAAGTCACAAGCTCAGCACCACACCTTGTTTAGTGCATTATCTCTCGTATAAAACATCTATTTTTCTATATCGAGCAATCTTCTACCAATTTAGAGAATGATAAATGTATTCTTTGTTGGTTGGGCGCCTACTGTTTTAAAGGTATTGAAAGGAGATGGAAATAAGAGGGTTAGACAATTGAAAAATGCATTCTTCGTGGATTAGAGGAATGTTTCTAAAGATGCAGATAGGATTCAGAAATGATAGATTCAGAGAAATCAGAGGCATATTATTTGTTCTTTGCAGCTACAATTTGGCCACATTCCTCTAACTTGTTTGTGGCCTGTGAAACATCGCCCTAATTTGTTTCGGGCTTACGAGCAGATAGTACAAATGGGATACTCATAAAGAGTACATAATGAATAAAGAGTGCTTATATAATAACAACAATGCTTCTGTTCTGTGGAATGAATATTATATTGGGCATGCAGCATCAAAAAGGGAAAGCAACGATTGATTACTACTGTAGGATTCTATTGAAAAAGCTGAAATTCAATCTCGACATCACTGATAGCTTCTAAGCCTAAGCTGATCCCTTTCTGAAATGCAAGCAGGATTGATAATTTATACTTAATTTAGAGAATATTATTCCATGCCAGATGTCATGCAACATGCACATGCACTACCTATTTGGCTATATTTGTTGAGCCTATCAAAACAGGAAGCATCCTTCATTTGTTTGGATACGTGTTTATTGCTTGGAACAATGCCATGACCATTAGATAGCAAAATTCCATTTGTATCGCATGGTAATCCTTGTGTTTCAAATCATTGGCTTCGTTGTATGTTTAATATGTTGTCTTACATTCACTGCAGTTGTGCAACGGGCAATCTGTCATCTCCGTGACAAAATGGGTCCAACATCAAGTACTATGGCATCATCTGATACTGGAAAGCCAAAATGACATATTTATAAAAACTTGAACTTATTCAGGTCTAATAGAAATCAATTCAAGGATGCCATTATAAGATTATATGCATTTTGAACTCTTCTTGATTTTAATAGTTTTTATATGTTTTAATTATACAGGTTTATTTTTAAATCAAAAGGACAATGGTTATCAAACCATAAAATTGCTTTCAAAACTAATTCTTATTTGAATTTATTTAGAATTAGACATTTCGAGAATATAGAACTTCAATTTTTAGTGATTTAACAATTTATATTTTGGCAATCAGAATAATTTGTAAATGAAAGCTGATGGTTTGATAAGCGATTGACTTAAACAATTATAAGGAATTCACAGTATACAAACTCTTAGCACTTTTAAAAACATTTTAAGCAAATTGATTACATGATAAAGTTTATATTTTAATAACAAAATTTTGAATAGTTTATGATTGAAGAAATAAAATATATTGAAAAATAATCAATCATAATAAACTATTCAAATTTGTTTTTATTAAAATACAAACGTAATCATTTAATTACTTTCCACTAAAAACTTCCATTAAATATTTGGGTCAAAGCATGGAGGTGGGGGACACTTTTTGTGTCAGCGACACATGGTGCTTAGGGGGTGCTTTCCGGAGCTATTTTCTTTGTATTTTTAAAAAATATTTTTCTTTTATTTTTTTGATATTTTTTCCTGAAACGCATTCATATTACGCCTTGGAATACAAAATTTCAGCTTCATCGGAGTTATAGAAAAAAAGATAAAATTAAGTAAAATTTCCCACATTAGGTGCTTATGGGGTGCTTGGCTGGCGTAAAAATGCCCCCCAGCTCCATGCTTTGACCCATTTTGAACAGACAATATTTTGATATATATAGTCTTCTTATATGAAGATTTGATTCAAAAAAGACTGAAGTGAAAATTAGTCTAGAAAAAAATCTTATATTATAATGTTTTGATGTAAGTCTGTAGTGCATCGAGCCCTAAATTGAACGGATCAGATTGATTCGTGACACGTGGCATCATCATGCCCTCTTCTTCTTTCTTTACGGTTTTTCTTCACGGCAGGGTAGGAGCAGCTTACCAAAGAGCCCCTCCCGAAGCAACTTGCCACAGCCTAAGCTCGCAATGATGTATCTGAGCTTTAAACATTCAGGAGCGTTTGGGCTCACTTGGGCTCACATGAGCCGGATTTGATGGTTGAAGCTAAGATAGCCGGATTTGTTTCGGAAAGGTAATCTTTCCATGGTTTATTACCGGATGATCTTTGCTTTTGTTTGGAATTGAAGGGGCTCCGCATTGCTCCAATTTGTGCCTTGGTCCGATTTGAAATGTTGAAGACTGATTTTATCTCGGGCAGACATTATACAGAATCGGCTTTTTGTAGACTCATTTCTGCAGTTCAGAGTATACCACAAAATTTCCCAGTATCCAACCAAAGGTATTTTGGTTTTTGCCTGCATGCAACTTGCTTCATTCCATCTGGTTCATAGGTAGAAGTTGCATTAGCAGGCCTGCGGATGGGCTTAAACAAGGATCTTGGGTCTAGAACGATTCTCTAGCTCTGATCCAGTTCATGTCTACAGTTAAGGTTATAAATGGAATTTTTGACAGCTATGTTCTAAGCATGGATGGCTTTTATATAACAGAAAAAATTTCATGCTATGGGCCTCAGATATTTAAATTATCTTAGTACTATGTTTTACAGAAATGCCATGCTGAGGCTAAATGAGGTCGTCTTTAAGTTTAAGCTCACTTTATAATATGATATTTTGCCCAATTGGAATAAGCCTATGCACCCCTGCACATTATTTTTGCCGATGATGTTGATCTCGGTAGTATTCTTGAGTTCTTCTAAGATTCATGGCCCGTTTGCAAACTATATAAATAAATGGAGGTCTTTATCCTAAGAAGGGTTTTAGATTGCATGCTTTCCAGCTCATAGGCCAGCAACCTGTGAAGGAGACGGCTCCATTGTGAAGCAAATTCCAGGGAATGCGTCTCATTTTACAATAAAGGTAATGAAAACTCTAAATGATATAGGGTTGATCCTTGCAGGGAACCCCTGTGTTGCCTGTCTCCTCAGTTCCTTTTGCCTTGCCTGCATCTTAATGAACATAACATTAACAGAACAATCTTTTAAGCACTTTGTGAGCAGATGGGCAGAGGCGGCAGCTTATAGGTAAGTATGTGCTTTCTTCTTTTAAACAAACACCTTTAAAGCTGCAAGGAAACTAAAGCTTCCATGCAACCTGTTCTTGAAGCTCACAAAGGAAAGCAGTGTTGGACATGCTTCACGAATTGCATAGAAGTTCAGCAAGCAGTGTTGGACATGCTTCACGAATTGCATAGAAGTTCAGCAAGCAGTGTTGGACATGCTTCAGGGATTGCATAGAAGTTCAGCAGGGAGGAAAAAAAAGCAATTAGAGTTTAAATTATACAAAGCAAGGAATCATCATACAAATTACAGACATAACCTACTACATCAGATGTATAGACAACAATTTCGCACCAAACCCAGGTTCGTTTATCCATGGCAACACTCCTTTTCTTTGGTAGATCTTTTTTTCTTAACCTCTGTATGATGTTTTATTCCTCTTTATCTTCAGCTTCAGGTTTTTTAGTTAAAGGGAATCACAAACAGATGCATTTGAAGATTGAATTATGTAAAGCCATGACATTCAATTAAAGTTTTGGCCTGTTGAAACACTTCAACTCCCTGAAGAGTTATGAGGAATTAATGCATGCAGCAAATTTATATAGTTTCTAGCAGTAACTACCTCAACTCTGGAAGGTCCAGCACGACCTACACATCGAGAGTCGTCTCAATTTAAATATTCTAACGCACCTTTTGGCAAAGGTAATAAGTTTACAAGGCATTCAAACTATCAGGCTTCTCAGGTTTTATGTTGGAAGTATAATATTCAGTCTTATAATCACATGTTGATGTACAATCTATGCTATACATTATGTGGTAAATGTTGGGGGTGTCCATTTGCCATTTGTGGATTTGTTCGGCATAGTTAATATTGCTCTACAACTCAAGAAAGTCTCAATGGTTATGTATATAACATAAGGATAACAATAACATGACTTGAAATAAAAAGACATACTTCATGGTCGATATATATGATTACCTCTGTTTTGAACATTGGCAACTGCCTATGTGGCACACTAGGGCTTAAAGGCATTCACACATACCCTTACAAAAAAACATAAGGATAACAATAACATGACTTGAAATAAAAAGACATACTTCATGGTCGATATATATGATTACCTCTGTTTTGAACATTGGCAACTGCCTATGTGGTACACTAGGGCTTAAAGGCATTCACACATACCCTTACAAAAATCAAGAGTCAATACACAGACCAACACATCTACATTCTTACTGTCTTAACCACATGCAATTGCTACCCCCTAGGCTAGCATTCTTAATGTCTTGATTCCCCCTAGACTCATATTCTTGTTGTCTTGAACACATGCAAATGGTATCCCCTACACTATCATGCCGCATCTTCCATACTGGATTTTTTGAGAATGACTAAATTTAAAAGAAGGAACTCCCAACTTATGTCCAGCAACGCTGGGCACCGTTACTAGTATATATATAATCTTGTCTGGGCATCTGTGAGGTATACCTATTAGATCTGAACAAGTCCAAATTTTGTTAAATATATCATCAAAGGCATTGGACAGTGCAGCCATAAATATTGGCATATCTTAGGAGGAGATAAATTGCTTATTATTGGGTAATGTGTGATGAGTTCAAGTAGCTGCAAATGAATATGAACTTCCTTTTTGTTTTTGATATGTATTGAGCCGTATCAACGGATTGTTAGATAATACTGACATAGCAAGTTGTCAAGATGTAAACTAGGTGTAGAGGCCTATTGGCTGGATAATAGTGTGTCTGTAAATATAAAGGCAATTGGATTGAAATGGTGATTGGATGGCTAGCAGAAAAACCACATCGTGGTCAATGCAAGCATTTGTTGACCAAGGATCTTTGAATAAATAGAGCAAGAAAAATATTAGCCTTAAATGTCTAAATTTTCATGAACAAAACGAAGGATACTTTCTGTTATTGAAAGCAAAACCAGAGCAAATTATATGTACATAGACATAACCAATATGGGTACACTCAAACACAGGTTTCAAACAGGTTCCATAGGCATAGGGGCAGTACCACTGCTAGAAGTAGCTGCAACCTCTGTAGTGCAAAGTTGCCTTCCTTGTCTTGGAATTTTACTGATTGCTCCAAGGTTTTCAGATGGGCTGCTTGTTCCTCAATTGCTGTTACTATATAAGCATTATCACGATCAAAATTTTCTTTCTGTTGCTCAGCACTGTTCAGGAGCCAAGAATTTCTTTCTCTCAGTTCCTCAATCCAAACCAATAGCTTCTGAATTGGCATAAGACACACGAAGCCGCGTACTTTCTTCCTGCTGCGAGACTGCTCCTATACAGATACAGACTGCTCCTATATAGATACAGACTTGAGTGATATTAAATAGGGGCAAATTGCAGCATGATTTTGCACGTCGCCTGCAGAGAACCCTGCTCTGAAAGAACCGTCCATTGGAAGATCCCACAGCTCCTCCTAGTTTTTCCCTCCTAGCATAGATTGTGGAGCTCAAATTCATTGTAAATTTCTTATCAAAATTTCTGCAAAGTCATTAATCTTGATAAATACGGGAGTTTAGAATTGTCTAAGCTTAGACATAGTTAGTTCAACTTTTGCAGGTTCAAAACTGACATCCTTTTGACTTAATACAAAACATCTTCTGCAACACATGGGACATGCTATAGCTTCAATAATAAACTAATAGGTCATGCTATAGCTTGCTTTGTTCTAAATTTATTTTACTTACTAAAGGGAGATTTTCTATGTTTTTTCTAGGGGAAACCTGCTAGAATTGACACTAAATTTCCTGTAGTTCTAAAACCAACCAGCAAGTTTCGTACAAGTTAAAATCTAACCTACAATTTCCTGTAAGTTAAGCATGAATTCATTAATTAGAGAAATTTGGAATTCTCGTTTAGCATGAAATAGGTTAGCGGGTAGCCATATAGTGCAAAAACTACTACCAATTGAGTAAAAGTTGGCATTTTTTTGCACAAATTCTGCAAAGGCTTCGGTCTTATTCGGAAATATAGTTTTTACTGCTAATGCAAAGGTTCACCGCGAGTATAACGTAGTAGGAGGGAGTGTTAAAACTTCTCGCAAGAAGCGCGAACGCGATGTTTCGCAGCTGAAAGGAGACAAAATAATGTGCCTTTTATTAAAACCATATGAGAGCATTGTGTTAAAAGAAGGTACCGAGGAGCAAGGATACACACAAAATTCAGTATTTAAAGCCATATAATTGCTACAGAGGATCGCGGTCGCGATTATTTTTAGCATTAAACATATGGTAAAAGATATGGGTAAAGACAAAACCAAAGTTCCCGAAACAAAAATTTCCATTGAAGGAAGTAATATACAACATAATTACTGATTGAAGGAGATAATTATTCCGATTGTGTGTCGATACTTCATCGTATCACACCCATTTCATTGGCCATGCGATTGACATGCTCTCTACCCAATTCCATAGCTTGTGTTGTGTCCATCTCGAATAACCTCGTGATCTCCGGAACTACAACACCCATGGCCTTTTGCGATCTTATTTGCCGCAGATGTGAATCGGGCTCCCATTCTTCATCGTCCATTACCTTTGCTCCCGCCTATAAGTTCGTTTTGCAAGAGTTAGCTCGATGCAAGAGCATAGCATCGGCATTGTGGATGAGAGCTTACGCTTCTTGGCGGTAATTGATGCTCCTGTGACCCAAGAACCTCATCTTGGTCAATCTCCATGTGCTGCTGGTCTGCTTCCATGTGTTCTACGCCCACGTATTCAAACTGATGTTCGCCTGTCAAGAAAGGCATGTACCCATCAAGCTTCTCATTAAGTGCACTCAATTTTTGAAAAGTGGGCTCTAGGGCTTCTATACCTTTTTCCGTCTCTTCAAGCAAGCGCTTTGTTTCTTGCATTCTCTCTTCGTAGGACTTAGCATCGAGGTTTTCCAAAATGGAATCCAACTTTGATAGATCTGTGTTTTGGGTGATACTGATGTCGGGTTGAGCTGGATCAGGCTCAACCCTCTCTGCTTTCGGCTCTTCCTCAAACCCATCGGCACTTGGATTGGCCATTTTATCAAGCGTTTCAAAGAACGCCCTCAGGAAACGGCACACTTTACCTGAACTTTCGAAAGCCACGCTCTTTTTGCCTTGCATAAGAGCAACACGAAGCCGCCCCGGTAAAAAAGAAATCGAACACAACCATCGGTCGGCACCGGTTTGTTCAACAATATGGTAGGCATAGGAGGTTTTCAGGTGGCATTTCAATACAAGATCTCCTTCCATTGCCGCCCATTTGAATCTTGGTTTTGCTGTAAAAAGAGTCTGATATTTCTTTTTTATCTTCTCGTCGGCATCCTCATTACCTGTTAGCGGCATTGGAGGCAATGGTGTTGACTTAGGAGCCTTGCCGTGTGGAGATAGGTGAAGCTCCAACTCTGGTTGCACAGGTGTTACACGAACATCACTCCTGTTAATGCACATATGACTAATAAAGTAATCGATGTTCTTTCACCCTTCGTTTGCTCTCCCATCCCGTTTCTTCATAGGAACCTAAAGATAGGTAGCCACCGCCTGAATTTCGACCGCATACAAGCAATTTGGCAAATTCACTGAGCGCATGATAATAACCAAGTGATAAACTTTGGCAATCGTCATGGTAGCTATCCTTGTAAATAGATCTGTGTATTTCTTGCAATCCCATACCTTGTTCATCCCTCGGATGTCAATAAATATCAATGTCGCATTCTCTGACACTTGGGAGGAAGTAGGGATGCCATCCTTTGTCCGCTATGACAATATTTTTCTTTTCCTTTCTTTTTTCTAGCCTCTTCCGGCTTTAGAATATTCTGATTGGCTCCGAAAGGCTGTAGGTAGGTTACCTAGTGTATGATCCTTGTTATAATTAGCCTTGACGTACTGTGACGGCAGATTATCGATATATCCAAGATTCTCTGTTCACCAAATCGGGAAAGCCGAAGCAATTCCTCCCAGCTATCGAAATCCTTTTGCAGTAAATTTGTGGCATAAGAAAAAATTTCTCGCTTCATAAAAGTGAGGGTTCTGATGTCAGTTGCCCGTTGTTTGCAATCAAATCTCCCGCTATAACCTGACTGCACCTTTAAATACGCCTTGCCTTCTATAATCTCATCGAAAGTACCGTGACACCCTCGCATTCGACATACCTCGTAGCAACCGGAGCCGTGTCTTGTTAAAGAAGTCTTTGGATGGCTTGTCCGGAAACTCACCATGGTCGCCACCGAAGTTTACGACTCACCCCACGACCGCAACTTCCATTAACTTCTTGAAAACCTTTTCATCCATAAAATGAATTGTTTTTCATCCTTAAGCTCCCGCACTTTCAAGGTGGTCGTTGCAATTTCATGGAAACTCTGCAGAAGCAATTTCAAGGCCATCAAGATCGCGGCCGCTTGAACTTGGCGAGTAGAAAACAAATAAATACCTTCCAAGCTGAAGTTTTAGTTGTCCCTATAGGTCCTTGTGGACCATAAGCCTTCAGGCCGATGAAGTTGTTGCGTTTTTCAATCGGTGGCTCTCAGACACGGTGTTTGCAATTACTGCCGTTGCATTGAATACTCAACTCTATATATTCCTTGTCTCAGAAGATTTCCGTTGAGCACCCTCGATCGTCTTCTAGCATATACTTTGGCAAATTTCGTTCTTTGCTTTCGAACTCACTTCGACGGCAATAGAACAAAGGAGTTTGCAAAATGCAGAAAAATCGTGGTTGCCGAAATAATATAAAATTTCTTGCCCTTCAAATCTTCGGATTGCTCCATGTCACCCTCTTCACGAAAGATAGACAACCGTCAGGTCAAATCTACATAACGAGTGTCCAAAAGATAAAGAATTAGTTACCGGTAATAGGGTCAAACTAACGACGCCGGCCAGGGGTAAGGACCTCTGTCGGGTATGTCTTGAAGCTTTTAACCAGAGTTTGAACATAGTCATTTGACCGCATTCTGTGTGTCAAGTTTGCTGGTGCAGGTTCACAATCAAAAATAGAAATCTTTGTAAACCAATTAACCCCTAAGGGGTAGAACCTTTTGAACTGTTCAAGCTTCTGAGTGGTTTGCTCTGCCATCTTGCGTTCCTCTTCGGGATTGAACTTCAACTCGACTGGAATGGCAGGTGCGTGGTGCCATGGCAATGCTAGTTTAGAGGAAGCATCCGTAACTGTAACGTTCCTAACCGACATGCCCTTAACCAACTGGGCAAAACCGTCTAGACGTTTATGAGTAGTCGCTTCTACCCATTTATGCCGGTGTCTCGGGAACGCACACCAAGATCTACTCGAGCGGTCTCCCATGGGTCCGTTACAATCTCTCCCACTAGACTATGCTCGTCCTCGAGCATCACAAACCAAGTCATGACCTACCGTCCAACGGTATTTCGGGTCATACTTGCCCCCATGGAGACTCGAACTCGAGCCCTGCTCTGATACCAAATGTAACGTTCCTAACCGACATGCCCTTAACCAACTGGGCAAAACCGTCTAGACGTTTATGAGTAGTCGCTTCTACCCATTTATGCCGGTGTCTCGGGAACGCACACCAAGATCTACTCGAGCGGTCTCCCATGGGTCCGTTACAATTGAGTAAAATAAATATGATGCTCTTTAAAAGTGTCGTGGTTGGGTTATGCCGGTGTCTCGGGAACGCACACCAAGATCTACTCGAGCGGTCTCCCATGGGTCCGTTACAATCTCTCCCACTAGACTATGCTCGTCCTCGAGCATCACAAACCAAGTCATGACCTACCGTCCAACGGTATTTCGGGTCATACTTGCCCCCATGGAGACTCGAACTCGAGCCCTGCTCTGATACCAAATGTAACGTTCCTAACCGACATGCCCTTAGCCAACTGGGCAAAACCGTCTAGACGTTTATGAGTAGTCGATTCTACCCATTTATGCCGGTGTCTCGGGAACGCACACCAAGATCTACTCGAGCGGTCTCCCATGGGTCCGTTACAGTAACTGAGGGGGGGGTTTGTGAACTGCTGGGCTGCGGGATATCTTCAGTAGGTGTCAGATTCCTGAGGCTAATTCTGAAAGGAGGGAACTTTTTTGGAATAAATCCACCAGATGTAGTGCTATCTGGGGCCTTCATAGCAATAGGAAGAGTAGGGTTAACAATACCGGAGGGGTTTATCGTGGATTGTGGTTCTTGAGCAATTTCTTTTGGTGCTGATGTCTCTCCCAAAGAAGCAATAGGCTTCACACTCTTTTTCTTGGCCACGGCTCTTAGCCAATTAGTGTCCATCACGGAGGGCATCTTCTCGTCCCGAACTGCTTTCAAGGCACAGCTCGGAGGCTTCTTGTCTGTAGACAAACCATTTCTGCATGCCGAGAACCCGAGCAATATGTCTCTGTTTCCCTTTATACCTGACAAAGAGAGAGATTCATAGGATGGCAACAACCAGCCATAACCCTTAGCTGACGTGGGGACGTTTTTCCCTGTGGCTGGCTTGTTCATTTTGCTGGCTGTCATCATAGACGGGTCATAATTGCGCCATTTCAAAATGTACTCCAGAAACTGCAATGCTTGTGTGTCCTCAATGCTGCATATGATAGCATCTTGCACATTGTTCTTCGTGCCTTCCCACATTGCCACCACTATGCCAACTTGTTCAACGTCCTCAGCTTTTTTTCCAGTCCGCAGAAACAGGCACAGGTCCTTTCTGCGGTCACCCTTAATGTGCGGTATAGCCTGTGCAATCTCAATACACCATTTCCTTTCATTGGAAGGGGTTATAATACGGACTGGCTCGACATCTGGTCCTCGGAAGAGAGCAAGTGCTGTAAACAAAAGCCTGTGGTGAGTGCCTGGTAGGCTGCATAATGTGGTGCAAGGAAAAGGTAGAAACTACTGTAGAGAAACGCGACCGCGATCCTGCCGAGCAGCTAAAATAGAACTCCACACTATCGCGGCCGCGACGTTGTGTAGCACTTAAGCACGGCAAGAAAACATCGCGGTCGCGAACCTAATGACGTACTACACTAGTACTCATGAAACATATAAAGAAAGAAAATCTATACTCAAAGCCGCGGGCGGCTTGATCTTGTTGAGCGACTACACTTATGAAGAACGCCGCCTAGAAATTACAAAACCTATCAAGCAAGACCGCGTCGCTGATCTTGTTGAGCAGCTACACTTATGAAGAACGCCGCCTAGAAATTACAAAACCTATCAAGCAAGACCGCGCCGCGATCTTGCCGAAAGCAGCCTATACTTATGAAAACAATAGAAGTTTCGATAGGCAAGATCGCGTCCGCTGATCTTGCTGAGCTGAAATGTTAGAAAATACCTTCTTTGAGGGAGTCCTTAGGTGCCATGGGATCGCGGGCCCGGCCGAAGTTCGGAATACGAAGTCTTTTGAGTGGCTCGAGAAGGCGCCGGAGGGCTTAAGGCGCTTAGGCCGAACTAAATCGCTGGAGTCGAAATTTGTTTTAAAGGTTTGAAGTTTCATTTATAGAACGCTGCCGCTGAAATTAATTGCCCGCCTCATAATTGCGCGTGAAAAACGCGCGGGCCATAATGGCGCCAGACGCCGGGCTATTAATAATTACCGGCCGGCCGTATTTATTCCCGACATAAATGCGTCGCGCTTAATATACCCGTCCGAAAAGGCAAGTAATCCGTAGGAAAGGTCCTTATCCACTTGACGTCCGCGCTCAAATTCGGGCGTAATTTCGACTGACACATTATGCAGCCATAAATGCCCCAAAAAATCCGGTTTACTGACGGGACAAAGGATCGTAGAATTTGAAATCGAGAACAAACCAACCCGAGAAAGGGAAAAGCCAATTCAAATTTCATTGTTTTGTAAGATCTTTGAGGCGCCGAGCCGCTACTTAAGCCGGGCCAAGTTCGGCAAGGATTTGCCGCAGAATTCCGCGATCCATTGAAGGCGCCGACGAGGGCGCCGATAATCCGCTGGTAATCCGCCACTACACATTGAGAATTCTCGCAACCGCATCAATTCGTGGTTTCGGGCGAGGTAAAAGGCCTATTCTCGATGCATATCCCTCATCAAGTGAACTTAACGCCTATGTTGCAATGGATTTTAATTATAACTACAACCTCCGAAGCCCTCGCGACTAACATCACTATGTATTGCATGGATTGATAAGATACCTCGATACTTTGTTGCAACTATGTAAAAATAGATGTTCTAAGCAAAACTGCACTCGGTGTGTTTATTATACAATGTAAACGTGTTTCGTATATGCTTTCTTTCTCCATGTGGATGAAACTAAACACCGCTTTTATGACACTGCAGCTTCTGACGGTACAAGTTGACGTTGACGCCACCGGCTACAAGTTGACGTTGACGCCACCGGCTACAAGTTGACGTTGACGCCACCGTATTCTGTGAGGTATGAGTAATGCTTTATTCTCAGAAGTCGATTCAGATAACTTTGGTGCTCCACGAGATCGCTGGTCGCTGATACCTTCAACCGTCTACACTTGCTATTGACCAATGAACTCCCAGCTATCGACAACTTTGAGTTGAAACCACTAGCTAGCCTCGAAATGTGATTTGCACGAGTTCTTATCGAAACAGCTAGTGTGAATGCTTGCAAAAGCGCCGACCCGCGTTCTTACCCATGCTCGATAAGATCGCGGTGGCGATAGTCCCGAGCATTTTTTATTTTTCAGTTCCTATTTTTTGTAGTGGTTTGTGATCACAGTGCTTTCTGCTTACGAGGATCGCGGCCGCGCTATTCACGACCTCTTGTTTGCAGGATGGCTGATGTAATTCCGCTGTATCTGCTGGGGAAAAAGGTGGCAGAAGGAAGAGTCCACAATTTCGGGCGCCATCACAATTCGACTGTCCCGGAGGGTATGGTTGTCGTTTCAATTGTGAATGTTCTGGATGGACAGTTACCGCTACCAATTCCCGAAATGGAAATAGAAAAAATGGGTGAAGCTGTGGGGACTTTTGTGTTGTGGTACAAGAAGGACATTGCTGCTCAACTTGATAGAGATGAGGAAGCATGCACCCCACCAGTCGATAAAACGCATAGACGGGCAGGGTGACGAGGGAATGAGGGATTAGCCAAGAATGAGACCTAATCATGTGCAAGGGCTTTCTAGAGATGAGTTAGTTGAGAAGGCGTGCACACTCATGCATGAATGCCGCTACATGGCTTATGCCTATGGTGTTATCGTTTTTGCCGATCCAAACCATGCCGCGGTCCGACGCGGAAGTAAGGGGAAGGCTCGATAGTCGCTACTATCATGAACATTTTTCCAATGCCGAAAAAAGATCTCTATATCGTTGCCAGCACGTGCGTAAATGCCCCAAACTGCATGACCTTGTGAGATGGCCCATAGCCCTCGTGCTTTCGTTGATAACATTCCGGTTTCTACTCTTGTGGTTGCGGTGAAGGAGAAGGAGGATGGAGAATGAACCTTACTCCATTAGACCAAATTGGCATCACCAAAAAGAGACCTTACAAAGATGGTCAATCGGAGACCCGTAACACGCCCAAAGACAGAGTAAATGTGAAAGAAAACTAGTGCCGAGGCTATTCTAGACTTCGTGTCATCATCGTCTTTGCATGAAACGATGTCGTGCAAATTTTACATCCCGTGAGATAGCTTGCATGAGAACCTTTTTTTATCGAACATGAAGTCCCTGAGCGCACAACTTTTGCATATAACATGCTAGATCTTTGCTCTGAAAATGGTGTAGTCCGCAAACTGATGTTGAATAACAAACAGGTGTGCGTGAAAGCATGGCATAAAGCCTATGGCATTCCCATTTCCACTTTTTACAAGTGGAAGAAGCTCTTCAATGATGGCCACAGAATTGCTGAGCACGGAAATACTGGGTCTAAGAAGCCAAGGTCTCATACTTTGGCCGGGTAATGTCGCGGCTATCTATGTTCATAGATGAAAACGCAGAGACGACGATGCCACACCGCTTCGAAAATTACGAAAGCGAGGGTAGCGCACAAAATGTTAAGAGGCTACCTTCGCCTTGACTAAGAAGGATATACACCAAGAAGTAGATATTTCCGTTACAGAGATGACAGGCAAGCATATTTCTCCTTCGTCATTTCTGTCTGCTTGGAAAGAGAATCATTCAGAGGTATCAATAGCTAAGAGGATAGCATTTTCCAAGTGTAACACCTGTATTGTCATAAAGGAAAAGCTTGCTAAGACCAGAGATCCAAACGAAAGAAGGGTACTTGCAATAGAGAGGAAATCGCATATGACGGCCCAGATTTCTTGCAGGAGCCTTTACTGGTCCTGGAGAGCTTTGTCGCATAGATCTCCTGAGCACGCTTTAACCATTATACATGATAAGATGGATCAGAATAAGACCATGGTCCCTCGTCTAGAGAAGCTAGCAAAGTCTGTATGGAGGGGTGAACGACTGAAGGTCAGTGTTACAGGTGCTCTCATGCACGGCCATGGTATAGGTGCCTTGGGCCACTTCTCACTGGACCTCTGGCCTGATGATTCTAATTTTCATGTGGGATCCTTGAATCATACCTTGAAGACACTGGAGAATAAATCTGAGGATAATTGGGGCCATTTGAGAGATCTCGATCGTCCCAAAAAGCGGTGGGGTGCAGCAATTTTAAACACAGATAACCTCAGGACAAAAATGATGAATGGCAGTAGAAATGATTTTATGCCTCCTATCAAAGGCCCCATGGTAGCAAACAAGTTGCCTAGGAGGCTTTACTTGCAGCTAGATAATTGCTCAGGTCAGAATAAGAATAGATATCTTTTCTCTTACTTGTCATACTTGGTTTGGTTAGGTGTATTTGATCAAGTGTATGGGATTCCCGATGGTTGGACACACCCACGATGACATAGATGCCCTATTTGGAAACTACTCTACTCTAATGAGAAGATCGATGCATTGACTATTCCGGAGCTTATGCAACTCTTCAGGTGAAAGTAGTTCAAAGGCTCCTTCGCCTTTACCTTGTGACAGAGGTTCCTGATTGGAAGGAATTCGTGAAAGGTTTTATCCCTGATAAGAAGGACCGTTTATGTGGTCACTTGGAACCTCTACTCTTCAAGTTTTGCATGAAGGATGGATGGCCACTAATGTTCTACAAGATGAGGCCAGGGCATAGGGAGTGGCTCCCCTGAAAAGGGAATCGAGAATGTGGAAGGAGGATGCCCAAGGTTTACCTATGATTCGGAGAGGGTCACCTAAGGTCCCCGCAGCCCATATGGGAGCTTGAAAGATATAGGTGCATTAAGAGCTTCTATTGCCAAGTACATGATGCATTGGGCAGCTATTTCTAGAGTCGGGCGATAAGTCATGGTCCAACACATATATGAATGAAGTTATTGACTTTGGTCCACCTTGTTTGCGAGTGCTTGGTGACGTGCGGCCAGAGAGAGCTCTCATTCAGATTTTCGCCCAAAGACTGTGCAAAGTGCATTGGAAGAACCCGAAAGAGTGTTTGTGGATGAGCACATTGAAGCATCTCATTACGTTGGGCCTTTCTCGGGTAGACCCAAGAACCCAGTTGAAATATTCGACCCCTACCAAGATGTCAAGAAGGGAATGCTCTTGCTAATCAGACCACATGATAACTGCCCGACATGGATGGGTTTTGCCGAAGAGGACCCAATAGAGGACCCTAATCTCCCACATTACGAAGAGGTGTTTGTCTCTTGGTTTGAACCTATTGCCAGAAAGGGAACCTCATATGCAATGCAAGATAGGGATTCTTTGGAGCAAGAATTGAGACCCAATCCTAATGACCCGCCACGCTACCAACCTTTGAAAACAATAGACTATGGTTGGGCCGTAGAGACCAGGCCATTGTCAGTGGTGATCCCCAGTAGTGTTCGGGCTCAGTTGCAAGAATTAGTGGCTAAAGAAGCTAAGGACGATGATGAGAACTCTTGAGGTATGCAATGCTCTTTTACATAATTACTATATCATTCATAACATGAAAGTTACAATAGACTAGTCATTATTTGTTACGCTCTGCGTTTTTCATCTCAACACAAGAGCTCTTACACTATACAATGCTAAACAGGTGATTCATTCATCTTTAGGATCTGTAGTAGTGATCCCTGATATCTCATAGCTCATTCGCTCAGGAAGCCAAATCAGATGGATCATTACACGAATTGACGCAGGGCAACGAATCTCAGCGCCCAAAGCTTTTCTTCGCAGGTAGGGATCAAGAAGAAGATGCCTGTCTAGGCAACCAACAAGATCAGAGTGGCTCATTGAGCACTTGATCGCCTCGATGTGGTGAATTGATGAAGGCAAATAATCCATGGGAGAGGAATGAACTTTAGCCCCGAAGTGATAAGCTTTTATAGTGAGGTAGAATTATTGAGGTGAATTATTGGGGTAGACTTCGGCGCCATTATTGCTCGTGTATAAGACCGTTTCTTTGAATTAAGAATATCATCCATTAATCAAATATTATCCAAAACATATTTATATTATATATATAAAATGGTTGATTGAAAATCACACCAGTCTTAGACTCCATTTAGCAAGTCAAGTCAACTCATTTGAATGTCAGTTGCCCTATCGAGGAGCCATGAAGACTTATCTAAAGAAGCAAAAGCCCATTAAATTTTGAAGCATTTTGTGTTGCTGCATTTTTCAAAAGCTTGAATTAAGCATTACAATTATATAGTTATAAATATGTGTCCTATAAATGAATAAAAAGGACGTTTGTGAAAAATAAGCATTTTTTCTTTATTAACTAGAGATACAACAAGAACATATACTAACCTGATTGAAGATCTTCAGTTCAGTGTGAATATGCACCGGAGTAACCCGGAGTAACCCCCCGTGTGAATATGCACCTAAACCAAAGGGGGTTTAAGGGGGATTTTAATTTAAATGTGTTAAATGCAATGGTTTGTGTTATAATGTTAATGGTAGTTGTATGTTGATTTATTGTATTGAATGGCAGCCAAAAAAATTACCATGTAGCAGATTGGCAATGTTAAAAACTGCCATTCAAACCGAAAGGCAAGTTTTGGAATTGCCCTTCAAAAGAATGGAAGGGTTGCCATGCAAATTTAACCCTTGTTCACAATGATGTCGGCGCTTCGGGCCATGGTGATCCATAGGTGCTTCTGCAACAAAATCAAGATGTTAAGATTACTATTGCCACCGGACCAAACAAATAGGAAACGGCAAAACAGAATACCTTACCCTAGGACGACTGCTTGAGGCGCTTCCGCCGCCTGCAATGGCTCAGCAGTTGCTATTGCAGTTTCCATTTCTACACAGAGATGTTAATAGCCATTGTGTATTAGCCATAATATTTATAGATGGGTAAAGCGGTGGGTTTTCAATGGATTTGGATCTATATAATATTTGATACAGATGTCATTAATGCAATGATCACAAGTCTCAAGGTTGTTCTTTTTTTTTTTAATGCTTGTTCCACTTCTATACAGTTTGTGATATTCCTTCAATTGAAATGCATGTTACTGTTAGCATGCTTGTAGGGAGATAAAAAAAACCAAGCGCGAAACTGTGCGGCGGAGCCAAAATCTTTGATCAGATCCTTCTTGCAGCTCCCTGGACGGCTTGAAATGCTTCAAAAGCCCTTTCAATCGCTTTGTCTTCCTCTTTAATATTAGTTTGATGAAGAGAGGAAGTGATTTGAGCTCAGATAGGGCCGGATCAAGCAAAAAATGACCCAAAACAATTGATTCTGGGCTTAAAACTGTGAAGTGCGCAGTGGCTGATAACGGGTGGCCGGAAACACCACAAAAAAAGTCCGAAAATACCACATCCCAGACTCTAAATACAGCGGTCCAGGCTGTCCATGAAGCAGGATTAGGTTGAGAGGGCATATTGTTCATTAGAGCTTCTGCTACATCTAATCTTCCACAACGTGCTGGCAAATCAATTATACAATTATAATGTTCCACAGCTGGTTTGATTCCAAAATCTCCAACCATGGAAACAAGTAAGTGGCAGCCTTCATCTATGAGACCGTAATGACCGCGATCTTTGAAAGAAGGCTTACTGAAGGAAATATCATCGACTTGATGCCATCTTTCTCGCATTTCGAGAAGAGCTCCAATGTTCCCTTTCCAAGACCATGATGAGCATATGTCGCTATCATGGCATTCCATGCAACAACATCCCGCGGAGGCATTTTTCGAAAGACATTGCGGCCTGCTTTTAAGCGCCCTCGCCGACCACACAAAGAAAAGGACGCAAATCCAAGAGACTACATTCTTTCGTGGCATGTGCTCAAAGAGAAAAAGTGCCTCTTGAATTTTTCCTTGTTGGCCATAAGCTGAAATTAGCTGAGTCCATGAAACTGTATCCTTTTCAGGCATTTCATTGAAAAAAAGAATGGCCTCCTTGAACTTATATTGTTGAATATATGCGGAAAGAATTGCAGTCCAAGATTGAATGTCTCGTTCTGGCATTGTTTGGAAGAAGCGGAAATCCTCCTTCAAGCGGCCATGTTGAGCAAGTGCCCAGATTATTGTGTTCTAGGAAACCACATCTCTTGCGGACATTGGGAAAAATAAATCCAGGGCAGATTCAAGATCTTTATGACTTACATAAGCAGAAATCATGACATTCCAAGTGAATAAATTGCGCTTTTGCATATTATCAAAAACTCTTCTGGCATCCTGCAAAGCTCCACATTTGCTGATATATGCCAAGGACGTGGCAAAAGGCTTTAGGCCTTTTCGGGCCATGAGGTCCCTTGAATTCATATTTTGCTAAAACTAAGGATGACGAAGACACTCAGTTATATTTTGCTGAGCGTCATCTGGATGGGGTTGCAAAGGACTGGTGGCTGGATAACCAGAAGAACCAGCCAATCAATCAACCCATTGTTACCTTTGCGGAATTTGAAAAGCAAATCAAAAATCGTTTTTTGGGTCATAATTGGGAGCGAGATCTTATCGCTGAATGGAATAAGTTGACCCAACAAAACATGGAAACTGTTCGACCCTTCGCGCGAGTTTTAAAGAAAGGACTTCAGCTTAGTAAAAATGATACTGAGAAGTCTGAAAAACTCATGGGTGGGGTTCATCGTTGGGTATGGGTGAAGCTCGATCTGCAAATTGCCAATCTTTCTTTTGGTGAGCTCTGTAAGATGGCAGAGAAAGTAGAGGAGGAAGGTTTGGCCCTCACGGAAGCCTTTAATGCTCAACGTGGCCTCAAAGTATCTATGAAAGAGGCGAGTGGTTTTCGGGAGAAATCAACGGGATCAGCTCCAGGGTCTGGGCCATTCAAACGGCCGCACACAGACGTTGCAGATATGAACTTGTTGGGGCCAAAGAGCCAAAGGAATCTTATCAAGCACGCAACAAGCGGCCATAAGTTATTCAACCGACCATAAGTTTTATGAATGCCCTACTTATCTTGAGAAAAAGAAAGGGGAAAGAAAGGAAGCTACACCTATTCTTAAGTCTGGGACTAAGAAAGAGGACAAAAGTAAGAAAGTAGCTTCTGTTCGAGGAGATGGGAAAGGGAAGAAGGTGGCTACTATCCGGGAAAAATCGGATATGGGTTCTGTTGAGAATAATAGTCTCTTACGATTTTGGGCTACTATTCAAGATCAAAAAGTACATATCTTATTCGATCCGGACAGTGAGTTTGATTTTATTTCTGCTCGATTGGTAAAGGAACTAAAATTACCTTCTATTCCTTTATCAAGTGATGTAGAATTGTCTTCTGCTTTTTTGAATGTTGCCCCTCCGCCTTCTTCATTTATGGTCAAGGACGTTGAATTTCAATTGCAGGGATATGTCTGTAAACGTTCTTTTATGGTTTCTGACCTTGGAGGTATGGATATTATTCTAGGCATGCCATGGCATAAGGCTATCAATCCTCTTATAGATTGGTAGGCGGGCATTGTTATGTTATCCTTGGAAGGGGGTAAAAAGACCTTCAAGTTTGTGAAGGATGATATTGTTTCCCCAATTCCAACAGTTTCTGTTGTACAGTTTAAATGTTTGGCAATGAAAACTCATTTTGTGTATTTGGTGGTTTTGCGTCCTAAGTCTGATGTATCCCCGTTAAATGAGCGTCAAACAGTCTTTTTGCATTATTATGATGATGTCTTTTCAAATGCAATTCCACAAAGTTTGCCACCCCAACGTATGGAGGACCACAGGATTGATCTTCTTCCTGGGAAAGAACCTCCTAATCAAGCTCCTTATCGGAGAATGCATGGCCAACAAGTTGAGATTAGGCGCCAGCTTGATGAGCATACTTCAAGCTGGATTGATCCGCCATAGTTCTTCACCTTTTGGTGCTCCTGTCTTGTTGGTTAAGAAAAAAGATAATTCCTGGCGCATGTGTATAGATTATCGCGCTTTGAATAAGATAACCATTAAGAATCGGTCTCCTATACCAAGGGCGGATGATTTGTTTGATCAACTCCAAGGTGCCACAGTTTTTAACCGTCTTGATCTTAAGTCAGGGTATTGGCAACTTAAGGTTGTGCCTGAAGATGTTCATAAGACTGCGTTTCGGACCACCTTTGGATATTATGAGTTTTTGGTCATGCCATTTGGACTTACAAATGCGCCAGCTTCTTTTTCGAGGCTAATGGGGCGAATATTTGAAGATGTGCATGGCGCTTATGTTGTCGTTTTCTTTGATGACATATTGGTTTTTAGTAAGTCCGAGGAAGATCATTACTTGCATTTGCGGGAGGTTTTCCGTCGGTTAAGGGAGGAGTCTATTACTCTTAATCCTAAGAAAAGTATCTTTTTCCAATCGGAAATTGAATATTTGGGTCATATTGTTTGCATTGAGGGTCTTAAAGTTGATCCCAGTAAGGTACAAGCAATTATAGATTGGCCAGTACCTACTTCAGTTGCTGCATTGCGTACCTTTCTGGGCTTATGCAGTTATTATATAAAGTTTGTACAGAATTTTGCTCGTTTAGCTTCAGATTTATATTTGTTGCTACGAAAAGATGTTCCTTTCCAATGGAATCATAATCATCAGTTTGCTTTCCGAGTTTTAAAGGATGCCATGGTTAGTCCTCCTGTTCTGCATTTGCCAAAGTTTGGTCTACCTTTCTTGTTATGTGTTGATGCAAGTGGTATGGCGTTGGGCGCAGTTTTGATGCAGGATGGTCATCCTATTGCTTATGAAAGTCGGAAGTTTTTTGACGGAAAGTAGATATAGTGTTTATGATAAGGAATTTCTGGCTGTCATTCATGCTTTGAAAGTGTGGCGACACTATCTTTTAGGGTCGACGGTTCATATTTTGACTGATCACCAAACATTGTTTCATAGAAAACATTATCGGAAAGGCAGTTGAAATGGGTTGCTTTTATGCAACAATATGATTTTTCAGTGGATTATCGTCTTGGTAAAGAGAATGTTGTAGCAGATGCTTTAAGTAGGCATTATGCAGTTTGTTCTCTTTCTATAGCACAATCCAACCATTTGGAGGAAATGAAGGCGGCGTATGCCACTGACCATGATTATAAGGATATTTGGTTGTTGGCTCAAAGTGGCAATGCATATGGATATAAGATCGTTAATGGGTTCTTATATAAAGGTCCAAAGCTATGCATTGTTCGGGACTTTCGGTCACTTATTCTTAGAGAAGTCCATGATGCACCTACTGCAGGTCATCGTGGCATGGGGGCGACTTTGGCAAAGCTTGAACCATACTTTATTTGGCCTGGATTGCGGAGAAATGTCTTGGTTCATATTCGTCATTGTGTTACTTGTCAACGAATAAAGAAAGGGAACAAAAAACCTCATGGTGTTCTTTTATTCTTGCCTATTCCGGAGGCAAAGTGGGAGCAGATCACTATGGATTTTATTGTTGATCTTCCTGCAAGTTCTCGTAAGAACACTGTCATTTGGACAATTGTTGATTGTTTAACTAAGCACGCCCATTTTATTGCTTGTTCGGATAAGTTGACGGCTTATAGTGCGGCTATGCTCTTTATCAAAGAGATATTTAGGCTACATGGGTTGCCAAAGGTTATTGTATCTGATCGTGATACAAAGTTTACCAGTAGATTCTGGAAGGCATTGTTTATGCAATTGGGCACAGAGTTAAGGTTCTCCACTGCTTTTCACCCAGAAACTGATGGACAATCTGAGGTGGTAAATAAAGTTATTTGTTCCATCTTAAGGGGGTTTGTCAATGAACATCAAGGTCATTGGGAAGAGTATTTGCCTATTGGGTGAATTTGTGTATAATAATACCTATCAGTCTACCATAAAGATGACCCCTTTTCAGGCGGTCTATGGTCAGCCTGTACGGGAGCCACTCTTTCGAGTGTGTGAGGATGTTCCAGCTGCTGATGATTTGGTTATTGAGCGTAAGGATCTCATAGACTTGCTACAAGCTCGTATTCGAGATGCTCAAGCATCTTTTGCAAATAAATCATCTAAGTTGCAGCAACCAATGGTTTTTAAGGAAGGAGATTGGGTATGGATGAGGATCCATAAAGGCCATTCTAAGAAAGATGCGCGCAAGAAGGATCTTAAGTTGGCACCCCGTTTCCATGGACCATTTCAAGTTATTAAAGTGGTCAATGAGAATGCATATCAATTAAGATTGCCTCAAGGTTAGAAAATGCATGATGTAGTGAATGTGTCATTCCTAAAGGCTTATAATGGTAAGGAGTTACCTCAACTTGGGAGGTTATGTGAGCCAGAATTGCTTGATGATTCTGAAGTTCTAGAGCCAAAAACAATATTGGCAGATAAATCCACTAGTGGTTCAAGACAATATTTGGTAAAGTTTGCTCACAAACCTTTGGAGGACGCTTCATGGGTGCGTGACAATGTTTTAGAAGCTTATCCGGATATTCTTAGGGAATATAAAGATCGGAAAGCAAAGGAAGCCGAGGGACAAGAAGAAGTCCAAGGACAAGCTTCTACTAGCCGGCCTAAGCGAGGTCCAAGAGACTATGCTCGGATGGCTAAAGGTATTTAAACACCCTTTTGCAGCAGAGGACTGCTGCAATGTCAAGAGGGAGGGAATGATATATGCCAAGGACGTGGCAAAAGGCTTTAAGCGGTCCTTTGGGATTTTGTCCAAAGAGGGCTTTCGTCCAAAGAAGGACCAAAGGGGCGTGCATGCTATATAGTTGCTCGGGGGAGAGCTCTGAAGCAGCTGTGTCTTGGCTGAGGGCTCGTGGTTGGGTGGTGAGATAGCGTGCCACGTCAAGTGTCTGTTTTATTTGCCATACATATTGACAAGGAGATTACCCAAAAATCTATCCCTCTCTAAACCTCTAGAAATTACATAATCGTGAATGTCCTTGCCTGCAGACAAATCCTTAGCATTTGCAAACCTTCTTAGCAGAATCCCAAGGCTGTTCACGTTCATCATTGTTCCTTTCCGATGATCACCAGTTTCAACGAGCATCAAATGCCAAATCCCAGATTTCATGTAGTAAAGAAGGCTTGTGCAAATAAGTACTGCGAAGCTGTCATCTGTTTTAGAACGATCTCTACGCGAAATTGTCAAGTGGCGCCCTTACATTCTTTTAGAAGAGCAATCTATTAAGGTTGGAAATTGAAGGCTGCCCATGCTTACCAATTTCAATTGCATGGCATGGCATGGCATGATTCAAATTAGACATTTATTTGTATTCTCATGCTAAAACTAACAATGCCCGGGCCTATATTTTTTTTTTCCCTTTAGAATATCTAAAAGGGAAAAACTACAAAATGCCCTTATGTTTTGATGAATTTCACCAAATACCCTTAACTTTTCATAATTTCACCAAATGCCCCTGATCAACGTACAATGTATTTTATATTTTTGTAAATTATTCAAATACCCTTAAGATTTACATTAATTCCTCAAATGCCCTTATATTTCATTGAAATACCCAAAATGCCCTTGAGAGCAATAACGTGTGTTTTTTTTTTAAATTTTAAAAGTTGTAACAAAATACCCTTAAGTTTTAAGCAAATTATTGAAATGACCTTGAACAACATCGTACTGTTGTTGGAGGCAACATCATACCTAGAACAGTGGGAACAATAATAGGGCGCAAGATCTTTCTAGAGGTTGCAGAGTAAGAAGTGAGTAAAAAGGCTTTGTGAGTCCCCAGAATCGTGAGATCTTGTGCCCTCAGAATTGTGAGAGACTGATCCTTCAAAAAATCTTGAGAAAACAGAATCGATGCAAAATCATGAGAGCCTGAGAGAAAAAATCGATGGAGCAAGCTAAAATTAATGGAGCAAAATGAGTTTCAATTAGTAACGCATGCTTGCCACCTAGCATTAATCTATGCTCGCCACTTAGTTAGCTAGTGTGCATGTTCGTCACTTGGCCATCATATCTAGACATATACACAAAGCCTGGGCCTGATCCAAAGACCAGTACCAGACATCTAACACAGAGCAAGATATCTTAGCCTGGCCAGACTTATCAGTTCCATGTTCTTCTGCCACGTTTTTATTGGAAGAATCAGCTCCGTCCAGTGCTATGCTATGGCGGTGCTCCGTCGTACTCCGTCGTGTTATGCTATTGCGGTGGGCAGTTGCTATGGCGATGGAAGAGAAGCAAAAGAAGCTTTCTTCCGGTGCAAAAAGGGCGACAACTGGTTGTTGGTTTAGTGCGGGAATACAAAAGGAAACCATTGCTGTCGGAACTGGCTATGGCGGTCTGAAGCAGAGAAGGAAAAGAAAAATTAGCAATCGGCCAGACTTTGTTTTTCCCAGGTCGAATGCAGCAGAGGTAAGATTGCCCATATTTCTCATCGGATTTAGCTTCCGTTCTTGGATCTGATTGGAAGAGGATCCGGCAAACAGGGGTCTTCAAGAACGAAAGATTATGGTTGGAACTAGATTTGGCTTTGTTTCCGCAGAAGACGCAGATCCCTCAATAAAAAATTTCTAGAACAAGGGGCTATGGCGCCTTTTTACTGCTCCAAGAATAGGGATATGGCGACCTCTTAGGGCTTCTAGAACAGGGCTATGGTGACCGGTTATGCTACGACTATGGCAACGGTTTGGCCGTAGTTTCTGCTTCGGCTATAGTTTCTTGCATTAAGATCCTAATTGAAGCTATGAAAGGCGGGTGTAGAAGATAGATTTGCTGTATTCGGCTTGGTTTTGGGTGTATGAGACTATTTAACAGAACAGATATAGATCTACAACCTCTGTCTTTGTCGGATTTTGCAACATGGGTTTTGCGAATTTATGGCAGAGAGCATTTCAAACCCTTAGGTTTTTTGCAAAATCAGAAGTAAGTAAGCGTGACTTCTCTTCTATTTCTATTTCGAATTTGAGATTCTTGCATGCAGGTTTACATGGCAAAAGCTCCAACAGTATACTTAGAAATTGAACGAATCAGGCGGTTGAATAGGTAAAAATATTGAATGCATTTTTTTGCTGTCTTTTTCATACTGCTATGTCTCTTGATTTCCTGATGCTTGGGAATACTACCTCAATCTGCAAGCGCAAGGTAAGTCCTCTCTATTTTAGAGTTGTGCTGCAGATTTTCCAGCACTGGATATTTACTGTAACAACCCATGGAGCAGGGGAAAGCTTCGTTGAAACGATGAAGCAGCATAGAGCTTTTGAGACATGTGCCCATGCCAAATCCGAATCTTTCGAGACGTGTACGGGAATCCTTCACGACCCGAATGCCAGGAGTTGAATGAATCAGAATGACCAGAACCATGGCAGCAAAAGATTGAAGACTGCAGGACTCCGACCCCATCTGGAGAACTTTGAAGCAAAAATGTTTAGATGATGTCAAACCATCAGATCCCAAGGCCAAAACCAGGAAAGCCAAATACTATAATAAGCAGAGAGAAGCATGCCCAATACAAACAAATGCTAGAGCAAAGTAAAAACACTGGAGCAACATCCGTAAAGCAAAGTGTGAGAAACAGAAATAAACAAAGCGGAGTGAGAGGAATAGGCTAGAAGCATGCACACGATGCCACCATTATCTTTTATATTTCTTCTCAACTAAAACTATATATTTCCTCTCAACTCAAAGTACCCAATGATTCAATTGTTCAACTCAAATTGATCCTACATAACCATTTGCAAGAGCATAGATGAAATGGGAATGGAGATCACAATAAAACTTGACATTCATATTTGGACTTCGTCAGGTAGAAACAAATCATTCTAGGTGACTGTAGCAACAAATCCCCATGAGGAATTCCGCATATCCACCCAAAATATGATTTAAAAAACACAATACACCAAGGTAAATTTTTAAGGCCCATTTGTTAGCAATGTTCACAAATTATGGGGCTATTTTTGATCGAATCCATCGAGCGGTATATAAAAGTGTTCATTCTGGCAGTGATTCAGTTATCATACTTCTCTGAGCGGTATATAAAAGTGTTCATTCTGGCAGTGATTCAATTATCATACTTCTCTGTTGCCATTTCGACTTTACAAAAATTTGCATATCAGTAAGTGATTCGATAAAGAGAAATGTTCGGCCGCCGCGATAAATTTCTTGTATTATGTTACAATAATTATTCAACTAGAAACTGGTGCCCCACGATGATGCCAGGCATAAAAATGGATTGTTAAATCAAGAGACGTCAAGTAAGCTATTTGAAAACAAAAGTACTTCTTATTAAAGCGATATTTTCTCATTCACTAGATGATGTGTCACTACAAAGTTCCAAGATTTATAGCAACACACATGCACATAGAATCAAAACAACACATTAACTTGGATCACCTTACGTGCAATGCAACACGAAAATGTTAGCACTTGACATCTATAAGAATCACAATGATGTTAGCACTTGTTGAAGCAAAATATCCCAATAATTTGCTAAGACATAAGAGTTCTTGCAATTTATTGGCAGTTGGATTGCGTTCCAAAAGTTGTAGGTTGTCCAACATATGTAAACACATAAGAATAGCATGTTATCTATTTGGTTCTATAATAAAGCTCTGAACATTGAAAAACAATAATCATGAATTCTTTCGTGAAAATTTTCAATAATTTGCTTAAAAAAACGATGAATGGAGTACTCTACCATTCCCTAAAGCAATTTGCCAGAAAATGAGAGGAAATGAGATATGCATCTACTGAAGCAATAGGAAAAGTATGAAAGCAGTAGTCTAGCATAGAAATAGATATTTAGAATTATCGGCAGAAAATTACATTCAGATGTTTGGCATCCTTTGCAATACTTCCTTGTATATGACATTTGCGGTATATCTTGTAACAACACGATCCTTATTTAGTGCAAGTACCTTGAGACCTCGGATGCTTTGAACACGGGAAAAGTAGACATAGTTGTCCATGTGCAAAAATTGGATTAGGTAAGTATAAACCAACCATCTCCATAGTCTGCCCTTATGCTGGACAGACAGAAAATTGCAACCGTTCAAATTGAAATGGAAGTTTAGAATTACTTGGTACTAATGGAATACGTGGTATGGACATGTGCTTTTTGATATTCAGTCCGCAGACAATTTTGGCATGTCTAGCTTTATTTGTCAACCTCTTATAATTAGCTAGGTCCATTGCAAAGACCTAACTGGATGGAAATCGATCTTATTAGGGTACCTTCGCACCAACCGTTATTTTAGGATTGGGTTAAGGTTTTAGCAGTTTCTAGGTTCACACCACAAGTTAGGTTAGTGTTCCGTTTAGTTATATAATTAGTATTCCGTTAATTTTATTAACCTAAAATTCCTAACCCAAACACCCTTCAGACCACTTTAAGTTAAGTTACAAAATTTAACGTAAAGTTAACCCAAAATAAAAAATGAACTAAAACTTAAAGTGACCTCTGTAGGTCACTTTAAATGCTGCTTATCTGAGCTCGAACACGGCGGCGGGCTGGTATCCGAGCTCGAACACTGGCGGGCGATTTGGTTGCGGTGGTCGTGATCACGGAGAAATGGGTCGCGTAGGCTTAATTGCAATCAGGTCAGCCAGTGTCTTCGAAGCTCGTGATGTATTGAAATTGTAAACTTTGAATCTATTGAACCTATGGGATGGAAAGGCCAGAGGTGTTTGATGTGTCTGAGATGGTTTATTGAATTGTCACGTAAACCAAAAGTCCAATAGATGATAGAGTAGTATTTGTTAGATTGATCAAGAACCCTTTTGGAATCAACACTCGGAATCATGGTGGGTTTAGCTTTGCATTATAGAAAAGCTTAGCTTCTAAACAATGACAGGGATATAATAAATAAGAACAGAAGAATCCATGGAAAAAAAGCCCCAAGAAAATGGCCAAAATTATCTCTAGAGAACGATTTGTGTGACGAAAACCCCTAAATCCGGCATAAAAAAAATCCATTTTTGAACGAGGTAAAAGATGTGCCCATTATCTTTGAATCTACATTGAGATGGTCGCAGGAGCACATGAATTTAAGAGTTTGAGCGGTGTGGGGATGTTTAAGGCATGTGTTTTAAATAAATTGAACTGAGCAATGAATCAAGGAAGGATTAAAAGGACAACGACCACCTTTGTTCACCTAGGTTTGCACCCTAGGGGCTATTTCATATCTCCATTCCGGATGTAATTGCATATGATTAACGGATCTGTTACTTGTTTAGTAATTCATCATGATAAGGGATGTAGAATGGATTAGTTAACAAATGCGAGGCTATATAAAATGCTTATGCCAAATGCTTATTGCATCTTAAGTTTTGAAAGTTTTATGCCAACACACTACCCTCTCCTTTCCTTTTCTCAAAGCTTCTGAATTAGTCTTTGCAATCCAAACCCTTTGCAATAATTTCGATTTAGAAATTTGCTGGAGGAAATCTAAAAATGATAGGAGCTAACTCAGTGATGTAAGTGGAAAATGGAAATGCTTACCTTTACATTATTTGTTGCACTCCAAATTGACAAAGCTATGGGGTGTTCATGCAGGTCTGCATATGCCTTGCATCCACAAGGAAATTTCATGGCTGCAACAACTTCTATTGTGGCTATAATGTGAGGACAATATTTGGGTTCCAATAGCTTGATGTTATTACGGGCTGTAGCAATTTTTGATGAACCTACGTCAGTTATATTTGGACAGTTGTTGAGTAAAATTTCCCTCATACAGTAACATATCATTTGTAATTTTCTATATTGTATGATCTTCCCGATGCTTGAACAGTTTTGCAAATCGAGCTTCTCTAAAATGTTGCAATGAGGAAAAAGCAATGATATTCCCATCTATAAGATGTGTACACCATTCCAAATGCAAGTTCTTGATTGAATGGCTACATCTTATAGCAATCAATCATATGGTCGTCATAAATTACATCCAAGTGCCTGACATTATTTTCAATCATATGGTCGTCATAAATTCGGTCAAAACTCTTATGATGGCACCATTTTAATCCATTCTGTCGTATATTATGAATGCCATGATGATACATCATGACATGGCTGGCATATTGTCTTTTTTATTTTCGGCTTGAGATCTAGATGCCTCTCTAGATATCGAATCTCTCATGTGATTTTTCGATCGCCACCTTCATTCTCATTACCAATACGTAGGAGGACGGTGACCACCTATTAAAGACTACTTCGATTTATGATTCACCTTGCTATATGATTTAGAGGAACTGGATGTTGTAGATATGATTTACACTTATCTTTGAGATATGCTATATGATAGATATCTTTGATGAGATAGATAGAGGAGCCGGATCTTTGCAAGATATGCTATATGATTCACTTTGCTATATGATTTAGAGGGGAGCCGGGCTGCTGCAGATATTGACTGAATTGGTCCCTTCACATGCATCCGCCTCAAGATTTACGTATGATGCTATAAATGGTCCATAGCTCAATTAATCTTTACCAATTCCCCTCCAGTTTGCCTCCAAGGTTTCTTTCTTATATTACATTGAGTGCTTCTATTTGCAAAGTATTACAAGCTTTCAAAGGTTTCATTAGGTCAAACAGTATTACATTGAGTGCTTCTATTTGCAAAAGCATTTGGGTTAGAGACGAATTTGATTATGGGGCTGAGCTGATGATAAACTAAGGACTGACTGATGTATGAAAGGTTCAAAAACTGGATGATAGATGACATTTAAAAGAAAGGTTGAAAGACCAGACATTTTGCTAAATGATTGGGAAATTTCACCTAACAGAGCATACCCTATAATTGGTGTTTGTAGTCTAATAGGTTCCAAAATGTAGCATCGAAAAAGATTGGAATATCGGGCGGATGATGATGGGTTGCAACTGGCCCTGCTATCTTGTGTGGTTATATTTTGCTCTTCTAAACAGGATGCTCAAATTTTTCTTCCTCTAGATTGGGCAGATCAGGTTGAATGTTAAAGGGCATGGCTAGTCTATAATTCATAATTTGGTAAAGCTCTTCCGGTCTCTTCCGACTCTTTGCTGACGGGGTTTCTAGCATTTAAATGGTGCGAGGTTTACGCAATGCGGTGAACTTGGAGAAGCTAAGGCACTTTTAAGATCGAAATGAAAAAATTTGGATTATCCCCCGGCCTTGTGACCCTAAACACTTTTCTTCATGGCCTTTGTAGGGTAGGGGATTTATCATCTACATTGGATTTCTTCCACCAAATCTCGAGCATTCTCGAGTGTGATGTTATAACCTATAGTACTCTCATAGGCGGTTTATGTAAAAGCGGGTAAAATAGATGATGTACATTCCTTCGTTCATACGCAAAAGATGGTTGAGAAGGGATGCGTACCTAATGTGGTTATATATAGCACCCTCGGTGGATGGTCTTTGCAATCTTTGAAGAAGCTCACATTAATGGAATTAATCTCCTTCCTAAGTTTTCTATATGTCCTTTGAATAAAATGCATGGTTTTCTTTAACGATAAGCTTTGAATCCAATGATAAGCTTTGAATAACAAGTTGATTATGTAGTGTTTTAATGAGATGGAATATATGATCAACAAGTGCATGATATCATGATGGTTATGAGTTCATATATTAATTTGTTCATGGCACAAGAAGAGGACAATTGTTTGAAGCACTTAATAGAAAACAAAAATAAAACTTAACGGAGGTATGTGCGAAGGTATTGCCGTTAGCATTAAGTTAAAAAAAAAAAAATAACCTAATGGACGAATGTGCGAAGGCATTGCCGTTAGCCTTAAGTTAGACTAACTTAATAGGCACCTATGCGAAGAAATTGCCGTTAGCATTAAGTTAGCACTAACTTAACTAAGGCAAGTGCGAACACATTTTTATTTTATTGTTAAGTTAAAAAAAAATAATCTAACTTGTTCTAGTCTGAAAGGATTTAACTAGTTTCTGTTAGGTTAAAGTCTTAACGGAAAGTTAACTTAGTCTTGGTGCGAATACAAGAGTCTCTTATAAGTTTAACTGGCAGTTAAAAAAAATTAACTTATTCCTAACTTAACGGCAGGTGCGAAGGTACCCTTAGCATTACTATTCTACCAACCTTCAGTGTTAATTCATGTGGAGGCATGCCGGTTGGGATCTGTGCGTTCAAGAACTCAGTAGGATAGACACTTGCATCCTGATCATCAATGACATGATCTGCACTTTTATATATTCCAGTGTATCCAGGCAATAGGGCAGTCACCCTCCTAATAATCTCATCATCAGCATTCAATGGTGTGAGAATTGCTCATCGTGTCCAAAACTCAATATCTGGGTGGTGACCTAGAATGTCACAAAAGATTGCTTTGATCAAGCCATCCAAGTCATTTGATAGCAGACACATTTCTTCATGTAAGCATATGATATCATGGCCAATGTGATCATATGTTGGCTCCCGGCCATCCCCAATCTGCAACAGATAGATACTCAGCAAAGGACTTTTCTTCCTCCCAACCATGTCCCTGTAAACTCATGACCCGCATATTCATTTTGAGTATATGCAGATGAAAATGGTCCCATGTGTATGAATTATTCAAGCATGCATCCACAATTTGTGCACAACCACCGTGTAACACAATTGGCAGAACTTGCCAAATATCTATAAATTAATTGTATTTTATAATCATGAGTTATCTCCTTGTAATAGTCAATGGCTTAAGACATGGCAAAATTAGAGCCCCCTTACTACGGCATCTAGATAGGGTGGAGCAATGTTGGGGAACTCTTAAACCCGACCATAAATCTCTTAAAGTTTTCCTACATAATCGGATTTTTCAAGTTTCTACACGAAAATTTATAGCTTTTTTAGAGAAAAGGGAGAAACTACAAAATACTCTTCTGTTTTGATGAATTTCATGACATACCTCTGAGTCTTGATACCTCTAAGGAACTCCATATCTGATCTGGTTAAGTGGTTGTCTTGGCCATTTATATGTAATGCATACCAGGCTTTACTATTGTACATTGATAAATTACAAGAAGAAGAATGTCTATATTTCCAAGAAAACCATACATACTTTGCTCTAGCTTGTTCGAGCAATATTCCCACTATACTTGTTTGTTCTAGATCCCATGCTAGCCTGTTTTAGAAGCTTTTGAAATTCGTGTAAGCTGATCTTCCCATCTCCATCAGCATCAGCTTCATCCATTATGGGCTGCAATGATCCTTTTACTCCGGTATGCTAAAATAGGAAGACAATGATTAGAAGATATTGGTTAGGTTCGCCACTATCTTGCAATATAGCTAGTTTTACTAAGGACCACCTAGTTACTAAAAACGAACCAGCACCTGTTTCAGTTCTTCAAATGTGATGTACCCATCCTTATCAGAGTCAAATTTTTCAAAGGCTTCTTTCGTGATCCTTTGCCATTTCTCAGAGTCCACCTCCTGAAGCTGGCGTACATGTAGTGCTCCAGCAACAAACTCCTCAAAATCCACAAATCCATCTTCGTTATCATCCATCTGTGAATGAGAAACAGGCAATAAGTTCATACTTTCAAAAGAGCAATTGCCATATGCCAGGGCAGTGTTCTGAAAACAAGGTTCAGATGATGAAAGGTGACAAAGTATTCTTAACATTGTTGACATTCATACCGCTTGAAGGATTGCAACTACAGTTGTCTCCTTGAGCGCCCACGGTCTGTCTTTTTCTAGTGCCTGCGTTCACAATGGGTTAAAATGTCTTATTCCTTGACACACATTAAAGGGAGGAGGACTAATTCACCTGTTTTATTTCTTCAAATGTTATAGTTCCACTTCGATCAAGGTCGATTGCATTAAATTGGTCTCTCAAATAGGTAATTTCGTCTTGCTGCAGTGTCGCCGCCAAGGCCTTTGAAAGAAGAGGAAAACAAACTCAAAACTCCAGCCATGTACCTTTAGTATGATGATGGAATCAACAGATGTAACAGTATGTGGTTCCCATTTTCCTATATACTATCACTCATGACAATTTACTTCAATGCCAAGGGAAACTGTCAAGTGTGATGGTATAACTATTACTTGATTTACAGTGGCAACCTATGGGTATGGATTCTGTTTATGCTAGAAAAGGCAATATTTTAGGTCGGTTACTGTCAAAGTCAAATTTAAACTCAGCCAGCGTTGCAGAAGTTAGTGTCAATTAGTTGCTAAATTAATGGGATATTTCACAGGGCAAAGCAAGACCCTGGTCATAAATACAAATTTCATCTTTTTTGTTTATTTGAGCATTCTTCGTGGTTTCTGCGTATCTACTTTCTTGTCTGGATCTCTTTACATTATTGGCAAAGCATACCTTCTCTATCCTGAACATTTAGATTGAACACATATGTATATCAGGGACAAGCGACTTGAAAGATATTTATGCGGTTTGGTTCTCTATTTTATAAAAATCACATTCATTTTGTCATAGAGATGCATTCCTATTCAACATGGCATATCTACTCACACGATACGCCATCTTCTTTAGACGGCTGTACTTCACAAATTCCCTTATGTTAGAGAGAGCAGAAATATCGAGTGGTATATCTGATGCAGACCCTCCTTCCCGCACCCATGGATGTGCTGTAACGTATAATTGTTCACATGGCATTAGAGCAAATCACGGAAATGAGAAAATAAACTGTAAGTTGATAAAGCTGACAGAAAGAAAACCTTTACTGACAATGCAATACTTTGCAACATGCACTTGTTTCACTTCAACACCCAATGTATAATCTATCAATAAACGAATACCTACATAAGGCTTGAGCAGCAGTGGGCCTCGAATGGGGATTTTTAAGAAGCAACTTTGTTACAAAATCTTTGGCATCAGAGCTGATAGATGACCAAATACTCTCTCGAAAATCGGGTTTCTTTTTAAGGACCTGGTCAAGCACACATTAATAAGCAAATAACGAGCCTTAGAAATACAAGATTATCAACAAAACCAATTGCATGCAAAGTTTCTGCTCTTGGACTCAAATAGACCATCATAGATAAAAGTTTGCACGCAAATCCCTGATCTGTCTTATGCGTACATGAGATTGACCCCAAAGCTACATTCATAATACCACAACGGGGAACAGATAAAACAGAAAAGGTATCATTTTGAATTATTTTTGCTGCAGGGGACAAATCAGTTTGTCTGCTGAGTCCAAGAATAGAAAAGAATATGGATGACCTAAAACAACTAAGGTCAATTAAAGGTATTAAAACTACCACCTCTTTAAAAATTCCAGATTGAGTCTTGTCAGAAAATGGACGCTTCCCGCATAGCAGTATGTATGTTATGACACCAATACTCCAGACATCAGATTCAGGCCCTGATCTCCTTTTCAAAACTTCTGGAGCAACATAATATGCACTGCCAACAATATCACGAAACCGCTTGCCTGCAAATAATTGAGAAACCATTGTTAGATACTTTTCAAGGAATCAAACAAGATTGCACAGCTAAAGCTAATTGGACGAGATATGGGCGCCCTTTCTCCATTATTTCATAGTGAACAAGATGTACTAGCTTCAGACATTCAGTTGTTTACACATTCCTTTGCATACAAAACGGGCTTCTCATAATACAAGTTAATCGTTTTCAAATGCTGTCTCAGGTAACAGCAAGGGCAAGAACTGTATCTACGAAATAATCTGTTGCCAGACATGATGGCAACTTACAGTTCGCTGGTGAATCTCATCCTAAAAATTTGAATTGGATCTCAGAAAGTACCAGATATGTTGTTTGCCTATTTTGATATCCTCCTGGCTATGCTTTTCCTAGTGACAATACTGGGGCAACATCTGCCCTGAAGTTGAGAATTCCCTATGCCACTATGCTGCCTATAGGGTCTACCTACCCATGTAAGAGTTTTCCCATTTTACATCAGTTCTATACCAAAGAAGAGGAAAAGGAAGGGGCACTAACCTGGCCTTATAAAATCGGATAGACCAAAGTCCGTTGCTATAAGTCGTGAGTCTGGATCCTGTGACTTGAAAAGGAAGTTCTACAAAAGCACAGCAAAGGGCAAGGATGCAGCTAAAGTCCACCAACATCAAAATAAGAACTTTACATTACCTCTGGCTTTAGATCACGATGTACCACACCATTAAGATGGCAGCGAGCAACAACCTTTAACATTTGTCTGACAATGATTGCAGCATCTCTCTCACTATAACGGTTCTTTTTCCTGGGGAGAAAAAGCAAGCATACATTAGAGCGCCACCACTTAACAATAAATCAGGCTTGTCACACTCACTGTGCAAGAATCCTGTCAAGCAGCTCTCCACCTTCACAAAGCCTGCAATAGCTATATCTATAAGACTTCATTCAATAATTATCTAAAACCGATAGCAAATGAGAATGCTTCTCCTAAAACCCTGAAACTTGAAAAATATTAGGCATGTTTTGAACATTTTGCCAACAATTTCAAGTAACTTTTACCAGTCTTCTAATTACTATCAGCAAAATAATATTTATAATTCAACTCATAAGAGAATTCAGCTAGGATTGTTATAACTATATAAAGATCTTAGGTATCTTAGCCTTTACCAATGTAGGAGAACCAAAAAGTCGCAGGCATGAATTGACCACCCTTTGTATTACATGAACGACCAAAGTTCCTATAGTAACGCCACAAGCCACTGCTTAAGGGTATTTTTGCAATGAACTGTTTAAATTGTCAGCATTAATCCAGAGTTGTCTTAAATATGGAGATGCATATACAAGAAGCCCAGATTTCGACCTTTTAATTGGAACTGCATACAACTGCCGGCTGAACCCAACTTCATGTATCATCATATTCTATCCTCTGGCCAACAATAAGTATATGTTTATTAATGGGCACACAATTAGAACGTGTCCATTACAGGTTTTGCGAGGTGTTGAAGTAACTATATCCTGATCTCCCACGGTACCAAGCTTTGATGCTGGCAACATATATTGCTGCTAGACTGGACAGTTAATGCGAGCTAATGGATGCCCAGCCATGACATATAGATCCAAATTCAGCAGTGACTCGTTGAATTCGTCCCACAACAATAGATTATATGATACACTAATATTTGTCTTAACAACAGTTCTAAGTTCCTTAAACATTAGAGAGAAAAGGCTTACTCCATCACTATATATACATGATTATCATCTTCGAACGACGCGATAAATGATACCACATTCTCATGTCCTGTAAGAAGCTTTAAGATCTTAACTTCTCTTCTCACATCTTCAATAGCCGCAGGTAGAAGCATCTGCAGTAAAAAATGTTATTGATCAACGCAATTGAATTGTTCATCATTACCTTTTCCTTCCATCACAAGTATGAAATGAACTACGCCTAATTGTCTAGAGCTCAGTTTAACCTACATGACTTTACAATGTACAATAACAAAAAATTTCTGCAGCTGTTTTTCATGCACTATAGGATCATTATGAAGGCTCACATTGAAGCATAAGCACACTTCAACTACCACAAAGTCATGTAAATGCAAGATATAATACTAAATTGCAGTTTAATTCTGGGCATCCTCAAACTAAAGCATACGACATTCGCAATCTGATAACAGTTACAACTTATAATTTACATATAAGTTTTAGCTATGTAATGAAAATTGATTTGCTCAGACCTTTTTCTTGTCCAACTGCTTGACTGCTACTTTCTCCCCTGATGAAACATCAGTGGCAGCATAAGTATGTCCAAATTGTCCGTGCCCAAGTAATTTTCCTAATCTATATTTACTCTTAAAATCTTTGCTGTAACCAAAATCTGTTCGCTTTCCAAGTGATTCTTTGGGCTTAAGCGGGGGAGGTCCATTGACCCCTGGCATTATTCTTGATATCTCCACGTTAGGTCCTTGCTTACATTCTTCATTTGGCTTTGCCTTTTCAGCAGAGAAGCACACTCCCATGATAGAAAGAAATGAGTTTCTTCGGCTCTCTTCACAGAATTACATGTGGATTGCCTCCACCTTTATTTATTATTTGTTAATTGCTGAATCCAAGCAGAAAGCAAAGAATTATGAAGAATTTCAGCTTCCCACAAATTAAGATAGAGAATTCTTCAGAGGCAATGCAAATTGGGGAATTAAACCCACCTATCACGTTTATGATGTCACAAGACTGCTAGGTCAAGCATGCATACTATTTCTTGTGTATGATCCAGCGAAGAAGCGAGTAAGACATAGTGCCCAAATGCAAGCAACAAAACTGTCAAAAGAACCTTCGTTGCGATGCCAGAAAGCAGGAAATGTAAGGCTCCCATCTCCGGCGAAGCTGAGAAGCCGCGGATCTGATAGAATATGGAGGTCAAGTTGCTCGTGACCAGAACAACGGGCCCGAGTCTTGCACGTAAGTGATACCGGGACCCGGTATCGCAGATTGACAAAAGATCGTACGGTCTCTTTTTGTCATACGGATTCTTATCCAGCCATTGGTCCCTGCACCCGGTATCAGCCTCCAAAAATATGACAAAATAGGGTCCCACGTTTGTCCATGCTTGTCAATGGTCCAGTGTCCCATAATAATGGCATATAAATAGACCACTAGGGAATCACATGATCAAACTCGTCGGCCGACACGAACAATTATATTTTGGACCTTGCACAGGGTTGTTGTTGCCTCATGTTTCCCAGTCAATAGATATCACTCTGCATTTCCTGCTCAAGTCATTCATCCTGAATTGCATGCTCTCGTGAAGAGATGCAGCTTCAAAGGTTGATAATTGTAAGTGCTTGTTTGAAACACATATGGTGGACGTAAAAATTCCATCATCATGCTATAGTGGTTTTTCACCATAATCTTGAAATATTTGTCAACTACTGATCTCAATATCTTTTGGAAGTTGAATAAAAATAATATCTCAAAGGACCATATCAAATGTGTAGCAAGAATTTTGATAAAATAGGAAGGAAAAGAACCAATCTACAATCCAGGTCCCACCACATAATCGACACGTTATGATTGCTTTCAAAGAAAAACTCAATGTTGATTAGATCAAAGTGTTAGATTGTTTATAATATCAAAACACAATTTGACCTATTCCCAATGGATAATAACCCACACTTATAAGATATTTCCATAGAAGAAGAACATGAAACAGGCATTGGGCGTTGAAGTCAATAACATAATCCACACTTGTCGTATAAGGACAGGTTAACACATGATTTTGAGACGCCAATGTTGAATCAAATAATTAAATTGGACATGCAATGAAAGATGCAATCATAGGCTTATTGAAGACTAAGGCAATTCATATTTTATAATCAGGTACCACCTCATAGTCCCTCCAAAGTTAGTCTAGTGTCTAGCACATTAGTTTGGCAAAGTTGAGCTCTCGAGTTGTGAAGCCACTTCTATGTCTCTTCAGACCCTGATAGGCTTTATAATCTATCCAAGATGTGTATAATCCAATTACTTTCTAGTGATGTTCCCAGTGAGTAAGGGGTGGTCATAAATCATAAAGGTACCTTCTTTATCTTAGTGTAGCCTTACATTCTTTATCTTCGTTAAGACATCTTTCGGACATACAAACTCAAATATACCACCTAAATCTTGTCTATCACAAGGCTCTTTAGCTAGTTACATCTAATTTTTTGATATCATTGGCAATGGAGATCTAGTCACGCCTAATTTTTTTTAATCATAAAATGGCATGGACAAAATGGAGATTCTACTATCTGGCATATATCATCCTTCATCTTGTATCATTTATAAGCTGGTCCTTATGTGCTCATGCTTGTCAATTGAGCATGTCATATAATGAGAGATGGTGTATAGAGGATGACATAAACAAATCACTCATGTTTTGATAAGATATTTAGTCAATAGATATGATTTCTTGCATGTTTTAATGAAGCTTAAAATCCGACACACACGCTCTCTCTCTCCCCCCATGGATGATAAAGAACAAATCAATTCTCCCTTATGCATTGCTCCATACTCATACTTCCAGCCATCTTAAACTAGGTTCATATTTATATTCATTTTAACCTACGTTCTTTTAAAAAGAGATGCAACACGACAAGAGAAAGAAAATACAACCAACCTAAACTGATCACATGCTCAAGTTATCACATGATGATTGTTTAAAACATACGAATCTTTGATAGTGCTTAAAAGCCATACAAAAGTGTTATATTTCTTATTATTACCAATAAACAATGTGATCTACTCCGGATGGATACTATACTCCACAACTTTAAAACAAATTCTCCCACTCCTCAAATCAACAAGTTAAATATGTAAGAAATTTGTTTTTGGGCTCATACTCTATTAATTGAATAGTTGAAAATGTCAGCTCTGTGATGTCTCCCACATCTTTACGATGCCCAATCATATAGACATGGAGGGAGATTCCTCCTAGCACCTGACAATGCCGACATGGGGCCCTCCATATGACTCGGACCACTTGTGAACAAAAGCAACTGGTTCGCGTGGAAGACATGGAGGTGTCATTGCCTAATCCTCCTCTACGCGATCTAACTGCGGAAGCATAAAAATATATCAGCACATGATAACATACAAAGAATACATAGCCACTTCGAAGGGTCGAATCATTATTAACATCGTACTATAGCAAGAGCATATATACAACACAAATATTGATAATCCTACCTTGGGCTTGGGCTCAATTGGGATTGACTGACGGTCTAGTATACAAGAGATCAACAGATAGAGATATAACAATGATGAGGACTGGTGTAGAACAATGGCTGGGGTTGTCCACTCCATCCGCCCGTCCTGTGCACACTTTGCGTATAGGTAGAAAAGTGTCGGGTCTTGACTGTAACTTGCAGAAGACATGACCCCAAAGTATCACTCGGGGATTTCATCTCCCCCTTCGGTGAGACAGGATGAGAACCCACCTCACCCAAATGGCATCATGCCAACTGTAGGTGGCTAGAGGATCATGGTTGCCCATATCCGTACTCGACCGAACCTCATTGAGATGATGCATAACCATCTAAGCTAAGAGAAGGTGCTAAACCACCTTAAAAATATCAAGGCTATTGAGCTACATAGCTACTGCACTTGCCTGACCCTTGACTGATGCCCCTATGATATGGAAGCTATGGAGTGTCCCAGGGACAAAAAAGAGTTATAAAAGTGTGATGACCCCATCTTTACAGGAGGTAGCATACCTCAATGAGAGAGTCAATGTAACTTTAAGGCATACTATTTGTAGGATGAGACTTGGGGTAAGATATCTCTTCAGTTGAGAGTATGCAAGTTGTGCAACGCTGAGGAAATAAAAGATGAAGTTACATGTTATCCTACAATGTTCAAGTTATTTTGCAAGACGATAAGATAAGCAACTAATTCACTTACTCTGATGCATTTCTTTACACGACCAACTACTTTAATGGGTAGATATGTAACAGAGATCCTGCAGTATAGAGAATCATGTTTAAAGAGTTTAGTAAATATTGAGAATATAAATGAGATTGAGAGTGAAGAGTCTAATGCACTCCTATTTGAGGATGCATTAGATTTTATTGTATAACTTTGAATGTAACTCTTGAACATCTTTTAGACCTGGTGGTCTAGTAGACGTAGTAATAAACATTTCATTTCATTTCTAAATGCCTCCGCCTCCTGGCCGAAATTCGTTTTGCGTAATATGCTAGAATGACGCTTTGCACGCGTAGAATCGGGCCGCTAAGCTCCAAATGCCAAAGTACTTCCTTTAGTCCAAACTTAAGCTCAATCGCTCCTAGAACGTTTCCTAATTGGCAGAACCTCAAAAGTGCTATTCTAAAGTTTATCCCCTTTGTAGGCACGAATTAGGATTAGGCCCAATCATTTGACACTTGGCCCTATGTGGAGTCAAGGCTAACAGAGTAAATGTGAGGATCTAAATGGTTACATGCAAGATAAATCAATATTGAATCTGGGAGCATGGAGAAATAGCTAAAGATCTAAATCCCAGTGGATTCAGCCATATTAAAGCATCAATCTGCTGTAAATCAAATCAGCTTGGTGATTTGTGAATGCTAACAAACAAGATCGATCTAGCAATTAAAGTATCAACGCTGTAAGATCCAGTGACTAAGATTGCACGAACCAAAGATTGTTCACAACATCAAATCTCAACTGTCCAGAAGCGTCTATGAGCTTTTATTTTAATTTCTAGAAGATTCTATCCTGCTGTAGTGAATTTGCCAAGTGGACGGTGCCTCGCCATAGTTTGACCCTCTCAAGCACGTTTCATGCCACACTAAGGGCGAGCGTCAACCACCCTCCATGAAGATTTATAATTTGAGGTGTACTTTATAGCATCAAATTTCAATATAAATAAAACTCTAGTAGCACGTTTTTACCAAGTTGTAATAATGGAACCAACTCAATCAACATTGGAATAAGTGTTCCTAATCGCTCAAATTATCTCCCCCATTAAGAACGAAATACTAATGATATGGGTTTCGATGGTGCCACGCTAATTCTGGAAAAGCTCTTTGGAAGAAAAATTCCTACTCTTCATCCGCCGGAGATAATCTTGTTTTGCTCTGGGCTAAAGTTATCCTAAAGGATTACGCTGAGATCTGTCGGCCTTACCATCCGATTCTCAACAAAAATAAAGACATTCCAAAGAGGTATTTTTGTTAGTTTTGACTCGAGAAAATTATTTACGATAGTTTTTTGTGTTAATTCTTTTATATTGTAAAATTGAGGTCTGCTTCTAATCAAAATTTGTGATCATTTAGGAATGTGTCAAGGCCTACAAAAGTAGGGTCCATTGTGCTACTAGAACTCCCTAGTTCTCTCGAACCTTCCTGTAGAATCCCCTCGGCCGCATAAACTCAGCTACTAACCCCTGTGATTAGCTTGAAGCCAACTTCAAATAAAAGTTCTATCTCAAGAACTTAATACCGCAAAAAGCAAGATATTGCTCTAAATCACAAGAGAATCTTACAGTAAACGATAGATGATTCTCAGCCACAAGAGGATTTGGGAAAGTTAAACTCCTAAGAGGGTTGAAATTGCCTCTCGGGCAATAAAGAGAGCTGAGATCAAGTTCAAAACAACACGTAATCAGTGGATTCTTATCAAGAAACTCGGGAACTTCCAAGAAGCTCTCCTTAATTGCTACGTATTTTTTAAAAGCACACCCAATTTCCATTTATATAAGAGAAATAAAAAACCAAGAAGAGGAGAAATAAAGGCTCTCGGGGCCTTTTCTCCCTTCGAATCTTAATCAGCCCTTTCTATCTATAGAATCGGGTCTCAGGACCGCAGCCTCTGGGCTGTCAATTCCAGTGTATCGGAGTAGTTAATTCCCTTTAGTAGCTGGGTAGATCAATGAGATGGAGCCGCACATGTGGACTTCAAATCATCAGTTTAATGTATTAAAAAATCTCACTTTTCATAAGTATTCCTTCGGTAGACCTGGGAATTTGGTATCTAACAGCCATGATAGAGTGCTGTAAAACCAAAATAGGGAAAAACATATCTCATATGTAGTTGTTTAAGCATTTAGACCTATAGCATCTCCCTCAGAAGTGGCTACAAATTTGGTGTGTATTTAGTTAATCAACAATTACCCAGCACTGACTGGGTGTGGATCTAGGCAAAGCCGGCATTTTAAGTCCATACTTACATACTCCCAGCTTTGCAATGGTATTGGTAAAGGTTGCAATAGTCCTGTAGCTGCACTCCATGGCTGGGGCTTTAACAAATTGGACACGCCAAACACGCGGCTAAGTCCCCTCAATTTGTGCCAATAGTTGCATGCTTTGGACCAACGAGTAGGTTCTTCCACTCAAATTGCATGCCCGCCTTGTGGGGTTTCTGCGATGGTCACGTGAATATCAATTCTCAAGATTAGCATGCAATGGTACATAAATCCTTGCTTTATAAAAGTATTAAACTGCATCTTCTTCTACCAATGCAATCCCCTGCATCGGTTACCGTAGTTGCTTATATCTTCCTGATATGCCTTTTAATCCTTTGGAAGAGATCACCCTCCTTGCATTTACTGTGCATTCAAATGCTTAATCCTAGATAAGGCATCTAGCAACTGATGAATTCTTCTTGAGAAGGTTTAATACCAAAATGGAACTCATGCAAAAAGTCAGGCTTCGCCACCTCTAGTTTGCCTGTATTAATCTTAGCTTGGCTTTGCAAGAACTTCAAAGGCTTGTGTGAGTATATACCAGCCGCACTCATGGGCTCCTTTTTATCAGTACCACATCCTGGCGTGAAGGGCGGTAAATGGCGTCTTCAATGTATGAACTATAGCCAATAGTTTTTATCATATGCTGTATAATTCCATTCCGCTTGATTGCTTTTACGACTTTCAGTATACAATAACACGCACCTTTGTTGCATAAGCACACTCTGCAGCTTGCCCACAAGTGATCCGTGCATAACTCAAACGACTTTATTTGAGGCTGTGCACCTTCGCATCGACTACCATCAAAAAAGACTTTGATCCTTTCAGTTACCTTTTTGTTGAGCCCACCTCTAATATTATACTCTTTTGACCTTTTCGTAGATCGGTGAGCTAAGCAATACCTTAAAAAACTTAGGAATAAATTTTCTTTGGTTAGTAGGTAGCCAATCGCAGAAAACTTCAACTCTATGAATATTCCCTTGTGGCGGTTTCCATTCTGGTAATCGCTGTGATTTCATAGGATCTATACTTTTTCCTCTGCTGCACGTGGATCCGCAGAAATCTCATTTTTGTTTGATTGGAAGTCGCTCTTTGTTGCTTGTCATTGACAGAAAGTATTTGCATAAGGAAATGCTAGCCAAGTCGTAAATGCGCCAAGCTCCTATCCATAAGTAGAGAATGGTAAATGGCGGAGTGCAAGCTACGTGCTGTGTTGAGTATACACCTCTAATTTTTGATTAGATGTGGGAACTCCCTTCCTATTTTTCCACGGCATTGGAAAATAGGAAGGCTTCCATTGAATTAAATTTTGGAATTCCTAAAGATATGGTATATTTATGAGCGGCCCCATTGATAATGCATGAGTCCGCTCTTGAAAGCATGGTCCATAAAGTCACCACGCAGAATATTATAAATATTAAAGAACTTCATTTTCCCGGCGGAAACCCTTCCTCAGCTAAACGAAATCCTTCATTTTCCATGGAAACCTAATTGAAAACCTTTACTATTTTCCAAACAAGAGAAATCGGAAGGGCTCTCAACGGAATTAGAAGGTTTCATGGAAAACCCATCCTGGCTTTAATGAAAGCCTAAGGGTTTCACTAGGGGAATACAGAAGATTTCCATGGAAATTTGGAAGGGTTTCCACGGAAAATAAGAAGGGTGCTGTTCCTAATGGGACAATTATATAAAGTTGAGACTTCCACCTCAAAGCCCTTTTTTTGACAAGCATCCCAATGAATGTTAGTCTTGAACGGAAACTAAGAGATGCATGCTTGCACCTACCTTTATTTGGCTTGCAGAATTGGTAGATTTATTCTGCACTTTAAAAATAAATACCCATATTTTGGACTTGACCAAGTTTACTTCTTATTTGATGGAAGCTACTCATTGCGGTTAGATGTTGTTATATAATGTATGAGCTAAGGGGATGATATCACTTGCATACAACAACTATCAAAGTGACGGGTGAGCCACCAATCATATTGAGTAGCCTAATCCTCAAGCTGGTATATATAAGCCAAACAAAGTGGACATTCCTTATGCACACGTCCCTTCAAGAAAATTCATGATGGTGGCATGAGCCAACCGCCAGTACATGCAAATATACCTAGTATGTAATGCATCATTTTGCCTCACATTGTTGTTGATCGACTAATGGCCAGCGTCCAGACTAGAACCGCATGATCTCAATTGGCAGCACCGGGTAAGAATGTCAAGGTGCGCATCTACCAGAATTCCGCTTCCAAGGGCTGAACTTATCGAAGCGGCGACCTCTTTCTGACCTCAAGGCCAAGAGGTAGATCGCCAAAGAAATGCTAAGTAAAAAAGTAGCTTTTAAGGTGAAAAAATGGTTGAAGCTGGTGTGTTCTCTACGTCGATTTGAACCATGAACTGTTGATTGATAAGCTCTCAGTAAGTACATATTTTGAATGTCTCAGAGTTTCTTCGTGGTCTAGGATCTACTAAAATATTCTTCTGTAATGCTTATGGTGATCTATTTTATAGTGATTCCATCCGATGGCAAAAAGTGTGTCTCCGGGACAATTCAAGCCTTCTATGATAGCGACATCTGGCTTTCTCTGTGATTAAGCATATGACATTATGAAGTTCCATTGTATAATTGCTGCTTCTAAACCGGTCTCTTGTGCCAGCATGCATCATGCTACTAAAAATGCTGTAATGGGCGGGTCTACTAAAAAGTGCTACAAGAAGCTGATTTCGCGCGGCATTTAGAGGATCCGCCGCTGGTTCCGTGATCGAGGAGGATATCAATCGCTTGCCCTTCTCGCCATTTGGCGTATAGTTACCAAAACGCTATTGCTGAGATCACGTTAAGACATTGTTATTATCTCAGAGTATTGTATTTCTGGTGTCAGTGGTTGTTATAGTATTAGAACTTGGGAAAAGGATTCTCACACAATTTGTGACCTAGGGAAACTTGCATTGAGTTGGTAAACCTCGCTTTTGCAAGGGGAGTCTTAACATTTTATCTTAAGAATTCTGCAATAATCTAACATGGTAATTTCTTTGTCTAAATCCGACCTTCTATAAGTATGATGTTTCCGCAGGTATGGCCTTATTTTGAGATATCGCCAGGCGGGTTAGAACTATCATATTCTAATGGGTTTTCTCGCAGCATTCTTCTTTGTTCAAATTACCAGAAAGTATGTTTAGTTTTAATTTAACCAAGTAGCCCCTGAGTCAGCTTCATATCCCGCTTACATAGCAATATTTTTATATTAGCACTTATCGGGTTTGGTATGAAAGACTAAACTTGCAGTATTTCGGTATCAGAGATGGAGGCCATGACTTTACAATGCCGCTTGTCGTTATTAATCGAGGTAAAACCGAGGCGCCAGTTTGTGAAAGCGTATTGTCACTTTGGCGGTGGGTGGCGGGGTTAACCGAATAATCATCCAATTAAGGGGAAGTGCCCAGCCGCGGATGTTCGCATTTCTATTAGAGACCTACTAAAATTATATATGGCTAAGCCGCAATAGTAAAGCGGTGTATACTACCCTCTTCCTTGAAAATGAATGCCAGGGATGTTAAAAATGATAAGCCATTGCTTCATGTAAACTAATAAGTCGCTGATTTATTTGTCATCAAATGTTTTTCCAAAATGTATTCTAATGGGTCCGCTTGTCTACATCCATTAATATATCCTATAGGCACAGAAAGCTGTATTGTAATTAATTTAGTAAGGGACATAAATCAAGAACTTAGCTACCATTTTACTGATACTACATGCCATCTTAAGTGATATTTCTCCAAAGATAGGCCTCACTAGATTCACCTGGGAGACTATATCAAGATCTCAAGATTCAGAGTAAGGGCAGCAATGACCTCCTGAGATAGATGTCTTATTTTCTTCAAGGAGTGATGCCAAATCCGCATTGTAACACAGGTTGAATGGTAAAGCATGTGGATTCGATGGCTTAGTATGTAGAGCTTACCTAAATGGGAGGGGATCTCTTCGTGATTTTTCCTGTGTAATGAGGTGTTGTGTATGGGTTTCGTGATAAAATGGTAGTTTTGAAATAGAGGATCTCTATTCGCTGTGCTAGGTAGGTGATATGCGGCAACTACCTGGTTAGCAAATAAGTTTTGCTTAAACTTTTACGCATCGGTAGAGTGTAAACTATCTCGCTGCTTTATAGAAATTGCAATCGGTTAAGGCAAGTGTGTTTGCATATGATTATCTCTAAGACCGGACCCATTTAGCTGGCCGGTATATTAGCAGAGGGAGCCGCAGTACTGCGTAATAAAAGATTTATTGCTTCTACGACTAAGAAAAGCCTTCTATCGGTTATTAATGCAAATGATCTGTTATACGACAAATGAGCCGCAGTTCCAAAGAGAGCTCCAATACGCGGTGATTTTATTTCACAAGCGCAGTTACGCTTTGAGTTTTTCCCAATGGTCCGCATCAAATTTGAGAATACAATAGGTGTAAAACAAGGTAGCCTTGGTTCACCAAAATGCTTTTGGTCTTGTATTGATGGAGCGAAGGGTAAGGTGGCGATTGGGGGGTTTTGGTTTCAAGCTTCTGGTGTGTATCGGACCCAATTTACTTTTGTTTGTCACAAGGCGAAGCACTCCAAAAAACTGAAGTGGGCGGCAACATCATTTGAATGTGCTACGCGGTTTTGAGCAAAAAATGCAACTACTGGTAAGTAAAAAATAATGGTCATTGGGGGTAAAGACACAGCCTTTGAGTTGAAGGATGGGCGAAAGGTACATGCTTATAAATATCTGGAAATTGGATATAACCAAGAACTGCCTAAGCCGTGTATCTGAGGGATGAGAGCCCTTTATGATCCTCATCGCAGGTGTAATTTCCAAATAATTTTGAGCATCTGAGATTGCTTTTCTATCTCAAGTAAGGCCTATATCTCTTATGTGGCTGCCCAATTTGGGGCCTCGGGCTTCTCTCTCAAAGGTTGGACAAAGTAGAACAGTTTAGATTTTTGCTATTGAACTTGGAGCGTTTCCTCGACCATATTGCATGTCAGCTTACCGAGACGTGCTCCTTACTCCTGCCAAGCTGAAGCTTTGATTAGAACAATCACTTATATAAACAGAAGTGGGCAATGGAGCAGATAGGCTCCCTATATGTATTGTGGCAATCTAAAATAAAGGCCGGTGGCGGCCGATGCTTTGAAGTGTAAAAATGGGCTTGGCGAATTCCCTTATCTTGGGAAAGAGTATTCAGAGATAAGAGTTTTTGTGATAGAAAGAGCACTTAGCAAGATATGGTACGGTGTGCAAATATAGTCTGTTCCGAATTTTATCTTATTTAAGATTTAATTCTTTTACAGGATTATAAGAAACAAGATTATTTGTTGTCAAGCATATTAGCCGCAAGAACCCCATGCATATTTCTACCCTTCGAGGCTTTTCTCACCATTTGCACATTGAGATAGGTAGGCGCTTATGGGACGCTTTTGCATCTAAAAGTATTGTGTTGATGCTTTGAACTGCCGTGACCGTAACATCATACATTTCAAGAACGCTCTTCCGATGTGAACATATATGATGTAAAATATAATATAGAGGTAAACACTCTTAATGGTGATCTTTTGCAAGATCATCACATACTTTAAGCACTTACATTCGATGTTTTAAAGGAAAAGGCGCATATAATTGAATCAGAGCAATTTAATGCTTAACTTTGATATATATAGCGCCTTGGATTAGTGCGCTTTGATTTCACTCAAACTTTTGTAATATTTTGCCATAGAGTCCTGAGGGCCTAATTGGCTTGATAAATTCATATCATATCATCATTTGAGATAAATGTCAATTCAAAATTTTTATTTAGTTTTTAATCTACAAAATCATTAATATTAAAATCTGTACACTAGCATTTCATACATTTGAATGACAATTGATATCAATGGTGTTTCATCTCTTAAATTATGTCTACGTACCATCCACATAAGAACATTATTCCATTGCCAAATCTAATTTCCTCTACATCCCTCCATGAGGGCAACCCTTTGTGCGACAGCACCTTGTTATTTTAAGCAAAAATATGTTCCAAGGACATCTAAGACTATCATATTTAGTAGATTTCAAATCAAATTTAGATGCAAAGAAGATATTCTAGTGAATATGGAACATGTAATATTACTCTGTCTCGAGCAGCAAATATCATAGTTGCTTGTTGGTATTATTTCATCGCCATCAAACATTGAATTAGCTTTGCATTGTCTCTTCTTCACTCCATCCATTTGCCTTCAAACTTATTGTACTCAAAAGCTTCATGTTCGATCAGGTAATAAATTATTATGCCTATACTGCATATCAAGTTGCCTTATTTCAGTTGCTGTTATAGCTACCAAAACTTTCAACATATAATTTATGTTTAATTCAGTTAGTTTTCTGTAACGAATGCCTAATGCCTTGTAAAGAGGGCAGCGTACCTTAACTTCTTAAACCATATGCACCGTGATAATTTAAGGCATCTGAAGGCATTTTCTACAACTATCTCGAGCATGCAAGCTAATCAATTTAGGATGACATTGTCCCAAGCAATAGAGTGCTACAAATCCTGCAGGATATATCATCAACAGAGACTTGTGTATAACCACCTTAGAATTAGATTGGTCCGCCAAATTTCCATTAACACCATTCCTAGACTGTCATATCTGGCCACATTTGGCATACATATTAAGCCCTCTGATCCATGACTCCTGCAACCAAAGTTGTTCCGTTATTCCTTGCTGTCACATTTTGTTAGAAAGGTAATGTAAAGATCTTAGGTAATGTAAAGATCTTATCTTGAAGTCCTTGCAGCTCATGCCCATGCGGCTTCAACTATCTCATGCCCATGCGGCTTCAACCCCCTAATCTACATAAAAGGACATACATATCTAAAGTACCGTGCCCTGCCAAACACATTCCCAAAAGTTCTAAACAAAATAAAACATGAAGAAATCAAAATGGGCAGGTCAACTATCTCATGCCCATGCTTCCAACCCCCCTAATCTACATAAAAGCGACATACATATCTAAAGTACCATGCCCCTGCCAAACACATCCTGTGCCCCACAAATAAAACACAAATAAAAATCAAAATGGGCAGGCTAAACACATTTTAAAACGTTATTCACCATATAGTTTCATCATAGTTAACATCAAATGGTCACATCTCAGATTCAACACATGTCAATTCTGCAAGTCTGGTCTTACCAAACTCACGTCCATCATATTGATAAATGTGTAGACAAAATTATGTAGCCGCTTAACTCTTCTATTGGCCTACAAAATGACCTATAGGAAAACAGCTACAATGCAATGCAGACTATTTAGCTGCAACTTCAGATTTCTTTAAAGTGATGGAGCAGACTTTAAAACTGTTGGACTCATTTACCGCCAGACCCATATAGCATGTAACCCATTGTCAACGAAAATTGTTCCTGGGGACTGCAGATTGTAATGGGGAAGATAAAAAAGCCGCAGCATTTCCCACATCCTCTGCGTATTGCAAATAAAAGATTTCAGCCCATTTTAATTATTATTCCTTATCTGGAATCTAGCAAAAAATGCATATTTACCTGCTTGAAGCTCCTTTTGCAGTGGAGCATTGGCAGTTGAATAATTAATCATGTCATCAATAAATCCAATAGCTTTAGCTGCTCTGCTTCTCAAAGGCCCTGCAAAATTTGGAAAACAAGCACATTTCCACTCAGAGGCTAGTATTTATTCACAAGGATTTGCAAAAAGATACCTGCTGAAATTGTATTTACTCTGATGTTGTATCTCCTTCCAACTTCAAACGCAAGGACCTACATGACCTAAGAAATTAGACCCAAGACAAACACTTCACACTGTCTTCTCTCCGGACAAAAATAAGATAAACAGGACGGAAGTACATATCTAAAGCTAGATAAATGAACATATACCCTTGTGTCACTTTCTAATGCAGCTTTTGATGAACTCATGCCACCTCCATATCTGCTTACAACAGACACATCCAATGCAAATCAATCACTATCAGAAAACATGTAAGGGATTTTTTAAAAACATACCCAGGAATCACTCTCTCAGACGCCAAATACGTAAGGGAGAGACACGAACCTCCTACAACCACAATGAAATGCTCAACTAAGAGGAGCCACTTTAAGATGGGACAAGAAAGATAGCTTTTAACAACAAGGAATGAAAATGTACTTTAGAAAATAAACCTACTGAACTATCAATTAAAATCTGATGTCTTACCTGGATTGATGAGGGGTGCAAAATACTTAAGAAGGGAAACATAAGAATAACTTGATGCTGAAACAGCAGCAAGATAACCTTTCCTTGTTGTTTCCAGCAATGGCTTTGTAACCTGCCCCAATAGATGCCAATTACAACAGAGATTATATCACAACAGGGGGGCAATTAGTTAAAAAGGCCTAAAAGAAACAATTGATTTTCCATGCAGAAAGCTTATATATTTGCATGGAAAGCATTCTCTATGGATAGAGTTTCATTATTTTGCGCTATCACAACTGGTACCAACGTATACATGATCATACAAGTAAATAGATTACTCACTTCTGGACCATTTGCAAGTGAGTGAACAAGAATGTCCACGCTACCATAATCCTGCTTGACCTTTTCAGCTACCTCCTGCAATGCAACCTTCTAAATGAGGCAACTAAAAGACTAGATTCATCAAGAGGGTGCTCTGATATTTCACCTGTACTGTCCAACCTGTGGCACCTGCATATCTCTTGTTGTGTTTTACCTGAAACAACACATTCATGTCAAACGAACAATCTTATTTCAAAAACTTCTCAAGGTAATGAACACACATCATCTGGAACATCATCCAGTGTATCAAAAGCAGCATCCATTGGATAGACCCTTGCAATTTCCATTAAGGAACCATTTGGAAGGCTGACATTGACCAGCATGAAAATCATCAAATACGCACTTGGCATTAAATCAAGATGACCAACAAAATAAAGAAGCTCCCATGCTTACACACGTGACTCGTCAAACTTCCCTCTTCTCAAACTGGTTTCAAATATACTTAAAGCCTGAAATGAAGTGTGCAAAAACACATGTTTAAATGGTTGATTGTAAATTTTGACAATCATAGTATTACAATAACATCCGGATTAAAAAAAGTTACCGGCACCCATGTTCCAACAAGAATCTCTGCACCTGCACTGGCAAGAGCTTTTGCAATAGCCCAACCAAATCCTTGGTCATCAGCAACGCCAGCAATAAAAGCTCTTTTACCTGCACAAGAAGTTAATTGGCAAATGAATCAGCAAAGGCATAAGACCGGAATGCCTGCTAAACTTGGTAGAGGCCTGCATAAATTATTGTGCATGTATAATATCTTCCAAAGGAAAAGGATATCTTCCAAAGGAAGAGGCTTGCATATTATGACAGAGGAACTTGCTCATCACTACACAGATGCTGCTAAACAGAATATATAGCACATGCATATTGAAACAAATAATTTTGACCAACATTATGAGTTGAAATGAGCAAAATGCAAACCAAATGAGCCAAACCTCTCAAATCAATTGTCAAGCCTGGAGCTGTTCCGTGTCCTGAACTGGATGCATCTCCATTACTAGATGCAACAGTCTGGAGAGGCCTACAGTGCACATCACGAACAGAGGCTTTTTGGCAGGCAGATTTTAGAAATGCCAGACTTCCATATATGTGGGAGCTGGTAAACTTATTTCTCACATCAAATGTCTTCCCACACAAAACAATCCTCCTCATTCCATCCGTTGCATGGCCACTAGTAGGAACTACAGCACGAGCAGCCATCGCAGAGAAGCTTGCAGAAGCCATTGCTGATTAGGACCACCTACAAATTCACACAAGGTAAAAAGGTATCAGGAACCCAAGTCTGAGTCAAGCCAAAAGCTGAGAGGAAACATCTGAGAATTTGTGACCAAATTAAGCGTGAAAAAAAAGAAGGTTGGAAAGGAAATTCATAGAAGCGGGGGAAAACCTGATATAAGCGATCTGCGAAGCAGAGCGAAGCAGATCGGAGTGGACAATGGCAGTGCTGGAAGCTTTAAGAACGTAAAAGGGTGGGACATGCAATGGCCGGAATTAAATGTCGAGGTATCTGGACCATGTCCTGTAAATGTGTAAATTGTCGACCCAACATGGTATTTATTATGGGGTGTATTATATCATTTCGGGTGTCTAATAATTTTTGGCGACCATTGCATGCAAGCATATGCCACAGCATATGCCACGCCATCAAATTCCAGCCTTCAAATCTTGTAATGATAGGTCAAATCCCCCATATTTGACTTACCCCTATCAGCCAAGGAAACGCCATTGATAAAGGAATAAATACAATCTTCAAATTCCCCCAAAGTCCGCCAAAATTGAAATTAATGAGCCCTGGGAGTTTAACCCAAAGATAAGTTCCGACGCCATCCAAGCATAGTAGGAATCCCACAAGAGGGATGCCTAGTATGCTTCGTATCAAGCCCACTAAGAAAGCACACAAGTTAGTACCAGCACATTATTTTGGTACACACTCACAACCAATTGCGCCAATATTGAACACATTATTTATACAAGACAATCTAGTTCATGACAGGCCACCTTAACCAACTTCAACCAAGAAACCATACCTATTATACATGAAGCAAATCCTCGCCAATACAACCCGCCCAAGGTTCATTAACCTCACATACAAAATCATCACAAGCCAACCAAAAGAACATGTAAAGAAATCGGGCCATAGCCGAGCCACTTTGTGCATGCCTTTATGATCAAGATTCAGTTGCCATATTTCTGCAATAAGCAATGCCCCGCTAAGGCTCATATGAGAACGCAAGATGTGCATCTGCAACGTGGCACCCCCCAAATGCTCCCACTCCACAAATGCAAATGGCATCAATGGACACGTAGAACCCTCTAAGCCAGCTTCTGGCAAGTGCAAAGATGCCGCAATCCTATGCACCTCGCCTAACTGATAAATATTATGCACGCAATCCTGAGAAATGCCGCATCTCAAATTAAAACACAACAGTGGTCCTGATGGATGCTCTCTACAGATGAAATAAAGACTGCAAGATGTGACAAAGGTTCCACGCCAAAACCGCTTCCCCATCACCTCTATAACCTCGCGAACTATAAACAAAACAAAATTATGAAACCCAATCAGCATAATCAAGAGGCAACTAAGTTCATCACCAACAAAATGGTGGTAATGATCAACACCCTTGTGCAATGCAAAAAGGCTCAAGTATCACAACACGACTGCCTCCACTATAAGAAGCATCGTGAATATCCTCGCTATTATCTTGCCCATCACAGAATAGCATCATCCCACACCGCTTCCGGCCCAGCCCATTCCTTTCCACGTGTACAAAACCCGCTAAGGTGCCAAACAAGATGGTTCTCATATCCGGATAGCTCTCCATGCAAAACCGGACACGTGCTCATTGATATGGGCAAAGTGTTAGAAGGGATAATCCAAGAACTAGACATATAAATTTTCCGTATCGAATCATCCCGCCACAGATACAACAAACTAGCAAATAATCTACGGTTCCCCGTGGTAATTCATTAAATGGGCAAAATGATTCAACATGTTTTTGTTATCAAGCACAATCCAATTTTCAGACACCCTCATCTCAAATACAAATCCTACCTCGATGGCGTTTCACTCATATTATGAAGATGGCGTGCATAATGAACTTTCTCACATCCTTCATACAAGCATCTAATCATACCTTCAAAACAATGAAGATGGGTATTTTGCGGGCTTTGCATACCAATAATATCACACCAAGAGTGCTTAGAAACCCAATTGAAATCTCTCTTTTATGGCATCATTCATGGCCCTAGGACTTTGAACCGCTCTAAAGGCAAATTTCATAGCTGCACGCTTGCACCACGCCTCCACGCCACAAAGAACACACCCGACTGCAAAACCCCACAAGACCATCATAAAAACTCATGGGCACATCTTGCCTGCATGCACTCCAAGGTAACATTCACATCTATGGCATTCCAAATTCTCAAGCCAACAAAACTGACTCAAATCCCCCTCGGTCTCACTTTGGGAATCTAAGAACTCCTGCTTATACTGGGGCTCTGGGAGGAAACCAGGACAGAGCTTTTAAACTAACACTCTTCCCTTTCCTCGCTAGCTCTTCGTGAGACATTATACTTTTTATAGACAAAACAAAGGAAGAAGCATAGCCAAGCAAATACTCAAGCACAAATCCCCTTGGAACAGCACTCCACCTCCGCCCTTCCATCGGTGAACCCTAATTCTCCTTATCCGAATCCCAAAAAGAAACAAGCCTAGAGCTATGACATTGATAAGAACCGCCGCTTCTCACATTGAGCACACCAAGGCAAAGACTACCGGGGCTGCCAATCCTGCAACAGATGCTCGCCTACATCCTGTGGTTTCGGAATTCCAATCGCCACCGCCACCAAAATACCTCACTACATAATGCCTAATACTTACACACACCATTAAAAACCTTAGGTTACAAATATACGCTTCCAAATTTTGGCCACATTATCGTCTTAGCATGAGATGCATACTTTGATATGGAGTGTCTTTACTGTCATGATACATTATTGCTCACTTGTTATTGGGATCATTGAATACCAAGATAATACCAAGAATACCCTAAATAAGGGATATGCAATTTACACCTCACACCCATGTATAAAAAAGAGCTCCCCATACCTTAGCAACCCTTTTTTAAAATTTGAGATCGGATCTCACCGGTGATTGATTCTAAGTGTTACCCACCAAAGAACACATTAAAAAGTGCATAAACACCTAGTTTGTTATGCCAAATGGCTATAAACATCTAGCTTGTTATGAAAACCACCATAAAACCACTACAAAACCACTATAAAACTCTCGGGCCCAGGTTGTTAAGGCGGATAACACCCTAGAACTCGGGTGTTATGCCCTACTATAACAAACTCGGGCCTCCGGCCCTCGTCTGTTATAATAGGGCATAACACCCCCGTTCCAGGGTGTTATCCCTCTCATAAAAATATGTATAAAAATAGGCATACCATAGTTGAACATTCCTATTTATTATCTGCAATACAAAAAGTAGAATGCATGCCGGCAATACTCTCCATTAAGTGAAATAGGCAAATCATAGTTGGTAATTCCCGTTTATTATCTGCAATACAAAAAGTAGAATGTATGCTGGCTTTCTCATAGCGGCGTTCTTCCCAAATGTCACTTTTCAGAAAACCACATCCTATGATGGCAAATATCTTAAAAAAGTAATGGCAAATCGCCTATATCTAATGGAAACGACACCAGCCGACAATCCAAAACAACCCCAAAGACAAAGGCATCCATTTCTGATAAAAAGAGGAGATTACCAACCAATTCCAACTAACCGACCCAAAACTACGGAGGTTGGGTCTTTAATTTCTCAAAGGCCTATTTCTCTCGTAGCAAAATTTTAATACGCCTCTCTACATCAAAGTACCAACAACCTATATTAGTAGGTCAGCCCTCTTCTAGAAGAGCTATGGAAGGGGTCGACCTTAGCTGTTCAACCCTAAAGTTCGCAGTTTCAATTCTTGATGCAAAGAGAGGTTTGTACAAATATTTTTCTTATACATCTAGACAAATACATGGGTGCTAACTATTAATATATAACACAATAACAGGGGGGTTCTAGGGATTTGATATGTAAAAATGACAATTCCTAAAACCATAGACCATATCCCTAAAACAATTAAATGAGTTGTTATAAAAAAAATTAGCAGTAACGCAGGGAATGATCGTAGTTATTGCTCTCTCCTCCATGACTAAATTTAAGGAAGTAGTCTATAATGCAAATAGTGGATGTGGTCTTAAATGAGATGTATAGTGTTGGTTGAAATGAGTATGTTGGCATTTGTATAGAGATGTGAAGTATGTCATGCAATTCTAATTCTAGGTAGTTGCCGCAGTGTGAATAATGCATCCAAACATGTTGACACATCATCATCATCATCATCATCATCATCATCATCATCATCATCATCATCATCATCATCATCATCATCATCATCATCATCATCAAGTTCTAGGTAGTTGCCGCAATGTGGGTAGTGCATCCAAACATGTTGACATTATTATTATTATTATTATTATTATTATTATTATTATTATTATTATTATTATTATTATTATTATTATTATTATTATTATTATTATTATTATTATTATTATTATTATTACAAGAAACTTATCGCGGACGTTTCTCCTTCCCAGCCTATAATAACAAAGATGAATTCCCACCTTCAACTTTAGTAGAGATGGTGTCGAACCTTCTTCTTATGAATGTGAACCCAATCTATATTTGGACGTGTTGGGTCTGAGGCAAGTAATTTTCAAGCATATCATTAAACTCCGAATAGTTATAAGAAGGTATAAATGTTGAACTCTACATAATCTGCCGTAGTCTGTATTCAACTTATTGCATCTCATGCTCTTGCTTTTTAAACACCTTCACATGTGGAAGAATCTCTCACCATCATTTATCTTGATTGTAAGCTGAAGCATCATGATGCTTGCCAATTCTGGCCACCAAAACGGGGCCATAAAAAACTATACAGAGCAACTATGGGTTGTGCATCTCCGTTAACTAACAATGCAAAGCAAATCTGGATTGTAGATCTATATACATGGCTTTGAATTCTTACCTTGCTGCAACTTGAACTCTAAATTTGGTTTGCAATATCCAACTTAACTCAAAGGGATGACATTAACGCATAAGAATTGGCATGTTCTAGACTTACCTCCATGAGCTTTTAATAGCATCTAAGTCCTCAGTTGGTTTCCCGTAAATTTTGCATGCATTCGGCAAAATTATCCATGCTTCTATTAATAGAGACCATGTTGTATAATCAAGCAACTTCTATGGTTTATGCAAATATCCTGATGTAGCCAGAAGCTCTACCATGCAATTCTTGTGATTCCTTGTTAATGCAGAAATATATTAAAGACAAAAAAATGAATACAATCTGTTTGAATTGACCGTATTAGTGTTACCGATCATGGTGATGTATTTTTATATCCTACCATGTCAGGCACATGTCACTGTCACTGCATATGAAGATATGTACAAGTCAACATGGCTCTACTCAAACAATAAATAAGTTAAGCCTTTTGTTACTTATCTGTTACATAAATCTACTTTGTTGTAGATAGACGTTCGTACCAGTTCACAATTTACAAAATTTCAAATTGTTCTCTATTGTTAACCCTTCTTTTCTTGCTCTAAATTTTCGTTATATTTTTTCGGAGCCTGAGACACAGAGGACTATCTTATACAAAACTCAAATAGAACTAGGGAGCATGTTGGCAAGCCTAATCATTTATCAGTTGATCAATTATTCCACAGTACTCAATGACATAAAAAGGGGATACAATAGAACATAAATGCATGTCAAACAAAGCATTTTCCAAGTTCAAGGTCCATAACTACAATGACACAGTACTAGAGATAGCATATAGCAAAGCACAACAAGAAATTCTATGTGACCAAAAAGTTAGGTGTGCATAAAATTACCTATTCAAAGGGCCATCCTGATTGTCCTGCAATAAAATGTAATATTTCAGAAGTTTTGGATCCATGCCACCGTCATTTAACAGGGATGGAAGTTGCTCTGTGTTAAAGAGATTAACAAACTCATTCACAAGATTGTCATTCCTGGAGGATACAATAATCAAACTTGCATATACAATTAAGTCATTAATACCTTGTGCCATTGAACTCCATGAAAGACTCAGAACTGGCAGCTATCGCCTATGCAGGACCCATAGACAAAAGAGATGGGAAGGAAATTACTGGATTTGCTATATTTGCGACAAGCAACTGGTTTCTTCCAAAGCAAGCAAGTGGCAAAGGCTCTGTAATTCAAAATGCATTTCTTTTTCAGCTTAAGTCGTTTTTGTGATATAACCAGTTCATTCATGAGTTTCCTCTCTCCAACAACGTAAATGAGCTGATTAAAAAAAGGATTGTTTTACGGAGACTCATTATCTCATCTAAGCTTTATTGCCTTTTAACTTAAGCTTGCATCAATAATTAGGTATACAGATTGCCTAGCACAAGGCCTAACATCACAAATACGCCTTTGATCTCCATTTTAGGAGGATTCGTTATTGCTTCTTAATTCAATTGTTTCCTGTGTTCAACCTAGCAAAGGAAAGAAAAATGTAAGTACAAACAAAGTACAAACAAAGCACTGCACAAACCTAAACGAATCCAACAACTAGTTACAAATGAACCACATATTGCTTAACAAACAGACAACAAAAAATAATAAAGAAAAATGCACACTATGCATTTCCTTAAGAACTCATTAATTCCTAAGCAATTAGAGTACCCACAGTGTAACCTTTTCTATAATCTTAGGAATAATCTCCCCCTCTTCTAGAATACCTGTGACAACCTTTCCTTCTTCAGGATGTGGGCCAGAAATAGGCTCGAGAATAAGAGAGTGCACCTCCGCATGAGCAGTTTATTCAAGTCCGGCAAATATAGGATTGCTCAAGCTAGCAGAAATCCAATTTGATTCTAACAAATTGGAAGCTCAATCATTAGAAGCAATGCTTTCTATGATAGCCACAGTGTCGTTATCACAATCCACCTTTGAAGCCTTAAGATTTTCCACCTCAATCTCCTCAAGCTCATGCCTTGCAAATATTTCCCCCTTCTGCATATGCGTTATAAGGAATTGTAAACTCCCTAAACTCCGACGAAAAAAGAGCTGCATATTCCTTGCCATCAACTTCATGAATTAATTGATGCTTGAGCTCCAGAAAGTAAGATGTCGTTGCAGCTATATCCACAGCCAATTCAAAAAAATTGGAATCTAGGAACATCATTTCCCCTCGCTATATATAGGTTTGCCTCTACCGAGCCTGCACAGACAAACCCCATAACGAAATTGCCAGAAAGAAAGGAGGGGTAATTACCTTAATTTTTCTAAATTTCTCAGTCGTAGATGTAAAAAAATGATCTAATGACGTAGATTGAATTTTGTTGAGGTGGACTGCAACGGGGACAAGCTAGAATTGAAGGAATTGTTGTGTTGAGGGGGTGTTAGGCAAGCCCGCTAAAAATGCAGATTTAAGATAAAAAATAAACAATTTGGCACTTATCGGGATTTTGCATCACAAGAAACTTGAAACAAAAGGAAAATGTAAGAAAACTACTCCATCCTCGACTCTGCTCTCACACAATCTGGCCAAAATTAGGATTCTACATCAGGATTTTGAGTCACAAGAAGTTCAAAACAAAAGAAATATATAAGTAAACTACTCTATCCATGCTCCCATACAATCTTTCCGAATCTAAGATGCTTCATCTGGATTTTGAGATGCTTCATCTAAATTTTGAGCCATTAGAACTTAAGCTCGAAAAGAACACTATGCTTGCTTGTTAAGCCTTCTTTGCTACGTCAGCGAACCAACTACATGCAAATCCGCTGATGTCTACCCAGATTTAGCATTGAGGATCTTCGTTGGAAAAGTCATTTTTTAAAGAAAAAGATAATCTAGCCATTCCAAAACGGGGGGAATTTTGAACGCCTAGGGTTTAGCCCGGATTGGTTGCAACGGGGCATGATAATCGCCTTTCTTGAAGGGGATTAGTGCACCCTAATTAATTCAAATAGCCATGCCGAATCTAGTCAGGGACCTCTTTCATTTAAAAATCACCACTAGCTAGCTCAATCATGCTTTGATGGATATTGAATTTGAATCTACAATTTATTTAGGTTAAACATTTTGAAGAACATTATATAGTGAGCATTTGAAGCTTTAAGTAATAGTGATTTGTTCTTGCGATTGTTGATCTTAAAAGGCTGCACGCAATAAGTTAGCCATTTGGATGCATTTGACTCCAACTTAAATATGTGTGTTCCTTCAAATGGTATTTTTGTTCCTTATGAATTGTACTTTGAACATCTTTTTATCGTTTTGTAATAGAAGCATATTTGAATTAGTTGTCATTCATGTACTAATGAGTGTTCAGAATTTAAAGTTAAATGGTTGCACTTACAGCTACCAAACAAGAAAAATCACCAACATAAGAATTTTATATCATATAAATTTTACATTTTAGCTAAGTAGGAAGATAAGAAAAGGGCTATATTTTATCAAACTTCGCGGAGAAAAAACTTATGAACTTTAGATTTTCATAGATTGAGCCAACCTTAATTTTAATAGAAAAATGTTTAGGGTTCTTAAAATTTACCCTACGTACAACATCATCTTTATCATGCTTCACATGGAGGTTGAGAATGTAAATACACCTGCCATGCATGTACAACCTTCACAATTTGCAAATTCACAAGTGGGGGGTTACATGCATGTGTGCAACCATCACAGATCATGAGTGCAAGGAAGAGGGATCTTCCACCTAATTTGGGAGGGAGGGCACACAATTCCAGTGACTGTTTTGTCAAGCATTGGCTGCGGAAGAAGCTAGATGGACTAAAGCCGGGAGGCTGAAGATGGAGCTTGCAACCAGGATGGTGGAGGTAACAATGAGGAAGTTTGAGAGCAAAAAAGTTGCCAAAAGGGCACAATTGAATAGCTAAGAGAGGGAGAGCAGGAAAAGAGATGATGCAGCATTTGAGGCTAGCACAGAAAGGTTGATGGATGTCATATACCCTCAGGGCAAATCTAGAGTGGCATCAGTTTTTGCCGGCTAGAAGCCCCTGACGAAGGCAGCTAGAAACAAGAGGCTCGAGGTCAGGATTAAGTTAAGAATGAAGTAAGGACTCAATCCTATTCTAGCAAGCTCACAGATGGTGGGCTAACATGTAATGTGGGAACATGGTGTGTCTGTCAGTGCTGTTGTGAATAGTATAGCAGCAATGAATGGACATCAAGTTGTTCCTATGAAGAATTGAGATTGTATTTCTAGTCAAATCAATGCCAACTTAGCATAAATATTGTTACATCTCCAATGAAAAGATGGGATCTGGCCAACAAGGATACAAGCCCCCAACCAAATGCTGGAGGGAATTTGATTAGGTTGGGCACACCGGGGGGCATCCCTTAGGACATACGACGCACACACCACTCTAACAGTGCCTAGAGAGTTTGGTGTTTAGTCCTTTTTTCCAAAAAACATTGCATCAAGTACAGTGATGAAAACTCAAGATGAATAGGCATGCATTTGTGCCCTATTCATGAAAGGACTATTTGCTATTTCATATGGCTAAGTATGATTGAAATTGCATTAATGAAAGGACTATTTGGAATTCCATATGCTGGTTGTCTATTGTTCATTAATAGGTTCCTACATGAGGTATTTTTTTTTGCATGAGTTAACTAACAATACAACAAAGCTTTCTGACGAGAATGAATGCTTATCCAGCATCTAGGACTGCCAAAAAACAGCATTATGGCAGAGTGGTAATTTTAACAGATCTCTTTAAAACTAACTAAACAGGAATGCATCATGTTAACTAAACAAAAATATCATTTCATTATAGGCACTGCATGTTACATGTCAAAGCCCGGAGGGGCTGTTGCAATAGCATAGCCACAAAGAGCTGTACAAAGGAGGAAAATACAAAAGAACGGCATGGGGGGAGGCATATAGCCACACCCACTGCAGGCCCGAAAAATCTGTGATAGAATTGGCAGCGGCATCAAAATGCAACAGGGGATTGGAAGAGAATGTTATACTCTCATCTATAACCAGCTCTGCATCTAATGTGGCCCGCTCCAGTTGAGAGACGATCTCAAGTGACAATGCCACAGCATCTGCAACTTCCACCGGAGTTAGCAAAGTGTTGCGAATGCTAAATGTTATTGTTTTAGTGGTACCTGTAGAAGAGGAGGAATGAGGCCTTGGGCTCTTGTGTGGGGATGGAGTTCCCTGAGGTTGCTTTCCCCTTCAAGTTGTGTCTCTAAACTAATTACTGGTGCAGCGCTCCATTGTTGTTTATGAGAAACAAGGACCAATCTGCATTTACAGAAGAAAGTTAAAAACATGCATAGGAGAAAAGGCAGCCAATGAGGATCCATAATCATACCTTGCATGATCCGACAGTTCAAAGCCTGTACCCAGATAATTTCCATTTTTCTGCCCAGCCTATACTCTTCCAAATATTATGTGTTCTGCTGGCGTTCATGATTATAAACACTAGCACATTCTATTTCTCAGTTACCATTTGTTACTCCCCCAGTCCACATCACCGAATAATTGTACATCTATTAAACTGGAAAATGCTTTCTGCAAGAAATCATCAGCATAGATGTTTGACATCAGCACATAGCCACCAGTACAATAAGAAGAATCCAACAAGGCAATTTGATCAAAACAATGTTTCCCTAGGTCTGTATTTCCATACATTTTACAGGCATTAAGCAAAGATGTCAATGCTGAGATATCATTCTTAATAGCATCCCAGAGTGAATGATTTACATCACTAAAGTAACCATCATGCCCCAAAAGGTCAGTCATGCACGCAGAGTGCAAACCTGTGGGGATGACATGAAATTCTCCCATATACTTATAATGCCAACAACCTTCATCAACTAAACCTGCCCGACTGCATGCAATAAGCATACTTGTGAATGTCACCTCATTTGGTTTAATAAACTTCTCCTGCATTTTTCCAAGAAAAAAAAATGCCAAAAGACATTCACCATGTTGAGAATGGCCAGAAATCATTGCATTCCATGAAACTATATTGTGATTTGGCAACTCAAGGAAAATATTATATGCCTCATTTAAACTTCCACACTTTGCATACATATCAACAAGGGTGCAGCCCAGTACAACATCTAGCACAACTCCAGATTTTAGTATCATCTGATGGACTAACCTGCCCTTCTCAATTGCCCCAATGGAAGAGCAAGCTTTTAAAATGCTCGAAAATGTGAACTCATCTGGCTTAGTGCCATCCTCTTGCATCTTTTCAAAACACTCTAAAGCTAAAACACCTTTCCTGTGTTGGGCATACCCAGAAATTCTTGCACCCCATGATATGGCATTTGGTTTTATGCCTGCTGCTTCCATCTCATTCAAACAATCTAGAGCTAGCAGACCCTCCCCATGCTGAGCATATCCTGAAATCATCGCATTCCATGTCACTAAGTCTCGTTTTGGCAATGCGCCAAACACCTTATTTGCCTCCTCAAGACTCCCACATTTTGCATACATATCAACCAAGGTATTTCCAACAGCATCAGACTGATGTCCAGATTCAGAAATTTGGTTATGGATGAGCCTTCCAGGTTCTATTTCTCCCAAGCAAGCGCATGCTTTCAAGGCACCTAAAAATGTGACCTCATCTGGCTTTATGCCTTCTTCTTGCATCGTTTCAAATGTGTGCAGGGCCAGAGAGCCTTGCCCATTTTCGACATACCCTTCTATCATTGTGTCCCATGACACCACATTCCGAACTGGCAATTTATCAAAGGTTTTGCATGCCTCCACCAAACTTCCACATTTAGCATACATGTCAACTAGAGTCGTCCCTAACGCAGGATCCAGGGACATGTTATTCCCTATAATCTGTCCATGGATGAGCCTTCCATGTTGCTGATCCCCAATGGTCGCGCAAGCTTTCAAAACATTAAGAAATGTGACTCCATCAGGTTTTACACCTTCCAATTGCATTTTCATAAAATGTTCCACTGCCATAAAGCCATGACCATGCTGAGCAAATCCTCCAATTATTGCTCCCCACGACACTGCATTGGGCATTATTCCTTCCTCTTGCATCCTTTCTAAACATTCCAGAGCCAGAAGACTCTCTCCATTTTGAATATATCCCGTAACCATTGCATTCCATGACACAACATTTCTGTTATGCAACATCTCAAATGCACTGCATGCTTCCTGGACATACCCACATTTTGCATACATGTGTATCAAAATGCTACCAACTACAACATCAGACAGGAACTCATATTCGATGATCTGGTTATGAACTTTCCTTCCCTGCAAAAGGTCCTTTATCATTGCGCATGCCTTAAGGACAGAAACACAAATATATTTATCACTCTTCATACCTATAACTTGCATTTTCTCGAACAATTGGAGGGCAACTTGGCCTTGCCCAAGTTTGGCATTTGCTAAAATAATGGCAGCCCATGTATGTGCACTAGGTATTGCAATCTTTTCAAATGCTTGATTTGCTTCTAACAAACTTCCATGATGAGCAAACAGTCTAATAATATGATCCCCCAAAACAGAAATTGTTTCAAGACCATTGCGTAGATTGATCAAATGTACTCGCCTGCCACACTCCAAGTCCTTTTCTTGTTCAATTAAACGGAGAAGACTGTATGTATCGTTTCTTGTTATAAGAATTTGGTGCTCCATAATTTCCACCGCTTCCAATGCATCATGCAGCCGATTTTCTTTGCATAGTTTGCTAAGGTCTAAGCATTTATTCAACAAGGACATAAACCAAGCATCTAATCAGTATCATAACGAACCATAAACCACATGATTTGCTAACCTGTTTCGGCTTCCTTGATGCAAATTTGAGGATAGTGCCTGGTAACAAGTCAGAAAAAAAAATTAAGCCACGGTATAAATCTTCCGTTTTTCTTGTATTGCTTACCTTGCATTGGAAAGCCGCCTTAGGCTGGACATTGCTAGAGGGAGGCGAGTGCCGGTTTTGCGTCATGTTGACGAAACAACCTCATGTTCAAATGTTCAACGTTCTCATTTTTAAGAAGCGGCAATTGCATTGCAATTGATTGCAATTGCAATTACAATTACAGTCACCCATGATGTGGCACCACGCAGACACTCATAAAGACATTGGTCCGAGTAAAGTAAATATGATTGATTTTCCACCCCTCAGCTCATGGACCTGGGAGTGAATCATGTACATCTATACTTGACCTTAGCACCTCCTATCGGATTTACACCGTCAGATTTAATCTGAACTGTTCCTTCAACAGTTGTCCATTGATAACTCACGACTAGCCCAAGACTTATCACAGCGCAGCTCGATTGTCCCTTGAATTGTCTTAGCAGGTTATGGGCAATTAACGAAATCCCCTAAGGCATTATGATCACAGAAACCAAGGCTAGGTTCATGGGCGCCAATGGCTGAAGATTCATTAGAAGGAAAATTCAGAGGAAAAAACAAACAAAGGCCAACCAGAAGCAAACCCAATTCTAGTTTGGGGAATTAAGGAAGTCCTCTTGCACTTCTGATCTTTTTAGATTGCCAAAAATAAGCCAAAGCAAAGGGAGGGAATGGCGCTAAAAAACGTTTATCATGACTTAAAGCAAGGTGTCATCAGCCTAAGGGAACTACGCCTTAAGGAGAGGGAGAGGATTAAACTGGGAAGCCATATTGAGGTTTTGTTAAGGCCATCATGCCCTATGTGTTATCATTGTTTGAGCTATTATAGTAGTAGCGTGTAGAAAGAGGCTATGTTTATGTTTGAGCAAAATTTGTTTTGCCTTATATGTTGTTTTGACAATGGCTTTTTTGCCGTGAGGCTCATTTGCAAAAAAAATGGGTAGTGTACTGAGAAGGACAAGCTCTTATACGTGATGAGTGGCCTTCTGATCCCTGGGCGTTTAGTATCTAGTCTTCCCCAGCTGATTCTCATTGCATGAAATTAAAACTTAAATGTCTGTTTATTTTGTGATGGGGATTAGTCCCCCCATATTCTGATCATGGGGGTTTGTCCCTCAGTTTTGGTCTGGGCTTATGCCCCCCTTTTTGTTTGGGTCCCATAGCCCGACTGGGTTCTCATGGATGATAAAAAGTTATCTTTATCTTTCTAACTCTTTTTTTGGCAATGGTTTGTTTTTAATATATACACATCCAATTCAATGCTTGCAGAGACAACTCCATGTCCAATATTCAGAATCAATAGCACCCTTGTCAAAATCATGTGCATGAATGGGAGATGGTCTGATCATCGCCCACCATGCCGCTCTTCCTCTCACATGACCCTCCTGGTCATGCGCACTCTTGGTGCGTGTTGGCCTAGAGAATGCCTTTAGAGCATATCTCATCATCGCCTACACTTCCAAGACTTTGGCATATGCACTCTGCTAGCCCGAATGCATATGTGTGACGTTCCAGCATAATATACGCCCCGAATACGTATATTATACTGCCACGTCACTCGTACATGTCACGGATGACATGTACTTGCGAGAGGTATAGGGTTGCACCTAGGGGGCAACATTGAATGTTGTGCATGTTAAATAAACATACACAATTAATAACCCCATGGACCCCATTGCCAAATGGCTAAATCCCATTTGGCCAAAGTCTAACCTAACCCTAAGGGTTTCTATAAAAGGGTTTTCCCCTTAAACCCTAAACCCTTTTCCATCTTTGACATTTAGGGTTTTCATAGAGCTTCTTTCCCATCCTCGCATTTAGGGTTCTCTTGGGCCATTTCGGCCAAGGCAGGACTCCAATCCGCATTGCTGAGCTCCGAGAAGCCGGATTTGCCCAACAGATTACCGATTCGCAGCCATCTCCAGCAAGATCAAGATCATGGACGCCTTTCGAGGATCAGCGGCGGGTCAAGGAGCAGGTATCTAGTTGTTCTGTTGTGCAAATCCGTCTTTGGGCATGGCAATAGGCCGATTTGGTGTGTTAGATTCACTCTAGAAGCCTTATAGATTCCGAGGTCCTAAGCCCTAACTAAGGAATCTAACTCTGTTGTGTAGATAGATTGATTTGATGATATTCTCTATTTCAGTTCCATGATGTTGGATGTATTTCATTCTGTGACTTCCATGTCTTGGGAAGGGGGGTAGAGACTCAAAGTTGTGTAGCATATGATCCTAGTTAGCACCAGTAGTTCCCAATTACTTGCGGCCCGTGCACAGAAGCCTGCCTGGTTGTGGGTGGAGGGATCCGACCGGCTGACAAGGAAGAACATGTCCCTACACAGACTGACCCCTCTGGTGTGTAAGGCCTACTGGGGGTCTCTGCGGGCTAGGCTTAATGTCTTGTCACTGCGTGTGGGCAAGGCATGAGCTCGACACTCGTGGGGTGATGCGTCACCTTCCAGTGAGTTGAAGTCGAGTAAGAGCAGTGGCTCTCTAGCCGCCTGTGAAGGGCATGGTTGCTTCTGGAGGGGAGGAGACTTCCCTCCTGCCTCATCGGGGTTGGGGAGATGCAACCCAGTAGTAGTAGCCCCTCTGGCTATTCACCCGGCAGGCTACGGTTAGGTCCCAAAGCTCTTCAACCTACTCTGCAAAGTGTGCGGGGAGGGGCGTATGGTGTGGACTACCCTAAGCTATGTTCTATGCCAGCCAAATCCATTGCCATGAATTCTGTCTGCAATGACCTCTGGAGGCCCAAGTCGTCAGTCATCCCCCTTGAGTCTGAGCCTTGGATAGGATTCCCCCTTTTCGTTATTGTTTATGTTGATGGTGTTATCTCTTGTGATGTTGATGCTATGTTCACCCTACGAGGTGGTTGTACTTATGTATACTGTTAGTTTGTGCTCATGTTTGTTTATTCGCGCTTCCGCAGATAGGTCGACCCGATGGAAGACGGGTGAATGACACATCCACTCTTCCCTTGCTGGCTCATTCCACTGGGAGTGGAGTCAGGTGGATGGCCCCTGTCAGGCAGCTCCCAGGGGGAAGGCTCCTCCTTCAGATACGATGTGTGCATCGTATAGGGAGTAGGGGACGTCACAGTGGTATCAGAGCATGATCTTGGTAGACCAAGATCGAGCACTGACCATTTTCCCTAGGACTAACAGTAGACTTCCAGTCTTGGGAACAACACCCCAAGCAAGAACCTCGAAAATTGGGAAAATTTTTTCTCAATTGTAGTGCAGTGGTAAGGCAATGCTAGCAAGAGAGATGAATTTTAGATTTAGACAAACCTAAATTGGCCAAAAAGAGGGAACCCCTCACATAGTGCGCCCAGGCCACTTAGGATTATGGTCCTAACTGCCTCTCGCGCACTGTGTGAGTGGTTGGCCCAACTTGACCCAGTTAAATGCATAATTGAGCTAATCTAATGATGTAATTCGGCTTAATGCTTAAATTCTAGCTAGTTTTGCATGTTAAAACACTAATAAACCCCTTGAAAATCGAAAAATGGGACCCAAAAAGAGGCAACCCCTCACAGAGTGCGCCCAGGCCACTTAGGACCATATTCCTAACTAGTTCTCGCGCACTGTGTGAGTGGTAGGCATTTTCTGGCTGATTAAATCCAATGTTCTCATATCTTCACTAATGCCCCTAGATTTTTTTCCCCCATATGAAATTGCAGATCCAAACCCTAAATTTTCCCTCCCTATAAATAGAAAGTTAGGGTTCCCATTTTGTCCCCAGCACCCCCGGAGAATAGCTCGCCCAAGAAAACGATCTTCAGGCGCCAGAGCTCGGAATTCGTCAAACAAAGACATGGCTCGAACGAAGCAGACCGCCCGCAAGGTATGCCTGATGGATATGTGAGCGCCCAAGAGCGGGCCGTTCGACAGAAGGCCCGACCATCCGAGAGAATGCCGAAGAGGAGGAACAGGTAGATCAACCTAATCCTAATGCCGAAGAGGAAGAACAGGTAGATCAACCTAATCCTAATGCTGAAGAGGTGGATCAGCCTAAACCTAACACTGAAGAAGAAAGAACAGCCCAAGATCTCGAGGCATCGGAGGAGGTCGAAGTTGATATGGACGCGGCCGAGGAGTTGAAGAGGGAGCTGGAGAGAGAAATTTTCGGAGACGGAACTAACACAGAGCAAGCGCACAAGAAAGGGAAGAGAAAAAGGGAGGAAGGCGAGAAGAAGAAAACCAAGGCGGAGCGCCGCAAAGAAAAAGAGGAGCGGCGCAAGAAGAAAGAAGAGAAGAAACAGAGGAGGGAGGAAAAGAAGAAGCGCAGGGAAGAGCGGGAGAGAGTGAGAGCAGAGAAGGGGAAGGATCCAGAGCGACCGGCGGAGAAACCGAAAAAGAAGAAGACTCCGGCCAAGGGAGTAACGATCCAGGAGCCAGACCCGGAGAAACCGCCATCCTCATCCGACACAGAGTCAGAGAGGGAAGCTAGAAGACCCGACCCAGCTGAAGGCTCCGGACCCTCAAACACAGCGCGGGAGGTGGAGGACGTTGTAGCAAGCGCACCCCCATACCCTAGGTGGCCGTCGCCGAAGCATCCCAGCGACAGTACAAAGAAGCCGAAACCACAAAGGACCTCAAGTACCGGAAGGAGCTGAAAGAGTATAATTCGTTCATGAAAATGTACGAAGAATACTCTAAATATTACGAGGAGCATAAGGTGACTTGGGTGGAAGGAGGTCGGCCGACAAAGAAGAACACGCTCAAACCGCCACCTGAGAAACCAGAGCCACCAAAGAAGCCAATGAAGAGACATGCGGACTCCAAGTTTTTGCGAGCGGCCAAGGAGATCAAGCATTTTCAGCAGAGCTACGGCTTCCTCATCCCTAGAGCCTCCTTTGCACGACTCACAAGGGAAGTTCTACGGGAGTTCGACAACTCGAAGCGAGTTACAGACGATATGCTACTGGTGTTACAGGAGGCGGCAGAGCAACATCTAGTGCAGAGCTTCGAAGACTCAATTGCATGTGCTATGCATGCAAAAAGAGTAACGTGTATGCCAAAGGATATGAGGCTTGCTAAGTTCATTAAGAAAGAATTATAATTAGTCATTGTAAGTGAACTTTTCTAAGTATAAGTTGCAATTTTGGATAAGTTAATGTGTTGAATCTGTCTTAATCAAGGTGTATTACAAACCTCTGTATTTAGATTTAGCAAAATTGGAGCAAAACTCAGTGTTTTAGGCCGAACCCCTCACAGAGTGCGCCCAGGCCACTTAGGATTTTTTCCTAACTAGCTCTCGCGCACTGTGTGAGTGGTTGAGCACTGAACAGCCCCAAAACATGATCAAATGCAGAAAGTAAGCACACCATTGGACTCAACTCGACCTAGTTGATAGGATTTGACCCTTAGTTTGTGTAAATTGGCCAACCTTAGCTCAAACAAGGCCCAACCCCTCACAGAGTGCGCCCACGCCACTTAGGAATCTTTCCTAACTAGCTCTCGCGCACTGTGTGAGTGGTTGACCCCTAATCTTGGCCAAAACTTGTCCAAATGAAGCAAGTAAGGGCTCAATTCGACCTATCTCCTCGAGATATGTAGGAATTCACCCTTAGTTGGCAGGATTAGCATGATCCTCGACCCAAACAGAGCTCAACCCCTCACAGAGTGCGCCCAAGACACTTAGGATTTTTTCCTAACTAGCTCTCGCGCACTGTGTGAGTGGTTCCCCCAAAATTGACCTAATTCATCCACATTTTCCCACATGATAGCTGAAAAATTACTGTCACACGAACCTTAGAAGCAGCCTTAGCATAGTTAACCTGTGAATTGTACACGTAGACCTTAGAATCATAGATATTTCCCAATCTTGAATTTTCCCAAATTTAGGGTTTTGCCTATAAATAGGACCATGGGGGCATTTGTGCCCTACACCACTGCTCTTCACTCCAAGCCGATTTTCCAGCCCCCTAAGGCGCTTGCACATCTGTTTATCATCCTCAGCTGCTCATACTCCATGGCAACCTCTATGTTCAGGCGATGGTACAGCGCCACAGCTCATGTGGCCGAGGCCGACATCAATTCTGTCTTCAATGTTTTTCAGAAGCAGATCGACGTGGAGGCCACCATCAATGCCACACCCTTCTACCAGGACATTATGTCCGAGTTCCATGCTAAGATAGGACCATTCTTAGTAGAACTCCCACCTTGCATAGAATACTTTGCACCCAATACAGCCCTCAAGACAACTCTCCGGGACATACCAAACGTAGAAAAGTACCTAGAAAACAAAGCAACCCGCCTGCCCGATTATATGTCAGTCTCCGCCAATAAGAGGAGATACGTCTCTTACAATGCAGCCGTAGCTATATTCCTATCCCTCCGAGGTCAAACTAAGCTAGGTGAGCCTTCAGTTCAGCCCTTAGACATTGAGCCAATGGTGGCAGCTGCAGAGGAGGAGCAGATGCGCCTCGCCTACGACGAGGAAGAAGAAGAAGAACAAGAGTCAGACTCAGAAGACATCGACCTAGCCCAGGAGAGGCAACTGGTGGAACAACAGATCCAGAGTTTCGAGGACGGACTCAGAAACGAGAAGAGCCCCACCACTGGGACAAGGGATCACAAGCTTGACCCCAGTGATCATACAAGGAGAGCTATATTTAAGCCTCCATGATATCAAGAATCTTCCCGAGTGCCGAGACAGAGGCTACATAGTGGATGAATTGTTGTATCTCCTACGACAAGACCTTGTGCTCGACGACTTCATCGACAGGGAAACTCAAGACTTTCCCATCAGTGTAAGGGAAGCCAGAACCTACACCGGCCAGACATCTACAGATATCGAAGCATACACCGGCATCAGACAGATGATGGCCGAACAAGAGCTACCGACGGAAGAAGAGTTCTTGGCGATTCAAGAGAGCATGGGAATCAAAGGAAAGTCAACATCAGTACTCCTGCCAAGCTCATCTGCATCAACACCAGCATCAGAGAAGAGAAGCATCAACCTTGCATCTTCCATCTACAGCGATTACAGGGACTTGGTGGAAGTGCCAGTTGACGAGTATTCTGGGAGACACCGAGCAGGGCATGACAAAGCCCTTAGGTTCTACCTTCCTTTGCTCTTAGATGGAAGGATAGCAGTGATACACCGCCAGTTCAGCCCGCGGGGAGAAGAGGGAGTCTTCATGCTTATCGCCCTCTCTGGATTTGGAAGTCATGCTCGTATGCCCTCAAATATCGACCATGTCATCCTAGTCAAGAGAACGATGGCATTGAGTGTCTTCGACTTCGCAGTTCCCTATAGACGGCACGGCAGATTGGCAGTAACTGCAGCCTATACGTCGGACAGGAAGATTGAAGACTTGCTGAATGCACTTCAAGGAGGTACGTCCACGAATGTCCTCAGGAACCTAGGGGGAACCATTGGTACCGCCCAAGTGAACAAATTCCTCAAAGACAACCCAGACTACTTGAAGAAGTTCCAAGAGTAGAATTAGGATTTTATTTTCCTCATATGTTTGAATGTTAAAAATATTATCATATGTATGAATATAAACTATGATCGTAAATATGTCTCTTTGTATACAATTGTCCCCTCAAATTGCATGAACAAACAAGCAACGTAACACCCAAAACAAGAAACTAATGATCAGAACTCACTCTAATGTGCATGCAGCAAGGGTACCTAGAAATCTTGATGAACAGAGACAACGCGAGCAGGAGCATACCCCACCAAGGCGCTTCCAGTCGAGAAACCTGCGCCCAGAGTTTGAGGCAGTAACACCAGATGAGGAGCTATCCCAGATCAGATCCGACATCCATGACATAAGGGCATTGCTAGCAGGGGCAGCAGGAGCAGGAGGGCAAGATCAGAATGTGCCCTTGCCTGAAACACCAGCTGGCCGAACAGTGCACCAAAGGAAGAGAAACCGAAGTAGAAGATCTCCTAGTTCGGGATCTTCGGACTCTAGCTCAGACACAGACTCTGGATCAGAGGAACAGGAGGAAGAGAGACGAGAACGCCGGGAGAATCCAAACCGTGACAGGGATAGGTCACAATCTGATTACCAAAAGAAGGTTGACTCCGCACTTAGCAATGTGTGGAAAGCCAGAAAGCTAGAGCAGTTCTCAGGAGACAATAGATCCGGAATGGAAGCGGAGGCTTGGCTCGATGAGATGAGCGAGTATGGCAACGCTTATGGTATGAAGGATAAGGACAAAGGCAGGGTAGCAACAGCAAACCTCAAGGGGGCAGCCAGAATATGGTGGAAGGGGTATGCCAAAGCACATGGGCTGAGCAGGGACAAGTTCAAGAAGTTTGCCAAGGCGTTCAAGTGCCATTACGTGCCAAGGGAACATAAGTGCAACATGATGCAGCAGTTCTGCAGGTTACAGCAAGGCAACAAATCAGTCCAGAAATACACTGAGGAATTTATGAGATTGAGGCTTTATGTACCAAAACTAAGTGAAAGACATGCGGTAGAGGGCTATATCGAGGGGCTGAATGAAGAGATCCGCAAGCTTGTTAGGGCAATAAAACCCAAGACCGTATCGGAAGCAGAGTCCAAGGCAGTGAGTTTGCAAGGGACCGGACCACAAGAGCATGCTCCAAGGCAGCAATATTTCCAGGATAAGGGGAAGAGCACAGGAGGCTATAGCCCAAGGGCGGCAAGCCCAGTAGCCAGCAGACTGCAATACAACCCCAATTATGGGAAGCAAGGCAATGCAAGTGGTGGCAAGCAAGAAAAGAAACAGGTGAGCTTCAAGGAGCAAGGAGGCGGGTCTAACTACTCCAAAGCGGTGAGGCAATTTCTGCAGTCCATCCCCAAGGAGAAGAAGAAGGAGTGTATAGAAAAGGAGCTATGCTTCCGATGCTTCCAGCCAGGGCATAGGACCAACAATTGCCCCTTGGTGATGAATGCAGCATTGGTAGAACTGGGATGGGAGACACCATCGGATGCGGACGACGATGAAGCACGAGATTACATCCATGGTGAGTGTCACATTTTTGCAGCTATTGATACAGGAAATGCAGAAAGTCAGTACAAGGTAATTTCAACAACTCGGAAAGCCAAAGAGAAATCCTTCATAGTGCTGATAGACTCGGGCAGCAGTCACAATTTTACATCACCTAAGATGGTAAGCATATTGAAGCTAAAACCGTTGAAGTCCAAGCCCAGGCCAGTTGTGTTAGCTAATGGGGCAGTCAGACATACAGCGGGGAAGAGAATAAACTTCAATGTAGACTTGCCAGCCATTAATGTGGCATTGGGCCAGCAGGAGCACTCATCAATTGTGGGAAACGCAAGGTGACCTTAACAACTCCAGAGGGCAAGGTCATCGAGATTACAGGTAAGGAAGTAACCCCAATCATGCAATGCACGAGTAGTGAAAAGTTGCTTAAGTGCATAAGGAAGCAGCAAGTGGCCTATCTCCTTAAGCTTGAGCTCGAAGATCAAGAGCCGGAGGAAGGCAAAGAGGTCAAAGAGTTGAACAAGCTCCCCAAGCCTATAGCGAAGTTGATCAAGGAATTTCATGACTTGTTTCCTGATGAGATCAAGCAGCTTCCGCCCTATAGAGGAGTCGAGTGTGAAATAGCACTTGAGCCAGGGACGAAGCCAACAAGCAAGGCACCTTATAGAATGTCAACTGAAGAGTTGTCGGAGCTAAAGAAGCAGTTGCAGGAGCTGCTAGACCTAGGGTTCATAAGACCTAGTGTCTCTCCCTTCGGAGCGCCTATTCTTTTTGTGAAGAAGAAGGATGGGAGCCTTAGGATGTCATCGACTACCGCCAGTTGAACAAGCATAAGTATGCCTTGCCTAGGTCAGAATCAGTTGCAGGGAGCGAAGATCTTCTCCAAAATAGATCTCAGATCAGGGTATCATCAGATCAGGATCAAGGAGGAAGACATCCACAAGACGGCGTTCAGAACAAGATATGGGCACTACGAGTTCACAGTCTTGTCTAATGCGCCAGCAACTTTTATGAGATTGATGAACGACGTCTTCCGTGAGTTCCTAGACTCCTTCATCATAGTCTTCTTCGACGATATCTTGGTGTACAACACTCTATGGAAGAACATGCCCAGCATTTGAGAAAGGTGCTTGAAAAGCTAAGAAGGCATCAACTCTTTGCGAAGTTATCTTCGCAACGGAAAGAGTGGAGTATTTAGGACATGTGATCACAGCAGAAGGCATTTCCATAGATCCTGCGAAGATTGAAGCCGTGATCGATTGGCCGGCACCGAAAAATACGCATGAAGTCAGAAGCTTCCTAGGCCTAGCAGGCTATTATAGAAGATTTGTCAAGAACTTTGCCAAGGTAGCAGCGCCACTGGCTGATCTCACAAAAGGCGGGAAGATAAAGGATTGGGCAACTCATTGGCAAAGCAAGGCCCAGAAAGCGTTTGACACATTGAAGGAAGCATTGACGACAGCGCCAGTATTGGTCTTGCCAGATCCGACCAAAGATAAGCTTGTAGCGACAGATGCTAGCAGGATAGCAACAGGTGCAGTCCTCATGCAGGAGGAAAGAGTAGTAGCCTATGATTCCAAGAAGTTGAACGACGCTGAACAGCGCTACCCAACGCATGATCAGGAGCTCCTGGCTATAGTAAGAGCTTTAAGAATTTGGAGGCATTATCTATTGGGAAGAAGATTCCAGCTAGATACGGATCATCAAAGCCTTCAATACATAGTTACACAACCACTCCTCAATTTGAGGCAAAGGAGATGGATGGAATTCCTAGAAGAATATGACTTCGAGATAAGTTATAAGCCAGGGAAGCTCAATGTGGTTGCGGACGCCCTTTCTAGGAAGCCTTTGGCAACAAGAATTCATTGTAATGCCATATCAACACTCGTAAGCGAGTTTGGCAAGAAGATTGAGGAAACAGTGCCAACGGACCTCGACTTCAAGGAAGTGTGGGCAAGTCTTTGCAAGAAGGCCAGAACCGACAAGGAAAGGGAGATGTTCAGGCACTACAAGAAGGAGGGAAACTTGCTATACCATAAAAACAAATTGTGTGTACCAAAATCTTCACAAGTTAGGAAGTTAATCTTGAATGATACACACAATAGTCCCGTAGCAGGGCATGCAGGGTTCATGAAGACGTACTTCAAAATTAGAAGCAGTTACTACTGGCCCGGCATGAAGAAGGAAATAGCAAGGTATATTCGTGAGTGTCAAACATGCCAGCAAACAAAGGCAGAGCAGCTCCGAATTCCAGGTGCTTTGGAACCATTGCCCGTGCCAAACGCTAAGTGGGAGGTAATAAGTATAGACTTTATTACAGGACTCCCAAGAACAGCAAGGGGCAAGGACGCCTTGATGGTGGTAGTAGATAAGTTGTCAAAGATGGCACACTTTGTGCCGTGCAGGACAACAGATACGGCTCTAGATACGGCCAATCTATTTGTTAAGGAAATTTTCAGACTCCATGGTATGCCAAGGGAGATAATTTCAGATAGGGACTCCAAGTTCATGAGTGCCTTTTGGCAGGACCTATTCACCACCATCCAGACGAAGCTCTCAATGAGCACGGCATATCATCCCCAAACAGATGGTCAGACGGAGAGGACGAACAGGATCATCGAAGATATGTTAAGAAGTTATGTATGGAAGAAGCAATCTAAGTGGGAAGATTTCATCCACTTAGTAGATTTCGCATACAACAGCACCAAGCAGGAGTCGTCGCAGATGAGTCCTTTTATGGTCAATTACGGGTATCAGTGTCTTATCCCGGATACTTGGCACAATCCTGTGTCCAAGGTAGAGGTCTCCCAGCAGATGCTTTCAGAGATGCAAGATTTAGTGGAGGAGGTGAGAGGATATCTCCTAGCAGCAAGAAGTAGGCAAAAGAGCATCGCCGACAAGCATAGGACAGTAAGAGAATTTAAGTTGGGAGACAAAGTATGGTTGAAGATCAAGGTAAAGCAGGCCAAGCTCCGCATCGGCAATTGCAAGAAGCTTGCTCCAAGATGGGCTGGTCCCTTCGAGATAATCAAAAGAGTAGGTACCCAATCCTACAAATTGGAAATCCCAGCTCATTTAAAGATCCATAACGTTTTCCACGTAAGTCTCCTAAAGAGGCACACCCCTAATCCGGAGGAAGTATTGGAGACTAATGAGTTATTGGAAATGACGGACGAGCACCTTGAAATCGTCCCGGAAATCCTCCTTAACAGATCTTATAAGAAGACAAGGAGGTCAAAATTTCTCCAATACCTTGTAAAGTAGAAGCACTTACCAGTGGAAGACGCTACGTGGGTACTTGAAACAGATCTTCAGAAACAGTACCCCGAGTTCATGGAGCAATGCAAAGGTCAGCTCGTCACCGAAGTAATCGACATCGACACCCAAGAAATCGGCTCAGGCATGTCGATTTGTGTTTAGATTAATTGTGTTAAGATTAATCTATGCATGCAGCCTATGCTAGGTATGGGGTGCATGCGTTGTTACCGATGATGAGACCACTACGGTGATCTCTAGGACGTGGTGTAATGTCATTGTAGGCATGACCGCGGTTCCACTTGGATGAGTGGAAGGTAGATTAGAAGGTCTACTTCTGTCCCACGGAAGTAGACCGCTTCGAGAGATAAGAGGTCATGCAGGAATGCATCATAGGAAAAGCACCTCTAGTCAATGCCTACGGGGAGGGCCCTTCACGCCCCATATACCGGAAGGACCTATCTCCCACGTGGTGCAACTACAGGTGTAGGCATATAGGCATGATAGGGCGTTGTCTCCACGGCCATGATGGAAGGACTATCTTAATAGTCGCATGTCAGTAAAAACACGTAAGCTCATCTCCCAAGTGCGCCTACGCTCCCATTCTTTGGAAATCGAGTACAGACATGACTTGCCAAGGGAGTTGAGGTTTTGTCCTTGTTGCAGAGAAGCGGTGGTTGAGGATGAAGAACACGCATTCCTTGAATGCTCCAGGTTTGAAGAAATACGGGAGATCTATGGGATTTATGGGAATTTTTCTATGCTACTTACATTACCAGCAGCCCACTTAGGAGCTTACCTTCAAGCTTGGTGGAAACATCGTAAGATAATTTTAGAACTAAATGATGTTGCAGATAATCTTGAGGCAAATGGCCTCGTTTAGTGTTTCTTTCTACATGTATTTCTCTTGTCGCCTAATGGACCTGAGGGTCTGAAATGGCGTGACAATAAATCAAATCAAATCAAATAATCTTCCTATGCCGGTAGATATGCCTTGCATCCATATAATTGTATTTAATGGGTGGTTCCCTTACAACCAACTCTTATAATAATTAGGTGGATGGCACTACGAGGACTCGCAACACATAATTTTGCTATAATGTGTTGTGAGGAGGCAACAAGGAGTTCTAATTAGAAAGTTTTGAACTATAATTGACGATAATGTCGTAGAATTTTTGTGAATAATAGATGTTGAAGCAGAGGACATAAGAGCCTCTCACAATAATATGATCTTATTATAATTGAAATATAACCTTGACGTAATAATATCGTATCTTTCTATATTATATGTGATTGCAGGAGATGCAGGTTCCCAAGGTGGGGAGACGCGTGATGCTGAGGACAGCATCAAGTCAAGGGGGAAGAATGCGACGTTCCAGCATAATATACACCCCGAATACGTATATTATACTGCCACGCCACTCGTACATGTCACGGATGACATGTACTTGCGAGAGGTATAGGGTTGCACCTAGGGTGCAAGGGTTGCACCTAGGGGGCAACATTGAATGTTGTGCATGTTAAATAAACATACACAATTAATAACCCCATGGACCCCATTGCCAAATGGCTAAATCCCATTTGGCCAAAGTCTAACCTAACCCTAAGGGTTTCTATAAAAGGGTTTTCCCCTTAAACCCTAAACCCTTTTCCATCTTTGACATTTAGGGTTTTCATAGAGCTCCTTTCCCATCCTCGCATTTAGGGTTCTCTTGGGCCATTTCGGCCAAGGCAAGACTCCAATCCGCATTGTTGAGCTCCAAGAAGCCGGATTTGCCCAGCAGATTACCGATTCGGACGCCTTCCGAGGATCAGCGGCGGGTCAAGGAGCAGGTATTTAGTTGTTCTGTTGTGCAAATCCGTCTTTGGGCATGGCAATAGGCCGATTTGATGTGTTAGATTCACTCTAAAAGCCTTATAGATTCCGAGGTCATAAGCCCTAACTAAGGAATCTAACTCTGTTGTGTAGATAGATTGATTTGATGATATTCTCTATTTCAGTTCCATGATGTTGGATGTATTTCATTCTGTGATTTCCATGTCTTGGGAAGGGGGGTAGAGACTCAAAGCTGTGTAGCATATGATCCTAGTTAGCACCAGTAGTTCCCAATTACTTGCGGCCCGTGCACAGAAGCCCGCTTGGTTGTGGGTGGAGGGATCCGACCGGCTGGCAAGGAAGAACATGTCCCTACACAGACTGACCCCTCTGGTGTGTAAGGCCTACCGGGGGTCTCTGCGGGCTAGGCTTAATGGCTTGTCACTGCGTGTGGGCAAGGCATGAGCTCGACACTCGTGGGGTGATGCGTCACCTTCCAGTGAGTTGAAGTCGAGTAAGAGCAGTGGCTCTCTAGCCGCCTGTGAAGGGCATGGTTGCTTCTGGAGGGGAGGAGACTTCCCTCCTGCCTCATCGGGGCTGGGTAGATGCAACCCAGTAGTAGTAGCCCCTCTGGCTATTCACCCGGCAGGCTACGGTTAGGTCCCAAAGCTCTTCAACCTACTCTGCAAAGTGTGCACGGGAGGGGCGGATGGTGTGGACTACCCTAAGCTATGTTCTATGCCAGCCAAATCCATTGCCATGAATTCTGTCTGCAATGACCTCTGGAGGCCCAAGCCGTCAGTCATCCCCCTTGAGTCTGAGCCTTGGGTAGGATTCCCCCTTTTCGTTATTGTTTATGTTGATGTTGTTATCTCTTTTGATGTTGATGTTATGTTCACCCTACGAGGTGGTTGTACTTATGTATACTGTTAGTTTTTGTTTATTCGCGCTTCCGCAGATAGGTCGACCCGATGGAAGACGGGTGAATGACACATCCACTCTTCCCTTGCTGGCTCATTCCACTGGGAGTGGAGTCAGGTAGATGGCCCCTGTCAGGCAGCTGCCAGGGGGAAGGCTCCTCCTTCAGATACGATGTGTGCATTGTATAGGGAGTAGGGGACGTCACAATATGCCTTACTAGAGCTATACTAAGACATACAACTTGGCTAAGCACCTGGCAAGTCGGCGTCGACCAGCTCGGAGATGACTCGACCGTCGAACTCCTTCATAAAGTCTGGGTATTGCTTCTCTAGATCTTGCTTCAATACCCAAGTTGCGTCTTCCACGGACAAGTGCTTCCACTTGACCAAATATTGGAGGAATTGGGACCATCTCGTCTTCTTGAATGCCTTGTCAAGGATTAACTCGGGCACTATTTCAACTTGCTCCTCCGTCATCTCCAACAGAGTTGGAGTATCCAAAACCTCCTCCGGGTTTGGGGTGTGCCTCTTCAACAGGCTCACATGGAAGACCTTATGGATTTTAAGATGTACGTAACTCGGCCAGGTGGATGTAAGCGGCCTATTTGGATTGCTTGTTCCAACATAATTTCTCAACGTGTCTCCAAAATTTTGTTGGTGCACTCCATTTGCCCATTGACTGCGAATGAAAAGCAAAATTCATCCACAAGTTGGTGTAGATCGTGTTGAAAAGGTCTTGCTAAAAGGCACTGAAGAACGTCGAATCTCTATTGGTGCTGATCGCCCTGTGCATTCCATGCACCCTAAAAAAAACTCTTATGTAGACAATGCGGCCCTTGGAAAGCCCACTATAAAACCATATTGATGACTTTCCACTTGGCGTCTGTCACCACCCAAGGTTCCAAACTCCTAGAATTCTAAGTTGTTCTGCCTTTGTCTGGTGACACAACTGACATTCTTGGATATACCTGACTATATGTGGCCATGCAATGTAAAGTTGGTGGGGGAAGGACCCACTTCAGCAATGTAAAGTGGTGGGGGTAGGACCCATCTGGGTGTGTTGTAAAGTGTCACATGTCCGATAGGACGCTGCCTTGTGGCGTGACGTTAAAATCTCTTCTTCTTCTTCTTCTTCTTCATGCCTGGCCAAAAGTAGCTACTTCTAATTTTGAAGTAAGCCTTTATAGATTCTGCATGGCGGGAGCATAAACAACGTCAGAACTAGCAACAACAATACATCGAACTACCTCGAAGGGTAGCACATCCATCCATCCATAGATACAATAAAGATAAACATATGCCATAAAACATGAGAGCTCCTACCCAAGGCTCAAACTCATGGGGAGGTGGACTGACGGCTAGGCCTCAAGATAGAGCAGACCAAGTCATAACAATGGCGGGGCTGGCTATAGACAATGGCTAGGGTTGACCACTCCATCCGCCCCTCCTGTGCATACTTTGCAGATGGGCTAGATCGGGCTCTGGTACGACTCTAGCCTTCTGGATAAACAATCTCATGGTATCACCCATTGAGACTGCTCCAAGTTGCATCTCCCAGGCAGGAAGGGTTCCATCTCCCCTTCCCAGGGTCTAGAGGTTCCACGGGCGGCTAGAGAATCATGGCGACACACAATTCTTCCCCGACTTAACCCCCCAAAACAAGAGTCAGGCCGACACCTGCATCTCTTGAGAGGCAGGGCGACACCATTGCTCCAGGAGGTGTTGGACCCATGCCTGGCGCACTCGAAGTGACCGGCCATAAGCCTAGCCCGCTATGGGGTCCCAGTAGCCGTGCTCAGCAGGGACCCTCCCTTCATCTCGTCTCTAGCCCCATTATATAGTGCTGAGTCATATCATAGCCCCCATAGCCCGGTGGGTTCCTGTGCACAGGCCGCATAATAATAGGAACTAAAGTGTCTAAACTAGGAGCATCACTAAGTAATGGCTACTAGGTCTCTATCGCCCTTCCCAATACAAGAGGAGCAAACATGATCAACCAACATCACATATACATATACATGATAATAATGAGAATAACATCTAAACCTAATCATATACATCTAACTTACAGTTAGGGTACATTGATTAGGGTTCAAGATCTAAATTGAGGGCTCTAGGAAGGCTTTACTAGAGACATGAAATGCTAACTCATCTGGAGTCCTAACTTCCAGATGATCTACAAAGAACTCTAATCTAAATACCTGCTCCTGAGGAACTCCCTCCTACTCCCGGCGTCTCCATGGTCTTTGAGGTGGTTGAAGTAGCTCCCACTCCTATTAACATGCACGCACTCCGGGGGCTGCTGTGCTAGGCTATGCCACAGCAAACGGCTCTCGAAACAGAGTTTCGAGCGCGAGGAAGGTTCCCCGGCTGTTGGAGCCAAAAAAGAGGCCTAGGGTTAGGGTTTAGGCCTTTCTAGGTTAGGGTTTACATGTTATACCACGTGGCTCCAATAGGGTAGGGCCATGTGGCGGTGCCCAATAGGATAAGCCACGTGGAAAATGGCCTTATCCTAATGGTGTCTAAGTTATATGAATAACTTAGACATGCACCGTATGCCACTAACCTATGGTATACAAGGCTATGGAGATAGACTTGTATATAGCATATATTTCCCTGGAACGTCACAGAAGTGCTATAAATTGTAACTCAATTTTCATGTTTGTGGATCTTTCAAACATTTCAAGAACCACTGCTTCACAGGAGCATAAACGATGGCTCTTTTAAAATGTTCTTTCTCTTTTCCATAGTCTCTACATTTACTTTTAGAGAGATATTTTTAGAAAGACATTGAAGGGTATAATGATTTTTGAAAAGATGATATAAAAGAAAAGAACCTTGTCTTTTGACGTAATGATTCAACGAATAAAATATAGTATTGGATCTCAACTTCCTTCAAAGAATTCTGAAAGATATATTATAAAACATACATATAGATCTAGTTAGATACAAATGTAGATCTAGAAAATGCATGTTTTTTTTTTTTTTGAAAGATCAAGTTAATTAATATTAATATAGAGCAAGTACAAGACGAGTGATACTAGGGTACTCCTGCCCACACTGGAGCGAGAACCCACAGGGCATGTGTACCTACCTACGACTCATGACACAAACCTGCTGATACTGTCTACAATGAGGAGGGTCCTTTCCCAAACTGCTGCCTTGAACTGCTCTTTCCGAGGGGACGCCAGATAGGGATATAATTTGTACCTCAACTATGGGATCAAAACCCCAGGCTGCACCTCCTCATTCCTGAACACCGTCAAGCGTCGTCGCTTCCAAATGAGCCACATCAACCAGGCTTTACACAAATGGAAGGCCAGACTCTGAAGCTGGGACCACCCACTAGGATACACCCCCAGAAGAACCTCTTGACTCCGGAGCAAGATGTGAAAGAGGCACTGGACCCACTGTCATGCCGGCTGGATCTCTGAGCAAAGAAATATACAGTGCTCCAGGGTCTCAACACAGGCACCACACATTGGACACTAGTCGCTGATCAGCGGGTTTATCAGCTTTATCACCTAGCTTCCTGCTCTGTTCAGGGCGTCAACCCAATCTACTGGCACGAGGATATTTTTAGGAAGCTGTTCTCTTCTGTTGGAGAATATATAGGATGGGAAGCAGTTCCCAAGAGGGCACCAAAAATATGGATCCAGTTAGATATTCTGAAATCCATCCCAAATTCTATCGAATATAAAGATTTTTTTGGGGAGGTGAAACAATTGAAACTTAGCTGGCAGGGTCTCCCAATACCATGTAACATCTGTGGATTAAGACTCCATGGTGGAGGGGTGTGCAAGGGATACAAACAAAGAGATCCTGGTACAATGAAATATGATCCCATTACAAACCAAGGAGAACATCTAGAGAAACAAAAAGACAAATTTCCAGGTAAAGTAGCTGGTAAGATGCATAATAAACGGAACTAGACGTCAGCAACCAGAAAGGGAAGGAAAAACAAAAAGGGAGTGCATACAAGAAAGCAAGAAAAGAAAAAGCAAGGAGAATTGGAATAGAACAGCAGCAAGTTATTGCCCAGGGAAGGAAATCCAAGAAAGAATGGAGGAGGAGAGAGGATCATATGAAACTAGCCAGCCAAATTAAAGTTCTCAACAATCCAGTAGGCTAAGGATTGGAAAAACCCAAAGACCTTCTAAGCCCTACTGATCAGGATTCCAAAAAACTTAAAGGCAAGGAATTGGTACTGACAGAACAACATTGTATGGTGGTGATCCCTGCACATCAACTTTATAAAAATACCCCGATCATCAAAGAATCAGACTTGCCTCCAATTAATGAATATCCAAAATCTTCTAACTCGGATATCTCTATGGGGGGTACACACTTAATCAAGGGAGAGGGATCTCACAGCCATATTAATGTAACACCAAAGACCAGAGAAAATGAATAAAGAAGTCTTGATGAATTCAAACTTTTCTACTCCACCCTCAATCCAGTTAGCAGAACTGAGTCAATGAAATCCTTTATTCAGAAAATGAAGGAAGTTAAGGATTGGATAAAAAAATGGGAAAAAGATTGGGCAAAGATGAGAAAGAAAGAAAAACAAGAGTTGTATGAAAAAATGAAGGATATAAGGAGCAGATTATTTTTAGATGAAGGCAGCGACAGTTTATAGCAGCAGGAGGAAAAATTGGAGAGGAAAGTGAAATTCGTTGAGGAAATTGAGGCCAAAGCTTTAGCAATCAAAAGCAGATGCAAGTAGTAAATATAATGGATAAAGGAAATTCAAGCTTCTTCTTTAGAGCAGCTAAAAGTAGAATGGTTAATAATGGTACTGTTCAAGTTAAAACAGCAGCAGGAGTACTACTTGAAAAACAACAAGAAATTGAGGAGTTTTTCATATGGAATATAATAAAATATTTCAGAATTCTCAGACACAGGAACACACTTTGGAGCAATACTTCGAAATGATCCCAAAGGAGCCTCAAGCTCAAGAAGATACTGATTTACTGAAGATTCCAGATGAAAAAGAAATATGGGAGACAATTAAATCTATGGCTAAAGGTAAAAGTCCAGGGCCTGATGGCCTCCAACCTGAATTTTATGAAGAATTTTGGGATATTATTAAAGATGATATGATCATATTTATCCAAGGGGCATGGAAGGTGTTGACCCTCAACCTGGCTAGAGAGTCAAACACAAGAAGCCAACTTGAGTTTGTGCTCAAGTTGGGGTTAGAACCTCCAGATCACTTAAGGTGATCAGTCTACACAAGAATTTCTCAAAGAAAAAGCTCAAATATCAAGTATTCATACCTTTCCCAATTCAAGAATATGGAACCCTCACTCAAATTGATGTAGCTCTCATAGGTGAATTGATTTCTAAGGTCAAATGATTGTGACTTGTACAGAAAAGTTATAGGTAAGCAAGGGAGAAGATCTTGATTAAGTCTGAGTTCTAATCTGCAAGATATTCGATCTCAAAGTTGGGTCAATTTTTGGTCAATACCAGTCAAAACTATAGACAGATCTCAGGATTTTGTAACTTGAGTTGCAGAGGGAATTTTTGAGAGATTCCAAAACTAAGGTGAAGTATAGGTCCCAAAGGTGAGGGGCACGCAATCAAATCATATTTTGGATCATTAAAACTATTTTTTCGGCACTGTTTGGTGAGTAACAGTCTAAAATTGTATCAGACAGAATGCAAAAAATGATAACTTGAGTTTGGAATGGTTTTTCTTCAAACTTTTTGTGCACACAGGTGCAAATATGATGGGAAAAGAAGGGCAAGTGATCATATGCAAGAAAAAATGATGGAATATCTTACTGTAAAAATGTTGCTGAGGCAAAAATACTAAAAGATCATGACAATCAACTTTTTAAGCACTTGGCAGGCAATTTTCATTGATATGAAGGTAATACAAGGTAAATAGAGGTCTCAGGATAATAAATCAATCATCGAAATGTCTCAGGAGGTCATAAAATAATATCATAACATGAATATCGGTCCAATTTTCTCAAATCGAACTATGGAACACTCAGATACTTCATAAACGTCTTCAGATCATGCTTAGCATGTATCAATGTTGAGGTTTGATGCGTCTGGGCCTTCAGAAAGTTGTGTGTCGATCACCCCAATTATATTTTCAAATTTTTATGAATCCAGAATCTTAGGCTTTGATTATGGGTTTGTTTGGTAGCTAAGAGGCGGGAAAAGAAGATTCGGGAGGAATTTAAGGCAGAAACTGAGGCCTCTGGCCGATTCGAAGGTTTTTTTCTAATTTTAGGGTTCATGGAGGGAATCTCGCGAGCATCTTTCGAGTATATTTCGAGATTCTGGCCTTTTAAAAAATCAATTTTCAATGGTTTAAATGGAAAAATCAACCTTTGGGTTTTGGGAATCTTCCAGGGATCTTTGAGGATGCCTTCCAAAAATTTGGGAGCATATCTGGCCTTGCCACGTGGCATAGGGCATCCCTATGGTATCTAGAATGATACCTAAGTTATTCACCTAGGGTTTTGATATTCCATAATAGAATTTATTTTTCAAAGGCAAAGGCCAAAAAAATGGGATGGGAATATAAAATAGAAATGAGTTTATGATAAGATGAGGGAAGAGTTGAGGAATCAAGGCAAAAAATGAGAGAAGGCATGGGGAATGGAGATGGGAATAGTTTGGGGGCAAAAGATTCTAGATTACCATGGTGTCTTCCAAACTCTAACTTCCAATCTTCAAAAAGTATCTTCCAATCTTCTTACCCAAAATCTTATAAGCATCCTTTGACCTCAAATGAAGTATTCCTTATGGGAGTTGACCTTGAAGATAAATATCCTTTGACCTTCACACCAATGTTGACTACCAAGTTCTTCTTTGACTTAGCCCTCCTAACTTCAACATATGAACCAACAATTAGTATGTTGCCCTTTGGGGGCAACATCTCGCCAAAACAAGAAAATGGCTGGTCCCCTCAGCCAAAAGGGGTCTTCAATTTTATACCAAAGTGTCTAAGTGAGAATTATGGAAGAAAGAGGGTGTAAAGTGCAAGTGTTGATGGAATAGAGGTGAATATGGTGGTGAGAGGATGTGAGTGAGTGAAAAAGGGGTGAGAATGAGTGTGAATATAATAAGATGGTGATGGAAATGGAGTGTATGAGATGAGGTGAGTGTGTAAATGTTGGAATCTCGCCAAAACAAGAAAATGTGTGAAAAAAAGGTAAAAATGAGTGTGAATATGGTAAGGTGGTGATGGAAATGGAGTGTAAGGGGGTGAAGTGAATATGCAAAAGCTGAGATCTCGCCAAAACAAGAAAAGATATGCCTCCCTGATCCTTAAAAATGCAACTCTGCTATGATGGTGAAGCTGAATTGCAGAGTGCTTTCTTTTGGGAATGAAAACAAGAATAAGGAGTTTAAATGGATGGCAGGACCACTTGTGACAGATGAATAAAGATGGAGAAAGGATGCACCTGTCATGGAAACACACAAACTAGTTAATCTTGACCTTTGCAACTCTGCCATGATGGTGAAGCTGAATTTGCAGAGTGCACATTTAGGGAAAGAAAATGGAGAATACATGGCTAAATGGAGGGTAGGACCACAATGAGACAGATGAATGAGGATGGAAAAAGGATGATCCTGCAAATGACACTTGGCAAATTCATTAGTGGAGATCCTTGTCTTGGAGTAGTTTGATAGTTCATTCTTCATCCTTCCTAACTGCAAACATGAACTCAATGAAAATATTAATTCTAAAATCAAGACAAAGTGAAATATAACCTATCTAGTCTTAACTTCAACTCTAACTTATCTAAGTTCTAGAGCATAAAAAAGGACAAGCATATATGTTGATCCCAATACCTTTTCAGATGGATGGTATTGATAGGATTTGGAAGTGGCACCCCTGAAGTTAATTCCTTTAACCAATAAGAGTTGGTGCCTGCAGGTTCCAGCATCTCATAGGGACCTTCCCAAAGATTTTCAAACTTATTTGCTGAGTCTTCCTTTGATTTATTCCATTTAAAAACTAACTCTCCTGTCTTGAACGTTCCCTGTATTTTGTGAGCAGCTTTGAAAGCAGCCAAATCCTTGGCTTTTTTTAGCAGATTGGCATTCTCAGCCTCCATCCTATATTCTTCTAAATGCAGAAGAGTGTTCAGTCTTTCCTGTAAGGCATATTTAAAAGGTAAACATAACTTGCGAGCTAACCTTAGAGATGGAAGCTCAAGCTCTACTGGAAGCACAGCCTCAATGCCATAGACTAGGTTGAAGGGTGTATGAGTGGTTGCTGCTTTAATAGTGACCCTATAAGCCCAAAGAGCATCCACTAATTTGATATGCCAATCCTTTTGATTATCATCCACTGTTTTCTGCAAAATGCTTTTCAAAACCTTGTTAGTAGCTTCTGCTTGACCATTACCTTGGGGATAGTAGGAGGAGCTCTTGGTATGTTTGACCTTAAGAATAGTCAACAAATTAGTAATAACTTCATTCACAAAGGGAGTGCCTCTATCAGAATGCAATTGTAGAGGAATGCCAAACCGTGCACAAATATATTCATGTAAAAATTTTGCTGTTGTAATAGCATTAGCCTGTCTTAAAGGAATTGCTTCTGCCCATTTGGTAAAATAATCTGTGGCTACAATAATGTGCTGATGTTGTCCTGCTTGTAGGGGGTTAATAGGGCCAATATAATCCAGGTCCCCAAATTTGGAAGGGCCACGGAGAAATGATAGGATTTAATGCACCGGGAGAAGGATCCTTTTGCCAAATATTTGACACTTGTGGCAAGATTTTATAACAATATAACAATCTTTAAATATTGTAGGCCAATAATAACCCCTGAGAATTTTCTTGGCGTAGTATCTCCAAAAAATGGCCTCCACATACTCCTTCATGCATTTCTCTAATGATCGAAAGCGATTCTTCTTCATTGACACACCTCAATAATAGTCCATCCCTGTTGACTTTACATAGAACATCACTAATCATTTTAAATTGCCTACATCTTTCCTTAAATCTCCTTTCTTTGGCTCAAGTCGGGTTCGAGGGCATCTCCTTGAATTGTAAGAAATTTTTTATAGGTAATCGCCAATCCAAGGGCTCTGCTTTTCATCTTACGCTGCCGCAAATAAGCTAAGGCATCCACAAAGTCAACAACCTCTACTGCATCCTCATGATCAAAGAAAATGTAAGGTAAATAAAGACTGGGACTCTTCACCTGATGTAACTCCTTAATGGAAATATCAAAGGTTTGTAGCTTACAAGCCCACCTCTGAATTTTTGGTTTGGAAGTAGCCTTACCAAATAACAACCCCATTGGATTTTGCTTCATGTAAACTTGAACAGAACTCTTCAATAATAGGTGACCTTGTCTGTCAATAAGGAACATAAGAGCAGCAGCACTCTTCTCCATTCTAGTGTATTTTTCTTCAGTTGAACTCCACTGTTTGCTGGCAAAAGCTATGGTATGCTTGTCCTGTAGAATAGCTAGGCCTATGGCCTTTTTAGTAATAGTAATGTAAACTTCAAATGGCATATCCAAATCAGGCTTTTTTAAAAGAGTAGCCTCACAAATGGACTTTATAAGTAACTCAAAAGACTCTTGGCAATCTGATGACCATGTGACAGGGACATACTTGCTCTCAGATTTAGAAATCCTGCCTATCCTTGTCAGTTTAGAAATGGGAGCAAAATTAGGAATATACATCCTAAGGAAACTAGTCATGCCAATAAAACTTTTGACCTGCTTCAAATTCTTGGGGGGTACCAGTTTTTTGAGGGCTTCAACCTTTTCTTGTGCCACTTGTATACCATTGTTGGACACTTCATGCCCCAAAAGTTGTCTTTTGGATGCAAAAAAAATACATTTCTTTGGGTTGAGGTTGACTCCAGAGTCTCTGCACAAAGAGCATATTTTTGCAAGCAATTCCAAATGATTAGTAGGGTGAGATCCTAAGCAAAGGTCATCCAAGTAAACTCTGAATTCTTGAGGAGACATAGGTCTAAAAATAACATCCATAGCTCTCTGGAAAATGGCAGGTGCATTCATGAATCCAAAAGGCATTCTTTTCATTGCATAAGTTCCCCAAGGGGTAATAAACGAGGTTTTTGGTTGATCTTCTTCCTTAATGCTAATTTGATTAAACCCTGAAAATCCATCCAAAAATGAATATACGTCCTTTCCTGCTACAGCATATAAGATTTCTTCTAAAAAGGGCAAGGGATAGCAGTCTTTGATAGTGGCTTTGTTGATATCTCGATAATCAATGCAGATTCTTAAGGCACCACTCTTTTTTTCTACAGGTACAATGCAAGATACCCATTCTGGATTAATGATTTCAATAATAACACCTGCATCTAACATTTTATCCAACTCATCCTTGATTAATCCCATCAATGGAGCATTAATTCTTCTCAGTTTTTGAAAAACAGGCTTACATCCTTCTTTAATCTTGATTTCAAATTGGCATACCTCGGCTTTGATACCCGTGAGCTCAGAATAATCCCAGGCAAAGACATCCTTCCTTTCTTCAAAAAACGTTTGTATGTTTTTCCTATTCTGATATTCAATCAAATCTCCAACAAACAGGGTTCTAGTCTTACCATTTTTTGTGATTGTAATCTCTTCAGTACTCTTCTCTTCTGATGCATTGATGGTTAGGATAGGACAAAGTGCTTTTACCTCACTAGCATCAAGATCTTCTTCTGGAATGGCTCCTTCAGTTAAATGTGACATGAGAGTTTCTCTACATAAGGCATCAGCTTCCACATTTTTCTCTCTTGGTATGTGAGTGATTTCCCATGAGGCAAAACTCGAGAGTACTCCCATTACCTGGTTTTTTAGGAGCTCCATATCTGCATTTTTTGTTTGATAATCTCCTGAAACTTGTCTACAAATCAATTGTGAGTCACCATAAATGTGAATGTTAGCAATATCCATAGCTTTAGCATCCTGAAGACCTGCAATCAAAGCCTTATATTCTGCTACATTAGATGTGACTTGAGGAAAGATTCTTCCTACTTTAGCTAAAAGTTTGTGAGAAGAATCTTTCAAAATAGCAGCAGATGATGCAATATTTAATTTTTTAGAAATACGTCCATCAAACCATAGAAATCCTGATGGTCCTTGTCTGCTGGGGAGTGCACACTCCATAATAAGAGGAAGCATTTCATATTTCCTTGGTCTTGTATTTTTTATCCTGTAAGACCCCAAAGGTTTTTCAATCAACATCTCCTTAATAAAGTTTACCTCTTCTTTGGAGCCATAGGAACCATCTTGATTATAAATTGTGGCAGTTTGAGAACCATTGGAGATGGTACATCTCCCTTGAGACCAGACTGGTCTAGCATCCACAGTGGCTAACCATCTTCTCCCTAGAAGTAGATCATAGATGTCAGATTCATCCCCTATATCTTCAAAAGCTACTACAATAAAGTTAGCAGCTACAGTTATGCCCTCTGTATTAACAGGCACTTTAGTTACCACACCAATAGGGGTAATCTTAGCATTATAAAAAGATCTTAATAATATAGAAGCTTTCTTGTCCACCTCGAAACCACATTTTTTCATAATGTGATATGGCATGATGTTTAGGGGGGATCCCCCATCAAGTAACACATTTGAGAAGGTATAACCTCCTAAAGCAGCTGAACATGTGAATGCCCCAGGGTCTTCTTCATTCTGTGCTAGAACAAGGTTAGTGGCATCAGAAAAATTCACACAAGCATTTAATATCTCACCACCAGTTTGCTGCAGTACTCTTTTTCTATAACTATGTGCAATCCTTAGCAATGTGAAAAGATCCACACTTACTTTGGAATTTTTGAGCAAAACATCAACCTCATCAAAGTCTTGATCTTTCTTACCATATTTTTGCTGAGGGGGTGGAGCTATGATTTGAGCAGGTGATTCCACCACAGGTGGTGAAGACCTGGCAGTGGAATGCCTACTTGATTCAGCATGTACATGAGCTTCATTCATGCTTCTAGTTTGCACCACCATAACTTCTTCAGATTTAGGAACTTCTGTAGCTTGAATAAACCTTATGGAGGTACTTGATTCAGCAAATCTCACGGGAGGTTTAGGCTCTGATCTCTTTTCTTTTTCCTGCTTAGCAAAATATTCCTTAACAGCACACCTAACATCAGTATGGCCAACTTCTTTACAAAAAGAACAAACAGGACATTCCTTTCCAAAGTGGCCTTTTCTATTGCATTTAGGACACACTTGCCAATAGCAAATTTCTGATGGATGAGAATTCCTATTGCAATGAATACATTCAGGGTAAGTTTTACCTGTTCTTGTAGCCTTGAGTTCAACCAATTGTTTGGTTATTTCTGCTAAAGCTTCAGTAACCTTAGATAGGTCTGATTTGACCTCTGCAACTTGAGAATTAGCTTCCTCCTCTTTAGATTTTTTCTTTTCTTTCTGTATGGCATAAACTGGAATGGAAGGGTGATGATCATAATGTGCATCAGTAGCATCAGGGTAAAAAGGATCATGGCTATGGTGAGAAACATGATGCTTGTCAGGCAAAGTAGAGAGCATCTGAGTTAGGTCAGCGGTTTTGGCAAAAACTTTGTATATAGAATCAAATCCTTCAGCACCTTGGATCTTGAGCAATTTCCTTTGGATATCTGGTCTTCTTTCCAAACCATTGATGAAAGCAGTAACTAAAAAAAGGGTTGGGATTGTGTTTGGTGATGGGGCCTAGTCCCCAGGTTTTAGATGGGTTGTTGCCCTTGCATGTGCCGTCCCATAACCCGTTGGGTTCCCGTGGACGTAAAAATTCATCTTATCTTATCTTATCTTATCTTATCTTTGACACCTGCTCATAAATGTGCTAAACCTTTCTTTGTACCGATTCACACTTTCTCCTGCATGCATAGAAAAACCTTGCAACTCATTAACCAAATCTTTTGGAGCAGCCAACTTACCAAATCTATCCAGAAACTTCTTGATGAGTTCATCCCATGAAGTGGTACCCAATAACTTTTCATAAGTTAACCAAGCACCAGCTTCACTCTCTTCTTTGAAACATTTTTCAAACGCTGAAAGCTTGCAGCCTTTCTTGAAACCATAATCCCTGTAATGATCCTCAAATATTCTCAGGAAGTTGTTAGCACTCATACTGGAATCAAAAGTAGGCAAAGGAACAGGAACATTCAACTCAAATTGGTATGGCATGTTTTGAAGCAGGCTAGTTGAGAAACTTGAAGGCAATGGCCTTTCTCTGCAATGATCTGGTGCATCAATATCTTCTAATGGTTCTTGTTCTAGTGGAAATTTTTGCTTTGGAGTCATGAGTTCCGAAATCCAGGAAAATCTCGGTAGAACCTCCAAGATGTTGACCCTCAACCTGGCAAGAGAGTCAAACACAAGAAGCCAACTTAAGTTTGTGCTCAAGTTGGGGTTAGAACCTCCAGATCACTTAAGGTGATCAGTCTACACAAGAATTTCTCAAAGAAAAAGCTCAAATATCAAGTATTCATACCTTTCCCAATTCAAGAATATGGAATCCTCACTCAAATTGATGTAGCTCTCATAGGTGGATTGATTTCTAAGGTCAAATGATTGTGACTTGTACAGAAAAGTTATAGGTAAGCAAGGGAGAAGATCTTGACCAAGTCTGAGTTCTAATCTGCAAGATATTCGATCTCAAAGTTGGGTCAATTTTTGGTCAATACCAGTCAAAACTATAGACAGATCTCAGGATTTTGTAACTTGAGTTGCAGAGGGAATTTTTGAGAGATTCCAAAACTGAGGTGAAGTATAGGTCCCAAAGGTGAGGGGCACGCAATCAAATCATATTTTGAATCATTAAAACTATTTTTTTGGCACTGTTTGGTGAGTAACAGTCTAAAATTGTATCAGACAGAAACTTGATAACTTGAGTTTGGAATGGTTTTTCTTCAAACTTTTTGTGCACACAGGTGCAAATATGATGGGAAAAGAAGGGCAAGTTATCATATGCAAGAAAAAATGATGGAATATCTTACTGTAAAAATGTTGGTGAGGCAAAAATACTAAAAGATCATGACAATCAACTTTTTAAGCACTTGGCAGGCAATTTTCATTGATATGAAGGTAATACAAGGTAAATAGAGGTCTCAAGATAATAAATCAATCATCAAAATGTCTCAGGAGGTCATAAAATAATATCATAACATGAATATCAGTCCAATTTTCTCAAATCGAACTGTGGAACACTCAGATACTTCATAAACGTCTTCAGATCATGCTCAGCATGTATCAATGTTGAGGTTTGATGCGTCTGGGCCTTTAGAAAGTTGTGTGTCGATCACCCCAATTATATTTTCAAAATTTTATGAATCCAGAATCTTAGGCTTTGATTATGGGTTTGTTGGGTAGCTAAGAGGCGGGAAAAGAAGATTCGGGAGGAATTTAAGGCAGAAACTGAGGCCTCTGGCCGATTCGAAGGTTTTTTTATAATTTTAGGGTTCATGGAGGGAATCTCGCGAGCATCTTTCGAGTATATTTTCGAGATTCTGGCCTTTTAAAAAATCAATTTTCAATGGTTTAAATGGAAAAATCAACCTTTGGGTTTTGGGAATCTTCTAGGGATCTTTTTGGGAGCATATCTGGCCTTGCCACGTGGCATAGGGCATCCCTATGGTATCTAGAATGATACCTAAGTTATTCACCTAGGGTTTTGATATTCCATAATAGAATTTATTTTTCAAAGGCAAAGGCCAAAAAAATGAAATGGGAATATGAAATAGAAATGAGTTTATGATAAGATGAGGGAAGAGTTGAGGAATCAAGGCAAAAAATGAGAGAAGGCATGGGGAATGGAGATGGGAATGGTTTGGGGGCAAAAGATTCTAGATTACCATGGGGTCTTCCAAACTCTAACTTCCAATCTTCAAAAAGTATCTTCCAATCTTCTTACCCAAAATCTTATAAGCATCCTTTGACCTCAAATGAAGTATTCCTTATGGGAGTTGACCTTGAAGATAAATATCCTTTGACCTTCACACCAATGTTGACTACCAAGTTCTTCTTTGACTTAGCCCTCCTAACTTCAACATATGAACCAACAATTAGTATGTTGCCCTTTGGGGGCAACAGAAGGCTAAGAAACTTAATCCTGCTATCAATGCTGGACATATTACACTGATTCCTAAAGTGGAGAATCCAATACAATTGGCAGATTGGAGACCTATCTCATTGACAAATACAACATATACAATTCTGGCCAAGATCCTTGCAAATAGATTGAAACCATGTCTTCATAAGCTTATTAGCCCATGTCAAACAACCTTCTTACCCCAAAGAAATATCTTGGAGAATTACATTGGGGCAGCTGAGGGATTGCATTGGAATGAATTATCAGATCAAAGGTGTATGCTACTTAAGCTGGATTTTCAAAGGGCATATGACACAATAAATTGGCAGTTTTTGGAAAGAGCAATGAAACACCTGGAAATCCATGAAGATGTATATCAGAAAATATGGAGTTTGAACTGTACAACATCCTCAGCTCTAATTAGTAATGGATGTCCAAGTAAACAATTTCAGTATAGGCGTGGAGTGAGGCAAGGATATCATTAGCTCCATATCTATTCTTAATTGTTGCTGTGTTACCAGGATGGCTATATATCTTCAAAAACAAGGGAAAATAACTACTTTGGAGATGCCAGAAAACCAAGAGCCTTTTACCATTATGCAGTATGCTGGTGACACATTTGTTTTTCTCAAGTATGGGGATAAGAGTTTGGAGAATTTCTTGTCTGCAATTGATAGCTTTGGTAAGGTCTCAGGGGTTACTGTTAGTCCTGTACGTCTAGGTACGGGACTATTCTTGAAGACCACAGACCAGGGCGAGAATGAGACACCAGATCAATCATCGGGTAGTAGACCCACGCCCCCGCCGAAGACCACGCAGAAGACCGCGCTCGGGTCCAAGAAGAGAGCCAGAACGGATAAATGACGGCCCCTGTGGAAGTACAGTTCAACGTCAGCGAGATTCCAGGCACATCAAGAAGGCGCTGCTAGATTCCCTGAAAATCAGGCTCTGATCCAGGAGTTGGTGGCAAGATCTGCCACACAACTATTTTGGGCCCAAGGCCGTTGTACTATATATATGAGTAGAGATAGAACTCATGTTTTTAGATGAGCATTAGCCCTTATCTCTTGTTTTTTCTCTCGATTCCTGAGAGCTCCTGTATGCACAATGATATCAAGAAAGTCAGCTTTATCTTCATTGTTGTGTGTTGATCCAGTCTTATCTTTTCTTTCTGTTCTCTTGCAAAATCCAGCGTGACACTCAGCCAGGATTCTCCTATTTGATCCCAGAGTCCTCACAGAGGGTTGTCTTGCAGGAGATCCCGAACCCAGACCCTACACACTGTCGCCGCTGTCGGGTCTCATTCTCTTTTCTCTCTTCTCAATATGTCTGCTCGTGCTTTCACTCCTGAGGAACTCCTTAGCCAAACGGCGGCAAGATTGGAGCGCCATCTGTTATGAACATGTTAAGATACATGGGGCAAAAGGTAAACTAAAATAAAAATCCTTAGCTATGCAAACAAATCCCTCATTAAAGAGGTGAGGTGGCATGGCCCGATTGGGTGGGCAAGCCAACAGCCATGGGGCTGGGTTGTGGCATGGGCAGCCTCACGAATCCCCCCTTTCAGAGGTCGACTTGATCCCAAGAGGGATCTAGAAGCTAGGAGATGGATCGATTTGGCCAAATAGGCCCTTGGGCTTCAGGGGGAGCCCTTCATATCCCAGTTTGGGGCTCTGTATATAAGACCCATCTTCTCTTGAAGTGGGCAGCCTGCTAGAAACCTGCTGTAAGCAAGTTCTTGGGCAAAAATCTGATTGCAAACATCAATCTAAGTCTTCAAGGAAGACTGCAACACCGTGGGGGGATCAGGGATCCCGAGGGCTGAGGAGGAAGGTGTAGATTGATGCGCTTTGTGGCATCTTGTAAGCCAAGATCCATTACATTGGTATCAGAGCCTGAGTTTGGGGCTGATATGGAGAAGGAAATCATGGCAGAAGATCCCCTTATGGGCCTGGTTTCCCTTATCCCGGAAGAAGGAGAAGACCTTCTTGATGAGCTTGCTCCTATGGAAGAAGAGGTGAGGGATTAGATGAGCTCACCTCTAAATTGCGTCAGGAAGGATTGGAAGCCCATGATTCCCCATTCATACCGGAAGGATTGAAAGATCCTGATCCCTTTAACTTTCAAGGGGAATTGGATTATGCCAAAGCAAGAATCCGCGAATTAATGGGGCAGGTTGCAGAAACAAAAATTGAGCAAGCACATACTAACCAATTGCTCAAGAGTTTGCAACTTCAGTTAACCAAGCAAGCTAATGATGCAGCAGAAAGAGAGAAGAAATTGTTTGACACCATAGCCCGATTATTGGCAAGGGGCCCAGGGGGCACCAATGCCAATGGGGGACCTAACCAGGCTCAGGGAGCCCGAGTTAACCAGGCTCAGGGAGCCCGGGGAAGGGTCTTAACCCAAGCAAACCCCTCTCATGTAAACCCAACTATGGTTGCAAACCAAATTAGCCAAGCTCAAGGAGCTGGAACTAGGACAATGGATGATCCCACTGAGGGAGTAGAAGTTCTAGCAGCCTTGTCTCTTGAAGAGGTTAAGGGGCTAGAAAAAAGAGATCATCCTGAATTCTGTGCACAGAGTCAGCAGAACAAGCCATTCAATGGCTTAACTGGTTGGAAACTTATTTTTGAGCCACTAAGAAGGGAGATGCAGCCAGGGTGCTACATGCTGCTCTCCAGTTGCGAGGGGCTGCTGCTTCTTGGTGGGGGATCCTCATGGGGAGAGGAGTAGAGATAAATAGTTGGGCAGACTTTTGCAAATTCTTTAAGCAAGAATACGCCCCTCACCATGAAAGCATCCGACAAACAGGCACCTTACAGCAATACATCAACACTTTGAGAGGTGTATTTGCAAGGATCAAGGATATGCCAGCACGGATGCAAGTTAGTTATTTTGAAGCCTTAGGGCACACATTAGGCAGGTAAATCCAGGGGATTTTGAGTTTGCCGTGTCCCTAGTACGCACATTAGCAAGCTCCCCAAGGGAGGAGGGGGAGGAAGAGAGCAAGAAAGCTCGTCGCTTCCAAGAATGGAAGCAAAGAAAACTTGAAAATAAGCAAGGAGGGTCGAATAAAAGGGCTAGAGTAGCCCAAGTTAACCCTCCAAGCAATGATAAAGGCAAAGGGGATGCCTCTTCAGGGAAGAAATCCACTAAGCCGTTTGCTTGCTACAATTGTGGTGCAAAAGGGCATATGGCCAGGGATTGCCCAAAACCCCATAAGGACAAGAAGGCGATGGCCGCTACAACCAAGCAGGTTGAAGGAGGAACCAAGCAACTCTCTGCCATAGCTCGGGGGGAGCCCAGTTCAGTAAGTAAGGAAGATAACTTTGCCGGGCAAGTTATCTGTTTACTTGGAAAAATAAATAATAGAAATGTTATTGTTCTTGTTGACTCTGGGAGTACTGACAATTTCATTTCTGCAGACTTAGCACAAGAACTAAACATGGAATTGGTTCAAGTGGCACCATACGAAATTGAGACTGAAGCTGGGAAACAGGCTCAGCATTGGAGCCACGGGGTGGCTGGTGTGCACTTGACCATTGGGGATTATGAGGAAACAATGAGTTTTGACTTAGCAAAACTGGCCAGATTTGATGTGGTTCTGGGTATCAAATGGCTTCAAATGGTTAATCCTCCTATTGATTGGAAAAAACACTTGTTAGTTATTTCCAAAGGAGGGAAGGAAATTACCCTTCAGGGTACTTCTTATGTAGTTTCCCCCAAGTTAATAACGGCTATGCAAGCCAAACGTTGTTTCCGTTCCAACATTAAAAATATCTTGTCTATGTTCTTGACTCCCCCATAGATTCAAAGCAAATAAATGCTATGGACAAGGATGACAAGCTTGAGAGTTTGCTTATAAATATAGGGATGTGTTCCCGGAAGAACTCCCGGAAGGAGTACCATTAAGAGAAATCTCCCATGAGATAGATTTGGAACCAGGAACTAAGCCAATGGCCAGGGCGCCATATAGACTTAGTCCCCTGGAGCAAGAAGAAGTCAAAAGACAAATTCAAGAATTGCTCCAAAAAGGTTTCATAAGGCCTAGCAAGTCCCCATTTGGGGCGCCTGTCATCCTTGTAAAGAAAAAGGATGGGAACATGCGCATGTGTATCGATTATAGGGCTTTGAATAAAGCCACTATTAAAGATCGCTACCCCATGCCTAGAATTGATGATATCATGGATCGATTAGTGGGAGCAAAATATTTCTCCAAGATCGACCTAAGAAGTGGATATCATCAAATTAGCATTAGGGAAGGGATGAACCCAAAACGCCTTCGAACCAACCAAGGGCATTTTGAATTTGTGGTCATGCCCTTTGGATTAACAAATGCCCCAACCACGCTTATGCGGGCTGATGAATACTGCCTTTCAAGGGTATTTAGACAAATTTATCCAAATATTCCCGGATGATATCCCGATTTACTCAAGGAGTAAGGAGGAGCATTTGGAACACTTGGAAAGGTATTGATGATGCTCCCGAGCACAAACTTTATGCCAAAATCTCCCAATGTGAATTCCTAAAACAGAAGTAGCATACCTCTGGACATATAGTCTCTCGAGAAGGGCTTGGCCCCGATCCGCATACAAAGTACGAGCCATAAGAGAATGGCCAGAACTTATAGATGTTCCGGATGTAAGGAGTTTTCTAGGTTTAGCCACTTATTATAGGAAATTCATTCCAAAGTTTTCAAAGGTGGCTACCCCCCTTACAGACCTACTTAAGAAAGGGCAACCCTTTGTATGGGGAAAGGAACAAAAGATAGCCTTTGAACGAATCAAGGGTTTACTTTCAAGTGAACCAATTCTACAAATTCCGGATTTAAATTTGCCCTTTGAAGTTTACACGGATGCATGTGGACAAGCTCTGGGAGCAGTTCTAATGCAACAAGGGCATGTTGTGGCTTATGAGAGTCGCAAATTAAACCCGGCAGAAAAGAATTATGCCACATATGAACAAGAGTTGTTGGCTATAGTTCATGCCTTAAAAACTTGGCGGCATTACTTAAGGTCAGGGACCAATAAAGAGCCACGCAAGTTTATTGTGTTCACTGATCATAAACCATTGAAATTTCTGCAAAGTCAAGCAGAAATAAGTCCTAGACAAGCGCGCTGGTTAGATTTCTTACATGAGTTTCACTTTGAAATTCGACACACCCCTGGGAAAGATAACCCAGTTGCAGATGCACTTTCCAGAATAAAATACATTAATGGAATGGCATCTCTAGAATGGGATCGCTTCCAACAAATCAGGGATTTGTATGAGAAGGATCAAGATCTAACCAAAAGAGAATGTTCTCTCTGGACGCAAAGATGGTTTATGGTTCTATAAAGGACGCATTTATGTTCCCTTAGTAGAGAATCTTAGGAAGGAGATTCTGTATGAATTCCATAATACCCCGCAAGCAGGGCACGGGGGGGAGTGGAAGACATACGAATTGATTAAAAGACAATTCTTTTGGCCTGGTATGAAACAAGATGTAAAATCTTATGTATCACAGTGCCCAGTATGTCAGGCGGTAAAAACGGATCATGGCAAAATGCTAGGATTATTACAACCGTTGCCCATACCTTTGGAAAGGTGGGAATGCATAAGTATGGATTTCATAGTTGCACTCCCACGTTCCAATCGATAACACACCCAAGTGCTAGTGATGGTCGATTGTCTGACAAAGTATGCAAAGTTCTTAGCATTACGGGGTGATGCTACTGGACAGGATGTGGCCAAAGAGTACCTACGGGTTGTGTACCCTATGTTTAGTCTGCCACGAAGAATTGTGAGCGATCGAGACTCCAATTCACAGGGCACTTTTGGAAAGATTTCATGAGGGGCTGGGAGTAAGCCTCAGTATGAGTAGTGGAAACCACCCTCAAACTGATGGACAAACCGAACGAATTAACATGATCCTGGAGGATATGTTTAAGAAGTTTTGTGTTTGAAAAACAGTCCAAGTGGGAGGAATATTTGCCCTTTGTGGAGTTCGCTTACAACAATGCATACCATACAGGAACCAAAATGAGCCCCTTTATGGCAATGACGGGTAGAAACCCAAGGTCATATACTGGGACTAACCAAGCCTTGAAAATTGATGCGGCTATCCATATGTTGGAAGATATGCAAGCCATATTATATCAATGTAGGGCCAACCTAAAGAAGGCTCAAGATCAAGCCAGACTAAATAATAATAATAATAATAATAATAATGGGCTTTAACGTCCACGGGAAGCCGAAGCTTATGGGACAATTTACAACACACCCAGATGGGTCCTGCCCCCACCACTGTACATGGCTGAAGTGGGTCCTTCCCCCACCAACTTTACAATGCATAGTCACTTTCACAACGAGGCCAACAAACATCATAGAGAGGTAACCTTCAAGGAAGGTGAATATGCATTCTTACGAATAGTCTACCCCTCGGCACTCAAGGTTGGGACCTTGAAGCCACTGGTCAAGGGAAAGATTCCCAAATTGACGCCCCGACATGCTGGACCCTTCAAAGTGTTAAGAAGGATCAATGAGACAGCATATGAGTTGGAGCTTCCAGATGGAATAGGAGTGCATCCTGTATTCCATGTAAGCCAACTCAAGAAAGCAATATTGTCCACGGACAATGTAATTGCTCCAGCGACAATACCCCTAGCCCTTACTGAGGTAACTCCTGAGGCGATTCTAGACACTCGCATTCGGAAGCTGCGCAATAGAGATATTGCAGAGTACTTGATCTTGTGGCTAGGTCAATCACTCTCCGAGGCCACATGGGAGAGTGAAGAGTACGTGCAGCAAAACCCTCATTTAACTCAAAATCCGTAGAGGCCACGGAAAGATTAGCTGAGTCAATGTGTACCTAGTACAATAAATCATGGGTTTGCATCAGGGATGGCAAGTAAGGACATCTGCAAACTATGAGCTACGAAACCATGGTCACGAGGTGACCCGGGGAACGGGGGACTAGATGACGAAACTATGGTCACAAGGTGACCCAGGGAACAGGTTTTGAAATACACTCCCACAATCCTTGGGGACCAAGGATTTGAAAGGGGGAGGTATGTTATGAACATGTTAAGATACATGGGGCAAAAGGTAAACTAAATTAAAAATCCTTAGCTATGCAAACAAATCCCTCATTAAAGAGGTGAGGTGGCATGGCCCCGATTGGGTGGGCAAGCCAACAGCCATGGGGCTGGGCTGTGGCATGGGCAGCCTCACGAATCCCCCCTTTCAGAGGTCGATTTGATCCCAAGAGGGATCTAGAAGCTAGGAGATGGATCGATTTGGCCAAATAGGTCCTTGGGCTTCAGGGGGAGCCCTTCATATCCCAGTTTGGGGCTCTGTATATAAGACCCATCTTCTCTTGAAGTGGGCAGCCTGCTATAAACCTGCTGTAAGCAAGTTCTTGGGCAAAAATCTGATTGCAAACATCAATCTAAGTCTTCAAGGAAGACTGCAACACCGTGGGGGGATCAGGGATCCCGAGGGCTGAGGAGGAAGGTGTAGATTGATGCGCTTTGTGGCATCTTGTAAGCCAAGATCCATTACACCATCAGCGTCGAGAAGCTGTTTGCAACATGTACGATCCTGACTATGATATTGAGGGGGGTCGTGTCCGCTCAAGAGCTCAGTCGGCGCCGCCTACCCCTCGTGTCCATTCTCGCCCAGGGTCCCACCCTGTTTGCAAGCATTGCTCTCAACCCCAGTTGCCCCACCATACACCGGTACAACCCACTCCTCATTACTTCCAAACTCCAGAAAGCACTTACATTCATATCCCTTCTGGTCACGCTCCCTTGCTTTCGCAACCTTCTTCTCCTCCTGCGGGGATGGGCTATCCTCATGTCTCTTTCGGTCCTCCCCATGTCTATGAATATCAGTCCTCCCCATCCTTTCAGCACGCAGTCCATGTCTACAATCTCACTGATCTCAAGTTAAATGAGGACGGCTCCCACGGTCCTTCACCAATGGACGTTCCTTTCTCTGGACCCCCTGTTCCCAGCCCACGGCTGTACCACAAAGCTATATTCCAGCTTATGCTCTGCCTATCTACACGCAAGGTCCACCTCCCACTCCTGTCCAAAATCTTAAGCTGACATATCCCACTTTTGAGAATACCAAAGGAAAGCCCCTTGATCAAAGTGCCCAAGCTCACATGGAAGAATTCGAGGCATTGGTTATTGTCAATGGCCACACTCAACCTCAACTCAAGTTCCACATCTTCTCCACCACGCTGCATGGAGCCCCTCATCAGTGGCTCATGACTAACAAAAGCCATTGGAAACAAAACTGGCAAGAGATGAAGACGGCATTTCTCTTCCATTATGGCACCACGGACGATGATCAGCAACTTCTGAAGCAACTTAATGATCTTCAACAACAACCCGAGTACCCCACGCAAAGCCAGATTCTTGTATGGTTTCTGCAGGATCTTCCTTCTGCCATTCGTCTCATGACTGAGTATCTGCGTCCCAAGATCTTGGAGCAGGCAATTGAATTAGTAAACCACTCTGTGAATGTATCCTCTCGGGGAGTTGCACTCACGGAGCTACCCTTCATGCCTCTTGTCATGGTTCCTCAGAATGCGGTCCAGACCCAACAATCTGCTCCTCCTCAACGCAGCCAAATTTGGTGTCACATTTGTAAGTATCAAGGTCATCTTGCCACCAATGAGTGTAATTCCACCAATGGTCCACCTCACTGTAAACGTTGTAATATGTGCAATCATGCCACTGAAGAGTGTACTCGAGCATATCCTACACCCTTCAGGCAGAAAATGGTCTTCCAGGTGCAGACCATGCCACAGCAACAACCACCCGCAAGCTCAACCAACTATAAAACTCTAAGTGAGGTATATTTGGTTTTAGTTTACAGTTCAAGGCATGTATCATATTTTACAAGCCTTATCATGACATCAAAATAAAACATTAGAATACATACCTTCAAAGAAACTTCTCGCCTGAATCCTCTTTGCCAAGCTTTAGCTCTACCTAAGAAATCTCTGCAGGTCTATTGCAAGAGAGTCATACGAATGGTCTTCCTTCCTTTGATCCTAGACTAAAAGAACGAATGCGGATAGAAAAAATGGAAAAGAGCATACCAAAGCTTAGCAGTTTCCAGGTCTATCTCTGGAAACTCTGAGAACTTAGGAAGAAGCAAGTTAATCCAAAAACTCTGAAAACTCTAGAAGAAAACTTTGATAACTCTGAAAAACTCAGGAAGAAGCTTGAGTCGCCATACCTAATCCAAGAAGCAAGATACGGTTGTGGAAAAAAGAGCCTGCTGGAGCCAAAACTTGAGAAAAACTTGCTGGCTTGAGTCGAAACCTGCAAAAAGCTTGATGTCTCGGCTGGAACCTGCATTGTTTCGACCATTTTCAGATTAGTAGAATTTATTTTTTTCCGGTCGAGCCTATGCGTGCAGCTCGGATCTTTTTGTCAGATGCATCCTAACTATCACAATTTTGCATCTAATCCCCCTTTTTTTTTTCAATTTGTCTTTTTTTGGTAACTTCCAATATGTGTTGACACTATTCATTAACCTAGAAAATACACGTGCCTCAGAAAAATTGCTATGCTATACATGCATAGGCAAAGACTTCGAATCAAAATTTGTGTGCCATACACGCACAAACCAATACCTGATAAAAGAGTAAGATGTCTGAGCCATCATTAGTTATTAGGATATTGTATTTAGGATAGATGTCAAAGGGATAGATGATTTGCGAAGAATAGAAGACAAAATAATGGTGTTCAATCTAATATGGAAGCCAAAAATAATGATGATGAGGAAAATCCTTATAGTATTTTGCAAACCTTATAGTATGTTGCAAACCTTATAGTATAGAAAAGTGCAAACCTTATAGTATTTTGTAAACCAAAACTTATACAACCATACTCTACAAATGTGACCGCTATCTACGGTCTAGATCGAAGAATAACTCATAAATATGCCCATCCAACAGCTCTCGATACCCCTTGAAGTACCAGTTTTGTGGTCCTCTGCGCTTGTGCGACGGACATACACTGCACACCCCAGGCATAACCTCTTTTGCTGCAATTGTGCGCTGAAGACATTTGGCCTTGTCCAATGATGCAATAGCAACCGGTGATAACATCTTTGCAGTGGATTCCTCCAAGTTTCGAGACTGCTCTGGGGCCAAAATCCTGCTTCACTGCCAAAAAGGTTCTGACAGAATGCATTCTAACTCCAGGAATCCTTTTCTAAAGCACAAAGCATTCCTTTCCTGAAGTATAGGTTGCAAAGTTCTCTTCTTATCGGCAGTTTGGATGCATGATGCGAGTCCTCAATCTGCAATATGATTTTCAACCTAACATTTTTTATTATGAGTTCTAGATTCTCATAACTTGCAAGGAACAAATTGGAAGAGCCCAGCTTTATCTGATACCACTTTGACAACATTGTCGCATTGTTATACGTACCACTCTTCATGGCGAGATCTGTTGAGTGGACATGTCGTCTAACATGCCAGTCGGGTCAGTTTATGAGCGCCTGGAAGGATGGTGCGGTCTGGTACCTGTTTGTGATGTAATTTTTTATTGCTCCTGTGTGCGATATGGTTTAGTGCTGGTTTTGAGAGTTGAAGAAACAAAAATATTGCAAGTTTATGAGAGTTGAATTGGAAGAATACACCTTTGCGGCAGATTCCTCCAGCTTTCGGGCCTGCTCCGGGGCCAAAATCCTGTTCCACTGCCGAAAAGGTTCTGACAGAATGCATTCTGCCTCCGAGCATTCCTTTCCTCAAGCTATTCCGGCCCAGCTTCATGTGGAGCACTAGCTGGCAGGCCGCAGTGCTTGATGTCGAGCTTGTTTATGAGTGTGGCTTCTCTTGCACAGGAGGGTCGAGGACCATATGTCCAATCGAGACCATAGGGTTTGTCGTGGCATTTTTTTTTCGGTCAAGCCTATGCGTGCAACTTAGATCTTGTTGCCAGATGCATCCTAACTATCACAATTTTACATCTAATCCCATTTTTTTTTTGTTTCAATTTGTCTTTTTTTGGTAACTTCCAATATATGTTGACACTAATCATTGACCTAGAAAATATACGTGCCTCAGAAAAATCGCTATGCTATACAAGCATAGGCAAAGACCTCGAATCAAAATTTGTGTGCTATACACGCACAGACATATACCTGATAGAAGAGTAAGATGTCTGAATGCCATCATTACTATTTAGGATATTGTATTTAGGATCAATAGTTAGATGTCAAAGGGATAGATGATTTGCGAAGGAAATCTGCTCATCCGAATAGAAGACGAAATAATGGTAGTCAATCTAATATGGGCAGGGAAGCCAAAAATAATGATGATGAGGAAAATCCTTATAGTATTTTGCAAACCTTATAGTATGTTGCAAACCTTATAGTATAGAAAAGTGCAAACCTTATAGTATTTTGTAAACCAAAACTTATACAACCATACTCTACAAATGTGACCGCTATCTACGGTCTAGATCGAAGAATAACTCGTAAATATGCCCATCCAACAGCTCTCGATACCCCTTGAAGTACCAGTTTTGTGGTCCTCTGCGCTTGTGCGACGGATATACACTGCACACCCCAGGCATAACCTCTTTTGCTGCAATTGTGCGCTGAAGACATTTGGCCTTGTCCAATGATGCAATAGCAACCGGTGATAACATCTTTGCAGTGGATTCCTCCAAGTTTCGAGACTGCTCTGGGGCCAAAATCCTGCTTCACTGCCAAAAAGGTTCTGACAGAATGCATTCTAACTCCAGGAATCCTTTTCTAAAGCACAAAGCATTCCTTTCCTGAAGTATAGGTTGCAAAGTTCTCTTCTTATCGGCAGTTTGGATGCATGATGCGAGTCCTCAATCTGCAATATGATTTTCAACCTAACATTTTTTATTATGAGTTCTAGATTCTCATAACTTGCAAGGAACAAATTGGAAGAGCCCAGCTTTATCTGATACCACTTTGACAACATTGTCGCATTGTTATACGTACCACTCTTCATGGCGAGATCTGTTGAGTGGACATGTCGTCTAACATGCCGGTCGGGTCAGTTTATGAGCGCCTGGAAGGATGGTGCGGTCTGGTACCTGTTTGTGATGTAATTTTTTATTGCTCCTGTGTGCGATATGGTTTAGTGCTGGTTTTGAGAGTTGAAGAAACAAAAATATTGCAAGTTTATGAGAGCTGAATTGGAAGAATACACCTTTGCGGCAGATTCCTCCAGCTTTCGGGCCTGCTCCGGGGCCAAAATCCTGTTCCACTGCCGAAAAGGTTCTGACAGAATGCATTCTGCCTCCGAGCATTCCTTTCCTCAAGCTATTCCGGCCCAGCTTCATGTGGAGCACTAGCTGGCAGGCCGCAGTGCTTGATGTCGAGCTTGTTTATGAGTGTGGCTTCTCTTGCACAGGAGGGTCGAGGACCATATGTCCAATCGAGACCATAGGGTTTGTCGTGGCATTTTTTTTTCGGTCAAGCCTATGCGTGCAACTTAGATCTTGTTGCCAGATGCATCCTAACTATCACAATTTTACATCTAATCCCATTTTTTTTTTGTTTCAATTTGTCTTTTTTTGGTAACTTCCAATATATGTTGACACTAATCATTGACCTAGAAAATATACGTGCCTCAGAAAAATCGCTATGCTATACAAGCATAGGCAAAGACCTCGAATCAAAATTTGTGTGCTATACACGCACAGACATATACCTGATAGAAGAGTAAGATGTCTGAATGCCATCATTACTATTTAGGATATTGTATTTAGGATCAATAGTTAGATGTCAAAGGGATAGATGATTTGCGAAGGAAATCTGCTCATCCGAATAGAAGACGAAATAATGGTAGTCAATCTAATATGGGCAGGGAAGCCAAAAATAATGATGATGAGGAAAATCCTTATAGTATTTTGCAAACCAAAACTTATACAACCATACTCTACAAATGTGATCGCTATCTACGGTTTAGATCGAAGAATAACTCGCAAATATGCCCATCCAACAGCTCTCGATACCCTTGAAGTACCAGGTTTTGTTATCCTCTGCGCTTGTGGGACGGACATACACTTGCACACCCCGGGCATAACCTCTTTTGCTGCAATTGTGCACTGACGACATATAGATGAACTTTTTCCTTGTGAAGGAAACATGGTGAGAAAACAAAAATTACCTCAAAGGGTCTTGGGAAACATCTACTGAAACCTCTCTTGGGCTGTTTGCCATGCAAATCTTGTTTGATATCTTTGAACTTACTTTGATAAGGATGAGCTTGCAGAGAGCTGGGAGAGATCATTACGAAGGTTTAGCCACCATTCTATCACATCATCTGGAAATTTATTGTGTCATTGCTGAAAAGAAACAAACCTAAGATATAAATATTTTGCATACATATCAATAATGGTACTCATAAGAAGTATATCTGATACCCAACCGTCTAACAAAATGCAATCACATGTTTATTTCCCTTGCTCTGCTGCTCCATTGTCGCATGCAATTGCATTCAAGAGGGAAAAGGCAAAAAATATGTTTTGGCATGAAGCCATCGAAAAACAGAGGTCGAAATAGATCACAGGACTAAGTCGGTTTTGTAACGGCTCCCACAGTTTCTAACGATTCTGCTATACCCAAAAATGGGCTCGTCGACCAGCCAGACTTCACAATAGAAGTCTGAAGGAAAATTTCCATATCATTTCTAATTTTCCTAGCCACAATAAGGAATCTAACGATGATAATTATGCCACGCCAATTTTTTGATGATGTGACAGACACATGGACAAGCCAGAATTGCAGTAATGGTTATACGGGGGGTTACGCAAGCCTGCTAAATATTGAAATACTTCAACATAATATGAAAATAGCTTAAAACAAAGAACATTGAATTTTTTAGTAAATTCAAAACAATAAAAAACAATGCTAAAGATGTTAAGCTGACATTCATAATGTATTAAGGCTATAAAACTTTACTATTCAGGCCTATGCGCATATAACCATTTAGTTCTAGAAAATTTACCCTGTACAAGATCTATAGGTGCATAGCCACAAAATTTACCCTGGTCAAGATAGCCATTAACTATTAAACAATTTCACATATTCACACGGGGGGTTACTCCGGGCATCGAGAGCTGTCGGATGGGCATATTTACCCTTTATTCCTCGATCAGGACCGTACATAGCGATCCTCGTTTGTGGGGTATGCCTGTACAAGTTTTTGTATACTGTATATTGAGGTTTGCAAAATACTATAAGGTTTGAAGGAATGTACTTAATGGTGTTAATTTTGTACATGTATTGTAAATTTTTAGGGGCTCTCGCTGCCCTACGTAACCCCCCGTGTGAATATGCACCCAAACCAAAGGGGGTTTCAGGGGGATTTTAATTTAAATGCATTGAATGCAATGGTTGGTAATTATGTGTTGGTTGTTATATCAAAAAAAAATTTGGGCCCTTCGGGCCCTAACAAAAGGAAAAATAGATAAACTTTAAGGGCGTAAATATTAATTATTAATTCAAGAGATTGTATAAAACATCAAGGACATTACATTACATTACATTTTCATTTAATACAATGCATTTTTAGCTGGAAATAGTTGTAACATTTGAAATGCACAAATGGCCATCCAGCGGATATATAGCACGACTGGAGCTGCCTTCTTGAGTTCCTTAGAAATATCTAGCATAGGTCCAGGATCTCCGACATCAAAACAAAGTACTGTATTTTCATAGATTATATCCACAAAACTATTGAAACTTGGAGTATACCTTTTGATCCAAAATGCTCCATGTTTGCACAAATCATCCTTCAAAGTTTAATGATATAGCTTGTAGGAATATGGATATGCAATGTCTAAGATCTCTGCCTTCTTCTGTCTTCAAGTTACAAACCAAAGACAAACTAATTTCAAATCTCAAATGACAAATATAACACGTCCTCATATTTAGTTAGCAAGTTTATATTTAATAGTAGGTTTACTTTACAATCGAGAAACAACTTAATTGTATATATGGATCTCACTGTGTAATGTAATGGCAACAAAAGGTCTCCAAATTATCCGCCCATGTAAAGCAAAGATTTTTTATCGCCACCATAGATTGAAATATCGCCTCCATCCGTCGGGGAGGACTAGCAATGCTTCCTAACCGTGTTTTGAGAAGTTAACTGGTTTCAGTAAGCTATTCAATCAGAGAAATTATACAGAAAATACAGAACGAAATACAAAAAATTTTGAAGCATCCATACAATCCACGTTTATATGCATTGTGCTTCTCACAAGTATAGCCTAACGTCAGTCTATTGCTGAATAATGCAAAATATGTTGGCAATATATGAGTGCATGAGATTAAATAAACATGCATAAAGACAAGCAAAATCTCTACTTTTAGATAGTACTAAGCAAAGAAAGCCATGTGCAATGCAAAATCAGAACACCTTGAAATTGAAGTACAGGATGGTTTGGACCTGAAGCAGCTTGCAGGATATTAGAAAATGATGCTATTATGCTATTATGATGATATTAAAATTATTTACCACTAGTTGCATCTTGTTTGCATGGATATGGGCTGATTGTAGTTGTTGTAGAGGAGAATTATTTATCACTAGTTGCAAACCTGGATTGCAAGGCTGGGAAGGTGATCATTCATAGCTGTAAAAGCTTTGCCATGCTTTATGTCTGCTAGCAATTGCATTTGTTAGAGGAGGCAATTAACTATTGAAACATGAATGATATTAACCTGCAAGAGTTTGAACTCCAGCTAAGCTCCCATTTTGCTTTTGCTCTCTTGCTTGTGATTATGCTTGCATTTCTACAAAGGCCATGTATGTAAAGGCACAATGTTTGCAACCCATAAAACTTAGCATGTTCCTCTGAGAATTCCTGCAACACATGTAGATGCAAATAGGTAAGAAAAATGGAAAACAAAAAGATGTATAGCATCATATGTTGTGTAGAATCAAAAACGTTTACTACCTTTTTGCAATGCGATATCCAAAGTTGACAAGTTTTACATTACATCTCTCAACAAAAATAGTAAAATAACAACAAAGAAGTAATATATTATATTCTCATAAATTGCAATGTTGCCCACATCCAAGCAATTCCAACCGTATGAATGTGTAAAATGTATAATGTCCGAAAAGCTCTTATTTCTACATCCCGCTTTTAGTCATTTAGAGTGCAACTTTACCAATGTGCAATGCGTGAAAGTTCTAAATTGTTAATTCCGATAACCGCTTTTTACGGACTCTTGAGCATTAAAATGCTACATAAAGCCAAGCTAGGACCTGTAATAACAAAGTTTCAAAGTTGTAAGCGAGTTCATTCAAGGCAACCCGGCTTAACAAAGAGTAGAAGGCAAATGAAGAATGGAACACATACACAAGCTCCTTCGACCGCCTATGTTGCGTAATGGCAACTCAGTACATTGTGAAGTGAACTAGAGAGTTCAAATAGAAATAAGTTGCAACCAATTAGTAAGCATTTTCTTGCGCACCAAAGCTGATATATGTAGTCGTACCTTGAACGATGTGGATGGCTTAATCACATGCATGCTTAGAAAAATTTAATGGCGAAGCCCAAAGATTCGATTGCCCATTCTACATCTTGCCATAGAATGACAACAACAATAACCGAGATAGATAGAGGAGGCTTAAATAGCCATGAGCATACACACCGAGAGTAAATACCTCAACACTTCGAAAATTAACATTGCAGAGAGAAAATGAAGATTCGTTATGCTCCAGCATCACTAGAATTCAGTATGCTACAGAATATAGACATTAATAGGTTTATAAGGAAAAAAATAGATCAGCTTTCCTGCATGGATTAAGCGGGCATACATAGCATAAATCCCAGATGACAACCTGCTAGACCTAAGGCTAACCGTTGAAGAAGGATCTGCAAATTACATTTGAATGAAGTGGAATCCGAACACCGCTGGGAAAAGAACTAGCAATGCTTCCCCGGCCAGGTTCGTCACACTGAACAAAGGCATAAGCCCCAAAGCTGCTTCAATCGATCGGCCTTCCAAGAATCGAAATCCGGAATCTTCTGCCGCTGTTAGGTTATCCAAGGAAAATATTTTAATATCACAAATTTAATAAAAAAACAAACATGCAAGGGGAAATACCTACAACCACAGGATTTGCCTTCTTCTTGGAAATCAATGGCTTAAAAGAAGGTGCACTCTATAAATACTGTTTAGTACATGCAGATGAATACAACGGCTAAATCATAGGAAAACCATGTAAAAAAGCGTACAAAAACACAAAAGAAACCCCCTGTTATAATGCTACATATTCAAGGTCTATGCGCGCATAGGGAATTGACTATACAAAAATTTTCACCGTTAGTGCCTATACGCACATAGGCTTGGTACAAAATTTATAATTATGCGGCTCAGTGCAAACCTGATGGATGCATCAGTTGATGGTATTAACGTAGCATTGGTGTATACTAACAATAGTTAATTTTCCTGATAGTTCAAGGTTCTCATAAATGTGCTTAATGTTTTTTGTTATTATAAGATAGATAGATAGATCCAACAATGCAAGCTTTTTATTGCTAGTCGAGATTCTCTCAGCTGAGATCTGGTTGATGCCCTTATTATATATGTGGGGTATTGGCTTTTTGCTTTATCAAGATCCAGGTATGTATAAAACCATCTGCAAGTTGGCATTCATGTCCCTATTATTACATCCGTGATGTTGTTCAATGATGTGTATTCTTTTAAATAAATGTTTCTTCTTGGTTTAAACACCTAGTTTCACTTTTATTTTGTAAGGTTACAGAGGACAAACCAATTAAACAATTATTCGTAGGTGCAATGGCTACACATTTGGGATATTCACAAGGAAATGCCTCAATATGAATGTCGCAAAGAACAAAAAGTCCGAGCAAATATTGGCCATATCCAATAATGATACACAAAAACATAGCATAGAAAGAAAGGCTTAACTTCAGCTCATAATAACTCTTAGCAAAACTTTAACTTCAAATCTTGAACAAGCCTCCCTTACCTTCAATAAACTTCTAGGCATTATTAATATAAATCAATACCTAAGTTCTATTACCAACTCCCAATTTTGCAATTCATGTCGCTCTCTAAACTATTGCTACCATTTTTTATATACATCTTATCATTCAATGTGACTAGATTTGTCATTAAGGTTCTTGACATGCATCCCATGTTGTCCTCAAGTAACTTATCTCATGCTATCTGTCCACTTCTATACTTTATTTGTTTCTCTTAATTTGTGAAAACATGCAAATGCTTTGATTTCACCTGGCAGAGTTTGACAAGCGGTCTAGTCTGCAGCTAATCTTTTTCTTTTATGCTAATGCAAAAGTCGACTATAAGCAAGTTTCATCTCAAAATAAAGTAGGGAAGGTGCATTTGGACCCATTTCATTCTGCTTTATCTTAACTAAGAGCACACAAATTCGGACAAAATTTAGCAGAAACAACAGAAAGTTCCATATTTTTATTGAAATATATCATCGAGAAGCATAAAAAAAACTCAAAATGGCATTTTCTGCAGCCTTCTAGAAGCATCATCATGATTCTGCAATATACAACTCTAAGTGAGGTATATTTGGTTTTAGTTTACAGTTCAAGGCATGCATCATATTTTGCAAGCCTTATCATGACATCAAAATCAAACATTAGAATACATACCTTCAAAGAAACTTCTCGCCCGAATCCTCTTTGCCAAGCTTTAGCTCTACCTAAGAAATTTCTGTAGGTTTGTTGCAAGAGAGTCATATGAATGGTCTTCCTTCCTTTGATCCTAGACTTAAAAGAATGAATGCAGATAGAAAAAATGGAAAAGAGCATACCAAAGCTTATCAGTTTCTAACTGCAGGTAAAATGCAGGGCTGGTAAAATGCAGGGCATCGGCTCCCATCAGTTTGATTTGGCTGGTAATTTACTGGTAATTAATTTCTATTGCTTCCTAAACCCTACAGGCCCTGCTCCAGGAGGCCTTATGGCACTTTCCAAAAATTTCATGATGGGGCTTCAACCGAGAGCAAAACGTAAACCTGTGATGCAAGGGGCCGTTTTTATGTCTCAAGCGCCAAATGAGAAGGCTTTTACATAAGTAGAAAGGATGCATTGCAGGCCATCAGAAAGAACATGCAACCTATTGAGAGCAAAATGTAAACCTGTGATGCAAGGGGCCAGGGATTTATGTACTGGCGTCAAATGAGAAGGCTTTTACATAAGTAGAAAGGATGCATTGCAGGCCATCAGAAAGAACATGCAACCTATTTTGTGCAGTTCATTGTTGTTTCCAGTATGTCAGAGGATCGATAAAATATCCTTCAAGCACAAATCTGAGCACAAATTCTGACCCTTCTGAAAAACGTATTACCGAATTGGCAAACTGGGTCCAAATGTTGAGGTTTTTGTTGAGAGCCCATTGAGGGATTGGCTTTGTCACCTATAAAAGTGCAAGTAAGAAGAGGTGGGGTTTAAGGTTTAGTTTTTTGTTTGTAAATCATGTTTGTAAATCAGGTGCGGTCTCACCAGTCTGCTAATTTTCATCATTACCTGCTAATTTTCATCATTACCCAGATTCTCACCGAAGGTCATCGAAGGTGGTATGTATTAATTAAATTTTTTTTAGACAAATTAAACAGCAAAGATGTTTGAGATGTATCTAAGTGTATTTCATAAACGAATAAAGTGTGAAAGATGAAGCCAAGCTTGTTGCATCATACTTGATATTAAAACATCCCATTGGATACTATGCAGGAGAATTTGAAGTTCTAGGGGAAATCAATATACCCAACTATTTATGGCCCATATGGAATTTATATTAGTGCTGCTGCATGGCTTGAAGCATTTGATCCATTATTTGGAACATCCCCTTTCATCTTGTATGATTGTACTCCTTCCAGTTTGTCAAATGATATTGGAAACACAGACTTGGGAGTAAGCATGGGATGATGCCTCTTTTCTGCAGACTTGGTTACAGTTGGAACATAAACTATTATGGCTTTTTGCCAGATGGATCTTCAAATACATCTATCAAGAGATTTTAACATTCCCACGGCTCAATGACAAGCAATGATCTGTCTTGCTCTACCTTGCTTTGTTGGATCCATGTTCGATGAATATGGCAATTTTGCCATTGTTATCAACATCATGCTTATTAAGCGTTCAAACTATTGCATCGCTGAACATTATCACATCTTACATCGCTACAATATTGAAGCCTTTAAACTTTATATCATGGTTTTTATTTCTTTTGCTATTTTAAATTCCTAAATAGATAGATATCAATAAAATGTTTCTAATTGTGTCTATAATATCATTACAAATATTTTCTACTTGTTCATCAATTATTAAGGCCCCAAAGGGGCCAAAATGTTTTGGGTTAACACACAAAACCATTACATCCAGCACTCTAATATTAAATCCCCCTTGAAACCCCCTTTGGTTTGGGTGCATATTCACCACGAGGGGGTGGCGTAGGGCAGAGAGCTCATAAAATTATGTTTCGCATGTATAAATCAACACCATGTAGTATATTACCTCAAACCTTATAGTATTTTGCAATTTTGTTATACAGTATAGCAATTTTTGTACATGCATACCCCACAAACGAGGAACTTTATGCATGGTGTAGATTAAGGAATAAAAGGTGAATATGCCTATCCAATATTTGAATCGATGTTCGAAAGTCACCCCCGTTTGAATATGCACCCAAACCAAAGGGGGTTTCAAGGGGGATTTAATATTAGAGTGCTGGATGTAATGGTTTGTGTGTTAACCCAAAAAATTTTTGGCCCCTTTGGGGCCTTAATAATTGATGAACGAAGTAGAAAATATTTGTAATGATATTATAGACACAATTAGAAACATTTTATTGATATCTATCTATTTAGGAATTTAAAATAGCAAAAAGAAATAAAAACCATGATATAAAGTTTAAAGGCTTCAATATTGTAGCGATGTAAGATGTGATAATGTTCACTGATGCAATAGTTTGAACGCTAATAAGCATGATGTTGATAGCAATGGCAGTGCCATATTCATCGAACATGGATCCAACAGTGCAGGTAGAGCAAGACAGAGATCATTGCTTGTCATTGGAGCTCATAAATGTGCTAATGTTTTTTGTTATTATAAGATAGATAGTTAGATCCAACAATGCAAGCTTTTTATTGCTAGTCGAGATTCTCTCAGCTGAGATCTGGTTGATGCCCTTATTATATATGTGGGGTATTGGCTTTTTGCTTTATCGAGATCCAGGTATGTATAAAACCATCTGCAAGTTGGCATTCATGTCCCTATTATTACATCCGTGATGTTGTTCAATGATGTGTATTCTTTTAAATAAATGTTTCTTCTTGGTTTAAACACCTAGTTTCACTTTATTTTGTAAGGTTACAGAGGACAAACCAATTAAACAATTATTCGTAGGTGCAATGGCTACACATTTGGGATATTCACAAGGAAATGCCTCAATATGAATGTCGCAAAGAACAAAAATTCCGAGCAAATATTGGCCATATCCAACAATGATACACAAAAACATAGCATAGAAAGAAAGGCTTAACTTCAGCTCATAATAACTCTTAGGAAAACTTTAACTTCAAATCTTGAACAAGCCTCCCTTACCTTCCCTTACCTTCAATAAACTTCTAGGCATTATTAATATAAATCAATACCTAAGTTCTATTACCAACTCCCAATTTTGCAATTCATGTCGCTCTCTAAATTATTGCTACCATTTTTTTATATACATCTTATCATTCAATGTGACTAGATTTGTCATTAAGGTTCTTGACATGCATCCCATGTTGTCCTCAAGTAACATTCTTATCTCATGCTATCTGTCCACTTCTATACTTTATTTGTTTCTCTTAATTTGTGAAAACATGCAAATGCTTTGATTTCACCTGGCAGAGTTTGACAAGCAGTCTAGTCTGCAGCTAATCTTTTTCTTTTATGCTACTGCAAAGCTGACTATAAGCAAGTTTCATCTCGAAAATAAAGTAGGGGAAGGTGCATTTGGACCCATTTCATTCTGCTTTATCTTAACTAAGAGCACACAAATTCGGACAAAATTTAGCAGAAACAACAGAAAATTCCATATCAACTCTTTTAATTTGGGTTTTTCCGGTTTGGTGAGAAACCTTTTTGGATTTTTTTTTAAGCTATTTCCTAAGGTTTTATGGAGTTTTGGGCGCCGGAATAGATTCCCGATTACCAAAAAAGCAAAAATCAAAGAGATTTATTTCGTATATGGATCCTTTCCTCTCTTATCCGAAAGCAGATGGCAAGAGGAATGCATGCCAGATTGTTGGGACGCCATTTTTTGTTTACCTTTTTTCCGTTTCCGGCCTTCTGGAGCACCTTCTTATATGATTTATATGATTTGAGAATTCGGATTGGGTGCTCCTCAAATTTCTAGACGATGCGTAGTACAGCATGAAAGCCACGTTTTCTCAAGCGTCCAATTTACCAGACTTTTTGGCATGGATGCCATACCTCACTGCATATGAGTTGCAATCTTCGTTTGCGATGCCAGCCTTCTGCCTTTTTCCGATCTACTTTTTTATCCATTTTGTTGACATGCTTTTCAATAGATGCTGTGGGTTTTCGTGATTCAGAGAGGCCAGCAAACTGATGGACAGAGATATTTGCATCTGAAGGTACAAGCTTCTGTCTAGATCATATCTGTCATAGGTTCGAAACAGGATTTTGATATTAGGACAGAGTTTTTTTCAAAAAAAAATCTGAATTTGGTCTTCAGCTATGCCTGCTAATTTATTATGAAATGATTGCAAGCAGAAGGTGTTCTTTATTTTCGATGAATTGTCTTATGCCTGGCTCCAGCCATAAGATTTTGAATCTATAAGTTATTCTACTGGATTTTGAATATCTAGGTTATTGCAATAAGATTTTGATTAGGTCCTTTACTGCTTTCAATCATGGTCTTCACAACGATATTTGTTGTATTTTAATGCAGGTCACGATTGATTGGGAGGCCTCAATTCCAAGCTAATAGATGTCTCTTCTGGTAATATTTAATCCTTTTAGATATTCTTATGATCTATTGGTTGTATTCCTGCTGCATCCACTAATGTTTATGAATTGCAAGTTTACTCTATTTGTGACGATTGATATCTAAACTAGGATGTGCTTCTCCTTTGAGATGAATTTCATACTATGCTTGACAAAGAGTTTGTTTACCTTCCTGTTGTTGTCCAAGGTAAGTTGTTATGTGCATGATCAAATTCTTAAAAAATTGTCGCTAATCTAACCACTTTACAGATTGGCATATAATTATATGCCGAAATGTGTTTGCCAAGCCATGTGGCAAGAATGAATGCCGCCTAGCCAGGTATGTTTCTTTCCCAAAGTCTTTTGTATGCGACTATTGCTCTGGATAATTTTTATCTCTGCTCTTGCTACATCTAGGAGCAATTAAATGAAGAGGAATGTGGTTGCATGCTATTTGTAGTTTGGCATAACAAATACAATAATTAACATTTGCAGATATAATATATTCGATAAGAAAAATAGTCTTTATGATTCACATTTGAGCTTCAATCCTGCTTAGGATTTGTTCAAACATGATTGTCTAAACATGCTTGATCATTTGATTAATGATCTCTTTCTGCAAGATGTCTGCTGATTACTATGCAATTGAGATTGGATTCTCACTTTGCACCCAATGCATAGAGCAATAATGTCCTTGGCAAGGATGGTATTAAGAATGAGGCATATGGAGGAGCTTTTGCATGTTTTGATAGACAAGAACATGGAACTATGTTAGTAGTTGTCCATTTTCAAAGGATTGCCAGAATTTTAAAGAGATGCAGTGAACTACTTTTGGTCCTTCCATAGAGTTTGCGTAGAATCTCTTTGTTTACCAAGTATAGGTGTTTACCACTAAGCTGTGGCTGGAGGTACTCTAGCTTCTTCAAGATGTCATCTTCTTGAGAACACGATGACGTGATGAGAAAAACTATATTGTAGGTACTTAAGGAACAAAATCCATCATGAGAACAACAATGAATTATATTGTAGGTCACTTAGGGAACAAAATCCGAGTGCAGGGGAACCTCTCTTTCTCTTTGGAATTTATGTCCCACGGATCTAGAAACTGCAGCTTGGAATGGTCATCTGAGAATATGTTATTCTATAGTTATATTAGATTTATATGCCACACATACTTCTTCAATTTCTGCTTGAGTGGATCTTCATTTTGGGGCCACAAATAGTGCATAGACCAGTCTTTAATGCTTCCATTATATTTGGGAGGGCTTTCTGGATGTTTTGACGAATAAGGAGCATGGAATTATGTTAATAGCCTTTCCATGTGCATGTACTTGCTCTCCATTTTCAAAGGAGTGCCAGAGTTTTAGAGACATGTTGTGAACTACTTTTGGTCCTAAAATATAGTTTCAAAATCTCTTTGTTTACTCATTATAGTATTTACTATTAAGTTATAGCTGGAGGTACTCCAGCTTCGTCAAGATGCCATCTTCTTGACAGCATGAGGAGCTGATGAGAACGACGAAATGTTGCAGGCCACTTAGGGAGCCAAAATATGAGTGCTTGGGAATCTCTCTTTTTCTTTTTGTATCCTTTGGATCTAGAAACTGCAGCTCGGAGTGCTCATTTGAAAGTATGTCCTTTTGTAGTTATATTAGCTGAATGGAACATGCCCTTCTTCAATTTCTGTGTGAGCTGGAGCTTTCTTTTCGGGCCTGAAATTGCATGAGTGGACCTTTCTTTTGAGGCCATAAATAGCGTGAATAGACCAGTATTTAATGCTTCCATTATGTTTGGGTTTTGAAATAAATATAACCCTATTAAGGCCATATTATAAGTGATTTTTAGTGATGCTTTTAAGAGCTTGCATTAATAAATATTTTCCTCTTTAGTTTTCTTTCTATGCACTAGAGCTTCAATTGCATTTTCATTATAAAGGCTCTTCTTACCTACTAAGGGCTCCTTTTTTTTGAGATTTTTCTGCCAGCATAAAATTGTGGCCCAGGAAGTGTCAAAACATCTGTTTTTGGGAGGAATATGCAATAATCATAAGGTGAGGCAACCATTAGCCTTTGAATCTAGCATACTTAATAATGTCTGGTAACTACTGAATATGTTAGCCTTTGAATCTACTGGATGCTATGACATTATTTAATCGTTAATGGTAAGTTCTAATCCAACATCTACATTTCATTTTCTACAACAGATGCTAAGCATTTCTTTGTATATCTATATTTCATCTTCTACAACAGATGCTGAGCAGTTTCTTTGTAATTTATGGAAGTTGCTGGAAGTGAAACTTGCAGGACAAGAAGCCCAACAGGTAGAGTTGTTAAATTGCAACATCAATAGTTTTGCAGATCCAGTTCTTTCTTTATTTGCACCTGTTCTTGGAGAAGTACATGATGTCCAGAGGTCGCTTCCATCAGGCCCTACATCTGGATCAGACTTTAGCGTTGCATCGGCAACTGGCATCTCAATCTTTTTTTTGAACAACTTAGCTATCCTCAGCATGAATTGGCACCTTCTGTACAGAGATGTTTAGTTCGGTAGATCATTTGTCACAACTTGCTAAATGTTATACCAATATGTTGATCAGTCATAGCTCCAATGAAGTAAAAGCATGCTTCAAAATTCAAATGCTCGGAAAGTAAGATATTCTCATCCCGAATATTTGCTAACAGTCGCAGTCGCGTATGTATCATTTGGACAATAAGAGACTCATTTTGCAACATTTTTGTGCACATGTTTCAATGCTTCAGAATTATGTTGCTTTAATGCATTGCAATGAAGCAAGAAAAGGGAAACGGATGATTTAAGTTGCATCCATAATCATTTGGACATATTAAAAAACAGAGTAATTAGAAGTTTATTGCATCTTTAATTAGAAGCTATGTAATATATGTAACATCTTTGTTATGATCAACTCTGTTGGCTCTGCCCCTCAAATGAAAAAAAGAGGAGTCTGGCATGTAACAAAAAATTCTTTCAGATGTTTTATTCTTTCAATGTTTTTCGAAAAGGGTTGTCAAGTTGGAATATCAACAAAGTGATTTTATGATAAGCTCGGCAAAAACAAAATTATATCCATTTTGTCTAGCAAGCAAACCATTTGACGCCTTTAACTAAGTTTCAAACTTCCAAGCTTCTATTAAATTACATAATGTATCACTCACGCAACAATGGAGATTGACAAATGGCTACATGTTTCTATGCTCTAAAGAACTTTTGGCTAATGTAAAAAACAACGAACTGCTTTCCTTAGAAATCAAAGGATACGAACAATTGAAAATGAGAATGCTATTAATGTTGTAGAGTTGCATGCTAGCACCTATCACTTAGATGCTGGAAATATACACAACGGATTTAATCCCGATATTGGTGATACATCATTCACATTAAATTTAGGAACCACCAATGTGTTAGTCCTGTGCAGCCAGACACAGGACTATTCCTGAATACCACGCAGGGCAGAGGCAAGGGAGCAGGTCAAGCGTTAGGTAGCAAACCCACGCCCCCGCCCGACCTATTGCAATTTTCATCCCAAAGGTATTCTGTTGTCTGAGGTAAATTTCTAGATTCCATATCCAATGTGTGAAATGTGCACATGTTCAAAAACATGATACCTCAAATGAACAAAGGAACATGAGCAAACGATTACCAGTGTCCAATTAATTACTTTCAATTTTACATAAAACTTTGCAGCTAAAGTGCACAATGTGAAGGCACTCGATATATATTGTTACCTCAAAACAAATTATCTTATGTGACATCATCTAATTTCTCCAATTTCTTTTAAACTAAAGTACTGTACATATTGGATACACGACTATGGATGCCTATATTGAAATTGTAATTATGCCCGGCAACGCCGGGCACCCGTTACTAGTTTTTATTGAAATATATCATCGAGAAACATAAAAAAAAAACTCAAAATGGCATTTTCTGCAGCCTTCTAGAGGCATCATCATGATTCTGCAATATACAACTCTAAGTGAGGTATATTTGGTTTTAGTTTACAGTTCAAGGCATGCATCATATTTTGCAAGCCTTATCATGACATCAAAATCAAACATTAGAATACATACCTTCAAAGAAACTTCTCGCCTGAATCCTCTTTGCCAAGCTTTAGCTCTACCTCTGTAGGTTTGTTGCAAGAGAGTCATATGAATGGGCTTCCTTCCTTTGATCCTAGACTTAAAAGAATGAATGCAGATAGAAAAAATGGAAAAGAGCATACCAAAGCTTATCAGTTTCTAACTTGTTGTAACTTTCAACCTCCGGCTATAGATAAAAGTTCATATTGATCGCGTGAGAGTTAGAAACATTCTACTTTTGCATGCACTTTGAAGCCATATGCATCCTAACATATGGCGTCCCAATCAAAATTCAATTGTTTCTTTAGCTGCGTATTTCAATAGTGCATTCCCATATACTTGCAATATTTTCGTTTTTTATTTGTGGAGGGGTTTTCTGGCATGGTTTGGCCTTGATTTCTGTGGCGTATTGTATAGAAATCCGTATGTTTCTGCAAGCTTGAGGAGTTATTGCCAGTTAGTGGTCAAAATGGCTTTTTTTACTTGAGGCCTCCGGTTTTGTGGTCGATATCTGCATGGTATGGAAACAGAAAGGATTGGATGCGCACATGGCGAGATCTGTTGAGTGGACATGTCGTCTAACATGCCGGTCCTGTCGGGTGTGGAAGCCCCGCGGTTTATGAGCGTTTTGAAGGATGGATGCGGTCGGTACACCGCTTTGTGATGTAATTTCTTATTGCTTCGTGTGCGTCACGTGGTTTAGTCTTTGGTTTTGAGAGTTGAGGAAACAAAAATATTGCAAGTTTATGAGAGCTGAATTGGAAGAATAGACCTTTCTGGGATTCCTCCGACTTTCGGGCTTGCTCCGGGGCCAAAACCCCGCTCCCATCTAGAAAAGGTTTTGACGAATGCATTACGCCTCCGAGCATTCCTTTCACCCGGCTATTACGCCCGGCTTCATGTGGAGCACTAGCTGGCAGGCGCAGTGCTTGGTGTCAAGCTTGTTTGTGATTGTGGCTTCGAGGACCATATGTCCAATCGAGACCATAGGGTTTGTCGTGGCATTTTTTTGGCAAAATGTTAGTACCATGAATATGCTGCTTAACGTTTGGCAGTGTTCTTCAAGGGTTGACCATGGCAATTCCAAACAACAATCACTGGTAAAATGGTGGGAATATTCTAAAATTTTAAGAAATCGGAATCATATTTCGAGCAAGAATACAAGCGGAACATTGGAAAAAAAATTTGGACCATTTCTCGATTTATGCGTGTCATCCTTGCGCAGGGGCCATGCTAATCTTCTCTGTATCGTTCCAATTTTATCGGATGTCCCGAAGGACATTAAACTTTGCTGAGTTGTACCTTTTATATGCTATCTGTTGTTGCAATGTGTTCCAGTGGGATATAGTGTTTGTTTGACAAGTAGCCAGCCCTACTGCTCTCTCTCTCTTTAGGTTTTCCATTTACGGTGAGATGGATCAGTCTTTTTCTTCGTTCTTGTGCCGACGCGTCTGGGGATGCTTGTTCTTGGACCGACGCTTTAAAGTGAAACCCTTGCTATATTGTACAAAGCTTTTACCCAACAGCTGACTACAGCTCTAGAAATTTTTCGGATCCTTCCACTCCGTTGCTCATGCAAAGTGTTGTAAAGAGCTTGTCTCTTTTCTTAAGCTTCTCTGAAACATCACCCCATTGCGGCAGGCTAATAGCAGCCTTTCGATGCACTGTTTGCCTCTTAGACAGACGTGAGGACTGAACGGCTAATATCAGGCCATTCTGCTAGTGTTGTCTTCCATTTCTGCTAGCAATCAAAACCAACTGTGTTGAATGAATGGGGTATTATGAGATGCGCTTGTAATGTAATTCTTCTCGGTTCGGATTTTTGGCTAGCGGAACCTTGAGTGCAGCAGGAACAGCTGCTGTCTATCAGGTCAGCTTTCTGGTTTAAACAAGGATGTGCTGTCATCATAATGTAATTTGATAGTTCTTCCAGCTTTCAGTACCTTAGCTAAACGCATTATCTTATATGTAATAATTTCTTATTAGAATGCTTTCGTGGAACTTACCGTATTATCAAATCAACCTCTGCTGCTTTCGTCAGCAAGTTTACCAAGGGCAAGATTTATTGGAGAAAGTTTTATGGTTCCTCAGATTAATGTCTATAGAAAGCACCATTCGTGTTATCTCCACATAAAATGGTTTCTTTGTTAAAGGTCTCAGCGTGAGGAAGGAAGCCATGCCGTCTTTGCTTCTCTGCGCATCACTAAGGGATATATGAGGTTATGTAATTTACAATCAGATGCTTAAACGTTATATTTGACAGGGTACGTTAGGCAAAATGCTGTCTGTGCTTCATCTGGTCAGTGCTCTTGTATTGCATTTTGGTAAAGAAAACAAGGATACGCATTTGGAATAGGTAGTAATTCAGGTTGGACAAGGTTTGGCTGCTGCTGCGTTGATCACATTCTTTATATGTCATAAAGCAATAGTATGCCCTGCCTTTGATGTTGTGGTATGGTCTCCATGGCCAGAGGATATTTGTGCTTTCTTTTAAAAACCAGCTAGTATTCTTAAATGGCCTTTCTGTATGGGGAGGCATATACACATTCTGATGCTCGAGGCTTTTAATTTGTTTCAAGGTATTGCAGGCTGCCCAGATCAATGTATGTTTCACTTAGAAATGGAGAACTTGCTTTCAGAAGCTCGTGAAGTTTTTGAGAGGCTTCCTTAGTTGCAGGATATATTGACACTTCCACTGGCAGTAAAGCTTCCATCCCTTCTGAGCGAATGCAATTGGAGTGTGGCACTGCAGATGCTCTCACACTGAAGATGGAATGATTTCTTTAGCATAATGGTCCTGCTTACTTTTTAGATGCGGTACTGCAGATGCTCTCATGCTGAAGCTGGAATGATTTCTTTAGCTATGGTCCTGCTTTCTTTTTTCGTGCAGTGTTAAAGGGCATGCATTCCAAAGGTGACACCTAGATGATTCTTTTGAGCAGAACGATATGCTTGCAAAAGGACTGAAGTAGAGCTGAGCAGGCAAGTGATACCACAAAGCGTAGTAAATTCTTGGGGTACAGGTCATGGCAGCTTATATGGTTACAAGATACTTCAGACACTTTGCACCAGATGCCAAAGTTAAAAGCAAGCAATGAAGGAACAAATGCAAGTAATCTGTTTTATTGGTTGGAGCAAATGGAAATACGCATCCCACACAATATATTGTGTTGTAAAATGTCCTTGTTAACAGAACAGTTATGCTTGGCACACTTATTCCAGAAATGCCACACCTTGTTTTCGCCTTAGAATATTGCACGGAAAACGTTTTTGCTTCGAGTTTGAAAGTTTTCTCAAAACCCCTTTAAATGTATCATTCTCAGCATTTGAGAAAGGTTTTGATCTATTGTGTTTCGGCCCTAAGATTTTTAAACATGCCAAGACTGTTATTGATCTGATGATGAGTATCTTATGTAATAAATTCGATGCGGAAGAGAGAAGGAGCAATGATACCTACCTTCTTTTATCGCAAGCAAAATCTCATGTGCACACAAGCTCGTGCTCAACCAGCTGAATTGCCACAATAAGACTCGGCAAAACTCGCATTAATCAAATGATGATATACATCAATCAAAATCCGTTTTTGAACCATGGATTGAATAACCCCCTAATTCTGTTGCCTAGTAAATTCGGATCTTCAAACCATTTATGCTATCAACTATCATAAATTAAGGCCCAAAGAAAGGCCCCAAATAAAAACTTTGACTAGAATGGTATAACTAAATATCCAATATCAATCATTTTATACTGATAGTCATGCACACACTTGTGCAAAATACAAGAAAGATTTAGCATAGATGCTTCAAGCATGGGTTTTAAGTATTTGGGGATATGCATAATGCACAACCTTCTAGGATCAAACTATGGTGCAAACTCTTATTAGCAGGTTACGAGCAATTAACGGGATTCCCTAGGGCATTATGATCACGGAAACCAAGGCTAGGTTCATGGGCGCCAACGGCTGAAGATAGGTTTACCCTTGGACCGGGGCGTTGAGGGGGATAACGCCCTCATCCTCGGGCTTATGGCCCAAAACAAAATTTGGCAATGGCTCGGGTGTTTATCTAGAAACACTAGTATTCTACTGGTCTTGAATCATCTCTACAGGCACCCCCCCCCCCCAACCAAACCCACCCCCAAATCAAGCTTTGCCCTACTATGAAAGTGGCATCGGCTCGAAGATGGCAGTTGTAACATCAACTGGCTATTAAAATCCCTACAATTATCTTTGCACATCTATTGCGTAGGACTCTGTAATTCAATTAGCTTGTGAAGGTGCAAGTAAGGGCCACTTCGCCCTTCAACTCCTAAACTGAAAGAAGCGTACGAAGACAAATTAGAAAGAAAATTCAGAGGAAGAAACAAACAAAGGCCAACAAGAAGCAAACCCAATTCTAGTTTGGGGAATTAAGGAAGTCCTCCTGCACTTCTGATATTTTTAGATTGCCAGAAATAAGCCGAAGCAAAAGTAGGGAATGGTGCTAAAAAACGTTTGTCACGACTTAAAGCAAGGTGTCATCTGCCCAAGGGAAATACGCCCTAAGGAAAGGGGGAGGATTGAACTGGGAAGCCATATTGAGGCTTTGTTAAGGCCATCATGCCCTATGTGTTATCATTATTTGAGCTACTATGGTAGTAGAGTGTAGAGGGAGATATGTTGTCTTGACAATGGTTTTTTTTCCTTTCTAACCATTTTTAGGCAATGGTTTGTTTTTAATATTCAACATAAATTGAAATACATGTCCAAATCAACGCTTGCAAAGACAACTCCATGTCCAATATTCAGAATCAATAGCATCCTTGTCAAAATCATGTGCATGAATGGGAGAAGATAAACTTGGCTATTGGTACTGTTGAAGTTAAGCCAAGTAGTCAAATGCGGGGAAAAATATTTGAGTGGCATTGTCTCTGAGAGAAGCCACCCCGAGTCTAAGTTCTTGTAATATCTCCTACAATGGTATGACACTAAGCGGGACTCGTAGTAGTCCTTGTCACTCATCAAAAGCTCATTTAATAGCTAGCTTGTCCTCTTGAAGGACCATTAAATGGGTTCATCCATGAATGCAAGCCAAGCCAATCATCTCCACCATATATACTCTTTGAGTAGTGCGTGACGCCTCAGAAAGATGATGATGGAAGCACGCTTTAGGTTCTTTATGTCCATTCTCGATTCATGTGGTTATTACAATAACAAAATACATAGCAAGTCATTTCCCTTCATCCGAACATTTATCCGATCCCCCAATTTCCATTACCCCTGTAGGAGTTTTTACTTGAAATTAGAAGGGTTGGCTCTTTTTGGTTTTTTTTGCTTGTGGGGGCATTCTCTGATACAAAATGGGGATGGCCTGGCAACAACTACTAAATGTTCAGAGAATCATATGGCCATCGAGAAGAGGAGGATGGATGTGAACTCCCCGTTACTCGTTTGTGGCTAAAGGGGATAATTGGTCATTAGTCACATCTTTATGAGTCGGTGTTGAACATTTGCAATTGGTTGATACATCGATTTTCTTCAGAAAGGCATAGCCAAGACACATGAATATTCTTGTTTAAGGTGCTCACATGCTCTCTCTTATGTGTCCCACTGAACACGCTATCATAGGAATGCATGTTGTTATCGTAGTGGGTTTGGGCACTGCATTGCACACCCCCTCCCCAAGAGCATTTTCTTATTTGTGTTGTCTTTTCTGTTGGTTGCCTTGGATGTGCTTGAGCTTGGAGTCTAGAGTCAGTCCTTGTTTGCTTCGTTGCTTTCTTGGTTGTCTGGTTCTTGCATGGGTCGTGCTAGGTAATGGTATGCGCTTTCTTTGTTCTTTCTTTCAGCTTTTTGGGTTGGTCGGTTTATGGTGTCCATCCTCATTGTCTCTATTTTTTCGTATCTAGATTAACCATCTTACGTGTCAAATCCTTTTTTGGCTTTCTTACTTGCGTGTATTTGTAAATGTATAAATTATGGGTTATTGCTCATTTTTGCAGAGTCATCTGGTTCTTTTCTTGGGTCGGTTTGCATTTAGCTTTGTATAATTGTCATGGTGGTATGTTTCCTTGGGTGGCCTATCTATCTTCTTGTCGCCTATCTTATTTCTTATTTACCTTCATTTAAAATTGACTAGTCCTTCTAGTTTTTAGTGGTGGTTGGCGTGTTTGATTTAGTAGGTTCGTCCTAGTGATAATTTCTCTCTTTGGTGGTCTATTTTATGTCTTTTTGCTCTCTCTTTCGGATTTGAAGGTTTGAAACCCCGTCTTGTTTTGTAAGTTACGTAGTGGGTAAACGTAGGGTTGTTAGATGTTGGTTTTATCAGGTGCCCTTGGGCCAGTTGCTGTTTAAATTAGTATATTTGTCAGAGTTGATGGTTTTTTCCTTTGGTGGCCTGACCATGTATGGTTCCCTCCTTTTTGCAAATGTTGCGTTTACACGACCTTTGTTGGTTTTAGTTGCGGGGTTCTTGGTGTGGAAAAGCTTGAGCTATGGTTCGGTTGGGATGGCATCTCGGTAGATGCGGATAAGAATCATTTTTTGACTTGGTGACTAGAGGGGTCAATGTCGAACTGGCTTCTTGGTAGTTTTCCTCGTCTTGTCATTATGAAGGGGTGGTACCATCTCTAGTCGACATTGATGGGGATCGTTGTCAAATCTTTGTCCACAGAGTTCAACAAGGGACTAACTCCTTTGTATGTTGCTTTTTTATGCCAAGTCAGTTTTGCATTTAGTTGCTTCATTGCATTTTGGGCAATTCCTCACTATATCCTGTATTTAATCAACACATGCCGGTTGCCCCCTTTTGTTGACATTTTGGCACTTGACCTACGGACTTTAGCACGAGTTGTCGGGCGAGTCAGGTATTTCCAGTATCTTGAATATAACCTTCTCCATTTGGATATCCTGGCATTTTTTTCTACTCATGAACTATTCCATTCTTGCGGCATTGGTGCTTATGACATTTAGTTGTAAATCTTCTTTTATATTCCTGTATGTGGCTAGTTCCATGTACTTGTGTTGACCACCTAGCCATGTGCCCCTTCACTTCTTTTGGTTCATTGGCTTCTTTCCACTGCCTTTACTCGTTCCCTTTACTACATGACGTCCATTATTCCCTTTTGTCGACTGTTGTTCCATTTGTCTCTTTGAGCAATTATGGTCCCTTAGGTCCTAGCTCTTGCAGTCCGGGTTGTGCTTGAGTTGCTTCCATACGTCATTGCGCTGCTCTGCTTGTCCGAGTTGCCCTGAGTTGTCCCATCTGTCTGATTGCTCGTAGCATCCTTGTCTCATGATTTCTCAGCAGTAGTTTGTTCACTTGCGCAGGCATGATTTGTTCCTCTCACTCGTGCTTTTTCCCTGGTCTTTTCAGTTGTAGTTTGTTCGTTTGCCCAATTTATTTCCCTCGCCTTTCCATTTCACAGCGGTTTTCTAGTGCCTCTTTTCTTTATCCCATTTCTCCATCCATTTCATTTGTTTTGCTTCCCTTTTTTGCTCTAAGATTCTCGAGCTTTGTTTCCAGGTGTATGTATAGGTAGATAAGTGATGCTTGTTTCTCGTATATTCTCAATTGTTTTTTTTGGATGCCCTTATGAGGGCCTATACTCTTCTCTTTTATCATTGATTCTTAGTTTCTCGTGAATGCCTTTGAGGGCTTTATTTGCATTGGTAGCCTTAGCTCCTTTGTCCCAATTTGCTCTGTTCCTCTATTCCTAATCCCTTATTCCATCCATTTCATTATAATCTCGCATTCCTTTCCTTTTTCATTTTGCATTTTGTCCCTTTCCTCTTTGTTTATTCATTTTATCTCTTGGTACGTCTTTGTTCTTCTATTGTCTTAACTCCCTCCTTTGCCCGCCTCTTGACTCATCGTAGTGCTTTTTGCCCTGGTGGTGTCCATTCATTATGTTGTTTTACTATGTTGACCCCAGTTGTTTCATCCACCTTGCTTAGCCTTTTTTATTCTTGTTGGTCTCAGTGACCGGTTTGCCCTCGTCAACCAAATTTGCAAGTTGTTCACCGAGTTGTTCTCTGAACTCTGCTTCTTCCGACGATGTCATATAGCACACATCTTTCCCCATCTTTCTCTCGCCATAATGGATTCTTTGGTCCAGTCCTCTAGATTGTTCTTGAGTCTCAAGATCCCTATCATTGTTTCTACGTTGCAAATTCGCTTGGATCGGTTATGCATATGGGTATACATACATGAATTTTAGTCCTTGCTATTTCTTGTTGTTGCTCTATTTATTCTTTTACTCCAATATTCTCATATGTTCTCAGTGGTTCTTATGGATGCCCTTATGGGGGCCTATACTCGCTCTTTGTCATAGATTCTTAGTGTCTCATTAGTGCCTTTGCGGGCCTTTAGTTATTTCCATTTTGTGTCCTCGGCCATTTTGTCTCGTTTGCTTTGTTTCTCTATTCTCGATCCCTTTTTTCTATCCATTTCATTCTGGTCTCCTGTTTGTCTTTTTTCACCCTATGTTTGTTCCTTTCCTCTTGTTTCCATTTTATCCCTTGAGATACATCTTTACTCTGCTATTGTCTTGATTCCCTCCTTTGCTTGCCCCTTGATTTGACGTAGTTCTTCTTGCCTTGTTGGTTCAGTCGTCATGCCTTTTCTATGTTGACCTCTTACAAACTAAAGGAGTTGTTTGGTGTTCCCTTTTTCCCGCGACATTCTCCCTTTTGGCCTGCATTTGAAATTTCAAAATGGATTGCATCTTCGCAAATTCGTGCATGTTGTAGTGGTTCTTGTGGTCCGTTGTCTTGCATTCTTAAATGGTATTTGTTCTTGTTTCAGGTTGCACTCGGTTTTCTTCATCCATTCGTTTTCTGGGCCTTGATCCCGTCCTCGCTGACTCTGTGGCATCGTCTACTGGTGTTCTCAGTTGGATAATTGTTCTGTCACCTTATGGAACCTTTTTGTTCTTGTGTCTCGGGGTCCCTATCGTCTTGTTCCCGTAGGTTATGTTGTTTCTATTTTTGAAAGTTTGTTTGAACTAGTTATGCATGTAGCGTATATGTTTAGGTTTTAGTCCTTGTTTGTTGTAGTGTTTTGTCATTATAGTATTCACTTTGGTTTCCTTTGCTTTCGTTGATTCTTGAATTTTAGTTCCAGGTGCTCTTTGTTAGCTTGTTGACTATGTCCGGTCTTGATGTCTTCTCTTTTTATGCATTCCACGGTGCAGAGTTTTTGGTCTTTCTTATTATGAGGTTTGCATTGTCTTCATGAAAGTTAAGCTTGAGTCCGTTACTCTCGCATGAATAATATAAGTTAGGTATGTTTGTTCTTACTTACGTAGCGTCTTGTCGTTAGGTTTTTTTCTGTAGTTTGTTGGTACATTGGTTGATTTCATGTGCTTTGGTGGTGGCCATTGATCTTGTTTGTGTTCGATTTTCATGCCTTCTTTGCCTTATGCGATCCAATTGTCTTAGGGTTTCTTACGCCCCTTCCCCTCTATTTGCAGTGGCATCCCACCTCATCTCATGATTATTACACTGTCCTAGCAGTGTGCCTTACAATCTCTTGTGGTCTCATTGTATGATGGGGTTTGAGGGAGGTTCCTCTTTGTGTCGGATGTTGATATTTGTGCATAAGGACCTTTCTCTAGAATGCTATGGTTCTCTTCTTATATAGAGGGAACCATCATTCCTGGGAAAGGGACGTCTGTTTTGGCGTCACGCTATTTTGAACGTAGGAGTCATCTTTAGCCTGAGCTTTCTTTGGCACATGATTTCTTTAGCTCTGTCTGCTATATATCCCTGTAGCTTCCATGCAATTCTCATCGACGTTTCCTTTGAGTTGAATTCTCCTTGTTCCAGTGTTTCCCTCCCTCCCTCCTCTATGGCTGGTCGCATGGTTGGTTCGCAGGCTTCGTTTGGTTTCGTTCATCCCGCCTGAGGAGGGCTTAATTCTACTCTTCTCTTCTGTCTCGTTGAGGGCTGGTGTGACGTTCCAAGTATTTATATGGTATACGTATAAATATATTGACACGTCACCCGGTATAGATACGCCACCATGGGGTATGGTAATCTAGGGGGTGACCTAAAAGGGATTAAATTAGCTATGCTAATTTAATTGTTAAGGATATTAACCTATATTTAAGGAATTATTATCTAAAAGGGATAATTAAGCTCATTATGGTGGGAAGGCGCCACCTGGCCAATCTCGATTGGCCAGCATGGGGAATACTATTTTGACCCATTAAGGTGGATCACCACCCCCATATCCTTGATAATTGACCAAGAGCTGAGCGCCTACCTTTTGCCAAGCTGAGCGCCACCTTTGCCAAAGTACTTGTACCTGTGTAACCAGAGCTGAGCATCGAGTCCCGGGAGGATGGAGGCACCAATGGATAATGGGTCAGCGGGGAATACTGGTGGGTGGTTAGTATAGCTTGAGAATTCTAGGGTAGCGCTCTGTTGGGCACTTGTTGTTTGTTTTGTCTGCTTCTCTCGTGTTTTTACTCATAGGAGCTAACCCTTGATTGTCAAGGTAAGTTCTCTTTATATTCTGATTCTGGTTTTGCTCTTGAAGGGATGGATTGATAGTTCTTTGCATAGTATTACTCTCGGAAATGGGGAAATAAGGGGGTAGAGACCTCTCGAGCCATGTTAGTAGTATACTCCTAGGTTGATTCCCTAATTCCCATAAATGCGGCTGTGCACAAGAGCCCACCGAAGTCGTGGATGCTATGGAGTGACTTAGCACCAAATAAGGGACCACAGTGGTGAAGCGGGGTGGGGTCTTGCACGAACATAAAAGGCTCACGAGACTCCTCCAAAGGGACTAGGCCTAATAGCCCGGCCCGCTGAGCTAAGCGCGATCCAGGGCGGGTATGGGTCTGACACTCCCACAGGTGCAGGGTGTGACCCGCATGGGGCATCACGTACTTTGAGTAGATTTAGGGCGAGTAAGTCCGCACGGGATCGCGGGGTCGCTGATGCGGCACGTATTCTCTAGTCCACCCATGGAACCGGGGACGCTTCCCCGACCTGCCTCATCGGACGGGGCTTCATGAACCCTGTAGTAGGCTCGAAGGGTGATACCTTAAGTCTGCGTATCCGGAAGGCTATAGTGACGCCATAGCATGATTGGACCCATCTGCAAAGTGTGCACAGGAGGGGCGGATGGAGTGGACCACCCTAGCCACGCCATGTCAAGATTCGGTCTGCTGATCTCTTGAGACCTAGCCGTCAGTCGATCCTCACAGGAGTCTGAGCTGGGGTAGAATCCCGGGTTTGGGGTGTTTTCCTTAGTATTAAATGCATATTCTTTGTTGTTGTCACTTGGATGGATGTGCCACCCTTCGTGGTGGTAAATTATGATATGATGATGCTGTGTACTAACCTTGTATTCACGCTTCCGCGATGTAGGAGCTCCATTAAGGCGAGTGTGATTGTCTAGCTCTTTGATGTTTGGTTTTGTGCTAGGTTGATATAGTAAATTGTAAGTCTTTAGGAAGTTTAGGTCGACTGGACGACTCAAGTTGGAAAGTGCCATAACTTTCTTCAGGAAGCTCGGAATCGGAAAATTTTTGTTTCATTGCGTCGGGGACCCTTGAATTAGTCTAGGACATTATTAGGTGGGCGAGAAATGGCGACCAGATGGGCCGAAACCCAAAATCGGCGCACTTGGATAAATACGGGATTATTTTGTGTTTTTAAAGGCCAAAATACCCAAGTCCGCCGGTTTGACCGGGCGTTGACCAAAAAAAAAAAAAATAGAGGCGGGAATTTAAACCCGGACGTTTTTTAGGGTTTTGCCCCACTTGCTCCTTTTAGCCTCCTGACCCGTCCGCTGAGCGCCATAGCTGCCGTACTCGTCTGTACCTGTGTATCAACCCCCTTAAGAGCGCCATAGCCGCCTAAAACTACAGATTTCACCCCTGCCAGCTACATTGCAAAGAGATGGCGAACCAAGGGCACTAAGAGCTTCTCGAGCTGCGATGTTGTTCAGCTCTTCTGTTTGCTTGGGGACTACATCGGTGACACAGAAGAAGGGCCGGAGAAGACTGAACTTCTCCTAGATCAACTGGTGTTACGGTTCATGGAGGGGGATCGGATACCGTACCCAGTTTTCCATTTGACAGAACGGTTCTTGTTAAAGCTCAACGCTGAAGGGATGACTTATACCTTGGTGGAGCAGGAGGACCAAACCCTAACCTTAGTTAAATACTACCCTACGGATATGGCCCAAGATGCTGCAGAGGCCGAGGCTCAGAGGGTAGCCACCGGGATAATGGCCATGGCTCACGAGGAAGACCTTAGGGAGACAGCTCGTGCGGACCCGGCTACAAGGGGTCAGGAGTATCAGTATTTGGGGCGGGGTAGAGCCATAATCCGGGGCCACAGTTTTGTCATACCCCCATACTACTACGACGAGGATGCCCAGTTCTTTATCTGGGAAGATGTTTCCCCCTCGTTCCCAGAGGAGGAACTGATGGAGGTGGAGCTTGACATGGCGGCCCGACCGGATCGATATCTTGCCGAGATCCGACGACGGACGGCCGTACGCTTGTTAAGGGAGTAGCACGCCGAGCAGCAAGCAGCCCGGCTAGCCGAAGAGCAGGCTCGGAAAGCGGCCGAGGAAATTGCCAGATCTACTGAAGAGGCAACGAAACTAGTAGCAGAGACTGATACTCGGGTTGAGAAGCCCGTTAACCGTTTTTACCGGCGGAAGAGGAAGACCACCAGCCCGACTCGCTTGGGGTCACAGTACAAGACCCAGCTCCAGGCCATGGGTGGGGTTGCGAAGAAGAGAGGGGATACCCGAAGGGACACCCTAGTTGAGCGAGCCCGACATCCGGCCACAGGGGGAAAGTCACTTCCTCTTGTTCCCCCTCCTCGACCGAGGAAGCCCCACCATTTTAGACCTGGGACGGTAGCCTTGCGGGAAATCCGCAAGTATTAGAAGTCTGCGGAGCTTCTCATTAGGAAGTTGCCGTTCCAGCGTCTTGTTCGGGAGATCGCGCAGGAGTTCAAGACTGACCTCAGGTTCTAGACGCATGCCATCTTGGCCCTACAGGAAGCGGCTGAGGATTATCTGGTTGCGCTTCTTGGCGATGCGAACCTCTGTGCTATACATGCAAAGCGTGTGACCATCATGCCCAAGGATTTGGCCTTGGCGCGTAGGATCCGTGGGGAGAGGTCTTGATTTTCCTCATTTCTGTAATATGTGTTGTATCTTTTTGTACATCCTGTTTTGAAATTAATATAAAATGTTATCTTAACATCATATTTTATTACTTCATTTGCATGCTGCCCATACATGCAAACCTCTAAATTGAAAAAAAAAAAAAAAAAAAAAAAAAAAAACACCACTTCTTCAATAACAGAAATAATAATAAATTAATTCACTTCAGGGAATATTCCCTTTTAAAGGTTTCACTTTTTCTTTAAAACGTACCCCTTCCCTTTTAGGGTTTCCAATATTGTGATAAGCTCCTCCCTTTTCCTATCCTCCTCCTCCTCCTAGAATCACTATGGATCATGCCCGGCGCCCGGCAATGGTACCACGATGGAGGCGATGGGATCTGATGTCCCCTTTGAGCGGCTCCATCCTTACTTGTTACAAGAGGTGAATCTTATCGCCAACATGGAGGGCCATCCGACTATGCCGATTTCTTGCGGTTTTACATCCAAGAGATGGTGCCCCGATTACTTTTCCGTATGGCGACCCTCCTCGGCTTTACCTCCACGGATCCGTTCTTATGTAGATGCTTTCGGGGATGACCGCCATGCCGAAGATACACTTAGGGGTATTCAGCGCCGTGCTAGGCATGCTCCTATCCTCCAGCTTGGACGGCAGCAGACCTATTTTGAGGTCCGCTTTGCATTGGCCATTCTTATGGACCAATATGTGGAGTTCGATTCCACTCCATTGGAAAAAGGGAAGTTACCTATTGCTGATGATCGGAGGAGGATGGCGCGCATCCGCCATACAGATTTTGTTCGATGGAAGCAGCTCGCCACCGAACCGCCCGTTGTGCAAGCCCATGGTCGCAAGCTTGCGGGGTTGGATGCCCTTCCCCCAATCACGCACAATGGTCGAGAGTATCTCTTCCTTGATGATATCATGTGGGCATATCACGTCATCGCTAACCTTCCACACATGACCAATGACCTAGTCTTAAGAAGCAACTTAAGACTAGTAAGAAGCAACTTAAGAAGCAACTTCAGGAGCTACTAAACCTAGGTTTCATTCGACCTAGTGTTTCGCCCTTTGGCGCTCCTATTCTTTTTGTTAAGAAAAAGGACGGCTCTTTGAGGATGTGTATTGATTATCGGCAACTCAACAAGCATACCATCAAGAATCGCTATGCTTTGCCTAGAGCAGACGATCTCATGGATCAGTTGCAGGGGGCTAAGTATTTCTCAAAGATTGATTTATGCTCCGGATATCATCAAATAAGGATTAAGGAGGAGGACATTCATAAATCTGCCTTTCGCACTAGATATGGGCATTATGAGTTTACCGTTATGCCTTTTGGACTCACTAATGCTCCAGCGACTTTCATGCGATTAATGAATGATGTCTTCCGACAATACTTAGATGATTTTGTTGTTATTTTCTTTGACGACATTCTCATCTATAGTAAGACCTTAGAGGAGCATGAGAAACATCTTAGATTGGCCTTACAAAAGCTAAGACGCCATCAGCTCTTTGCCAAGTTCTCTAAGTGCAAGTTTGCCACTCCGAAGGTCGATTATTTGGGCCATGTTATTTCTGCAGAGGGAATTGCTACAGATAAGGCAAAGATAGAGGCCGTAAGGGAATGGCCTATTCGGGGAAATGTTTAGGGTCCGAAGTTTCTTGGGATTAACAGGCTACTATCGAAAATTTGTAAAGGATTTTTGCGAAGATTGCGGCACCTCTTACAAATCTTACAAAGCATGAGAAGGTGAAGGATTGGGTGGAGCAATTGGAAGGCAAAGGTTCGGGGAAGTTTCCCCGCGACTTAAGGATGCATTAACGTCGGCACCGGTTCTCACATTGCCCGATCACGAGAAGGATAAACTAGTGGCAACGGATGCCGATAAGATCGCCAGCTTGGTGGAGTCCTAATGCGAGGGAGGGAGGGTCATTGCCTATGATTCAAAAGAAAATGAAGCAAAACGGAGCGGCGATACCCTACCCATGATCGGGGAATTGTTAGCCGTTGTCCGGTGCCACTGCGGATATGGAGACACTACCTCCTTGGTAGAAGATTCCAATTGGATCACGGATCATCAAAGTCTCCGTTATTTATTCACCCGACCAAATCTCAACCTCCGTCCGGAGGAGAAGGATGGAATTCTTGGAGGAGTATGATTTTGAGATTATGTATAAACACGGCAAGCACAATGTGGTTTCGGATGCGTTAATCACGCCATCCCTTGGTAACCCGAACCCATTGTAATGCAATTTCTACACTCACCGGTGAGTTTGGAAAAGCAGATAGAAACGGACCTTGGCCACGGATCCGAATTCGTGAAGTTTGGGATAGTTTGGCTAAGGGCGCTTCGCCTACCTGAATAAGGGCGTGAAGCTTTCCGTTTCATTATAAGAAAGAAGGCAACTTGTTATATTACAAGGATAAGTTGTGTGTACACGAGACTTCGGGATGCGTAAGCTTATTCTCCATGATACACACAATGACCCTATAGCCGGACACATGCGAGGTTTTATGAAGACCTACTTTAAGATTAAACTCCAGCTATTTACGGCCTTCTATGAAAAAGGATATTGCGGATACATTAAAAGCGATTTTTTGGTGTGTCGACAAGCGAAAGCACCTTCACCAATTAAGGATTCGAGGCAGTTGCAACCTCATTATATCCTTTATGTGCCCAACGCTAAGTGGGAAGTGATAACCATGGATTTCATTGTGGGCCTCCCACGTACTCTCCGTGGATATGATGCGACAAATTGTCGAAAATGACTCATTTCTTGCCATGTCGCACCACCGATACAACCTTCGATCTTTGCTACGCTGTTGCCAAGGAGATCTTGATTACCGCGGAATGCCACGAGCTATTATATCCGGCGGGGATCCCAAATTTGTAAGTGCATTACGAAGGATTTCTTTGCCACCATCTAGACCAAGCTTGCTATGAATGAATGCGGCATATCATCCTCAAAGCGGATGGTCGGGCCCGGCGTACCAATCGCATTATAGAGGACATGCTACTGCAGATTATGTGCAGGTAAGCAATCACAATGAGCTGACTATATTTATCTAGTTGAGTTTGCCTATAACGATTGTAAACGAGGAGTCTTCGAAATGTCTCCCTTCATGATAAATTATGGTTATCAATGCCTTACTCGGAACCGCGTGGCATAACCCGTTTCTAAAGTGGAGGTTTCTCAACAACTCCTCTTGGAAATGCAAGCTCTCCTTCAAGAAGTTAAGTGGTTACCTATTGGTACAGACGGATGCGCGGAGAGTGTAGCCGATAAGCCTGAGAACCCCACGAGTCTTCGGGTGGGTGAATCGGTTTGGCTTAAGATTAAGGTAAAACAAGCCAAGCTTAAGATTGGTAATTGCAAAAAGCTAGCACCCGGATGGGCTGGGCGTTCAAGATCAGCGAGCGTGTTGGGGAGCAAGCATATCTTTGGATTTGCCACCCGGCTTGAACATCCACAAGGTCTTTCATGTGAGTCTTCTAAAGCGGCACACCCCGGATCGGAGGAGATCTTGGATACACCCACCCTACTTGAAATGACGAAAGAGCATTTGGATATAGTGCACGAAGCTCTTCTTGATCGAGCATATAAGCGGATTTCGGAGGACCCGAATCTGCAATACTTGGTCAAGTGGAAACACTTGCCAGTGGAGGATGCTACGTGGGTGATGGAAACAGACCTTGAGAAGCACTATCCGGACTTCATGCGCGAATCTCAAGGCCGCACCATCAACGATGCTATCAACCCGCTCCCGTGATAAGCTTGAATGCTTGATTACGTAGAAATCGAGGCGATAAAGGGGTAGATGCATCGTAGTTGACAACAGTTACCGATGATGGGATCACCTTCGTGTTCCCTAGGACGTGGTGTACTGTCAATATGGACACAATTGCGAACTGCTTGTAAAGCATGTAGTTGATAGCCGCATTCATCTTGGCTATAATAGGAACTTAAACATTCCTTACGCCGCAATGAATCGCGAACCATAGGCATGATAGATTCCTTGTAGGTAAATTTTCTTTTATTTCTTATAGGGGGTGGACCCTTCAACCACAACCTAATTATTTCATCTACATATACTGATATACTGACATGTGCAGGCCAGTGAGCAGTGTGTGACCTGTCCATGTTAGAGGGTTGCTAATGGCCCGATTTCTTCAGTTTTAAATCGTCTACACGTTGTGTTTTGCTTGTGACTCTGATGTTGATATTGGACTTCGGTCCTTGAACTTTTTGGTTGTAATAAATCATGTGAAATGCACCACGGTGCTTAAACTGTTTTTAAATTTTAAAGTTTTTAATATATTACCTTTGGAACTAAGGAATTATCTTCCTTCATAATGTGATTTCCTATATGTGGATCTAACCCAATGTTGAGGACATCATTAATTCTAAGAAGGGGAGAATGTGACGTTCCAAGTATTTATACGGTATACGTATAAATATATTGACACGTCACCCGGTATAGATACGCCACCATGGGGTATGGTAACCTAGGGGTGACCTAAAAGGGATTAAATTAGCTATGCTAATTTAATTGTTAAGGATATTAACCTATATTTAAGGAATTATTATCTAAAAGGGATAATTAAGCTCATTATGGTGGGAAGGCGCCACCTGGCCAATCTCGATTGGCCAGCATGGGGAATACTATTTTGACCCATTAAGGTGGATCACCACCCCCATATCCTTGATAATCGACCAAGAGCTGAGCGTCTACCTTTTGCCAAGGCCGGCGCCACCTTTGCCAAAGTACTTGTACACTGTAACGAGGTGAGCATCGAGTCCCAGGAGGATGGAGGCACCAATGGATAACGGGTCCAGCAGGAATACAGGTGGGTGGTTAGTATAGCTTGAGAATTCTAGGGTAGCGCCCCTGTTGGGCACTTGTTGTGTTGTTTTGTCTGTTCTCTCTGTGTTTTACTCATAGGAGCTAACCCTTGATTGTCAAGGTAAGTTCTCTTTATATTCTGATTCTGGTTTTGCTCTTGAAGGGATGGTTTGATAGTTCTTTGCATAGTATTACTCACGGAAATGGGGAAATAAGGGGGTAGAGACCTCTGAGCCATGTTAGTAGTATACTCCTAGGTTGATTCTGTAATTCCCATAAATGCGGCTGTGCACAAGAGCCCACCGAGTCGTGGATGCTATGGGTGACTTAGCACCAAATAAGGGACCTGATGGTGAAGCGGGTGTGGGGTCTTGCCGCGAACATAAAAGGCTCACGAGACTCCTACAGGTGGACTAGGCCTAATAGCCGGGCCCGGTGAGCTAAGCGCGATCCGGGCGGGTATGGGTCCGACCTCCTCAGGTGCAGAGGTGTGACACATGGGGCATCACGTACTTTGAGTAGATTTAGAGGCGAGTAAGTCGGTGCGGATCGCGGGGGTCGCTGATGCGGCCGCGTATTCTCTAGTCCACCCATGGAACCGCTGTGATCCTGGAAGGGGACACTTCCCCGACCTGCCTCGTCGGACGGGGCTTCATGAACCCTGTAGTAGGCTCGAAGGGTGATACCTTGAGTCTGCGTATCCGGAAGGCTATAGTGACGCCATAGCATGATTGGACTCATCACGCAAAGTGTGCCTGGGGAGAGGCGGATGGAGTGGACCACCCTAGCCGATGTTCTATGCCAGCCAACGCCATGTCAAGATTCGGTCTGCTGATCTCTTGAGACCTAGCCGTCAGTCGATCCTCACGGGAGTCTGAGCTGGGGTAGAATCCCGGGTTTGGGGTGTTTTCCTTAGTATTAAATGCATATTCTTTGTTGTTGTCACTTGGATGGATGTGCCACCCTTCGTGGTGGTAAATTATGATATGATGATGCTGTGTACTAACCTTGTATTCACGCTTCCGCGACGTAGGAGCCCCATTGAAGGCGTGGGCCGAATGACCCCTCTGTGTCCTTCACTTGGGCATCTTCCTATAGATGGCCGAGTCAGACGGAGGGCCCTGCTCATGGTGAGTTGGTTGCCATGGGAGGGGAAAGTCCCCGTATGTATACGTCCGAGTGTCGTATATGTTAAGGGAGCGTCACAGCTGGTGGCCTCTGCAATTTCCCAGTGTAGCACTTGTCGCTTCTGGAGGGCACCTCGGGGATGATCCCCGCCGGGGTCGGGCCTAGTCTCTCTCTCTCTCTCTCTCTCTCTCTCTCTCTCTCTCTCTCTCTCTCTCTCTCTCTCTCTCTCTCTCTCTCTCTCTCTCTCTCTCTCTCTCTCTCTCTCTCTCTCTCTCTCTCTCTCTCTCTCTCTCTCTCTCTCTCTCTCTCTCTCTCTCTCTCTCTCTCTCTCTCTCGGCATAGCTATGGGCTTTCGAGTGAACCAATTTCTCTCGATTTCCATTCATCTTTTTGTTCTTTCTTACATGAGGTCGGTTGTGTCTTTGTGGTAGGGCGATCCTCCTTTTGGCGATTCGAAGCGGTCTCTACATATTTGGGGGTCGAGTTTGGGGTCTGGATTCGATGGGCGGTGGAAAAATGATCTTTGGCGGTGGAGTCATCGAGGGATTTTTGCGATCCGCGTATGCTTTGAGATGAAGCAGTTGATGCTTAACTTGGGGTGTTTGGGCTACCTAGGATGTTCTTCGATCGTTATATTGTTACTCACTCATTTGGGGTTATTTGTAAACTCCTATGATTCATTGTACTCTTTTCATTCATTTCGGTAGGGATGAGCGAAAACAAACAAGAAGCCAAGCGAAACCAGCCATAGAGGAGGGAGGGAGGGAAACACTGGAACAAGGAGAATTCAGCTCAAAGGAAACGCCGATGAGAATTGCTTGGAAGCTACAGGGATATATAGCGGACAGAGCTAAAGAAATCATGTGCCAAAAAAGCTCGGGGCTAAAGATGACTCCTACGTCCAAAATAGCGTGGCGCCAAAACAGCCGTCCCTTTCCCCAGAATGATGGTTCTCTTCTATATAAGAAGAGAACCATAGCATTCTAGTGAAGGGCTAAAAACGTTTCTCCATATTTGTTTGAATGACACTTTTCTACTTAGCCATTTCTCTGCATGCCTAAAAAGGGAGTTGGTGTTTTTTAATGTGAAGAGGCCTCGAGAATGGTAGGGCAAGATTCAAATTTAAATACTAAGCCACCTCCAAACCATTCATCATCCCTGATGGAAATAGGTGCAAGTATAAAAGCAAGTCTACATACACCTTTTCCATCTCCTCCACCTCCTCCGACATGATGCGTTAGTCTTCACACATAGGAGCAATTCCCTCAAAGATGTTACTGCTTGATTTGCTATTGCATCACTTGCATCTGCACAAATAAAGTAGCTTTCATAGATCGGTTATACTAAAGATGTTTTTAGCCACCTTTCAACACAGACGCCATACCTCCACTATTTTTAAATACATCCTCGGATCTTTCTTGATATATTCGTTTTCTCCTATCTTTTTTGAGAGTCGATCTAAAATAAATTTGATAGACCATCTAGTTTTATGCAATGGAGAGCCCCAACAACATGCATTCCTATGATAAGCGTGTTCGATTGGGACACATAAGAGAGATCACGAGCACCTTAAACAAGATTATTTATGTGTCACCGGCTATGCCTTTCTCAAGAAAAAATCGATGATATCAACCAATTGCAAATGTTCAACACCGACTCATAAAGATGTGACTAATGACCTATTATCCCCTTTAGCCACAAGCGAGTAGCGGCGAGTTCACATCCATCCTCCTCTTCTCGATGGCCATATGATTCTCACGAACATTTAGTAGTTGTTGCCGGGCGATTTCAATTTTGTATCGAGAGAACCCCCACAAGCAAAAAAAAAAGAAGAGCCAACCCTTCTAATTTCAGGTAAAAACTCCTACAGGGGTAATGGAAATTGGGGGATCGGATAAATGTTCGGATGAAGGGGAATGACTTGCTATGTATGTTGTTATTGTAATAACCACATGAATCGGTAACAGACATAAAGAACCTAAGCGTGCTTCTATCATCATCTTCTTCTGGGCGTCATTAGCACTACTCAAAGAGTATATATGGTGGAGATGATTGGCTTGGTTTGCATTCATGGATGAACCCATTTAACGGTCCTTCGAAGCGGACAAGCTAGCTATTAAATGAGCTTTTGAGGAGTGACAAGAACTACGAGTCCCGCTAGTATCATACCATTGTAGGAATAGAATAGAATAGAATAGAATAGAATAGAATAGAATAGAATAGAATAAATTTTTAATGTCCACGGAGACCAATAGGTCATGGGACAGTAACTTAGACTCGGGGTGGCTTCTCCGTAGACAATGCCACCTCAAATCTTTTTTCCCCGCATTTGACTACTTGGCTTAACTTCAACAGTACCGATAGCCAAGTTTATCTTCTCCCATTCATGCACATGATTTTGACAAGGGTGCTATTGATTCTCAATATTGGACATGGAGTTGTCTTTGCAAGCGTTGATTTGGACATGTATTTCAATTTATGTTGAATATTAAAAACAAACATTGCCTAAAAAAGGGGTAGAAAGGAAAAAAACAATTGTCAAGACAACATATAAGGCAAAACAAATTTTGCTCAAACATAAACATAACCTCCGTCTACTACCATAGTAGCTCAAATAATGATAACACATAGGGCATGATGGCCTTAACAAAACCTCAATATGGCTTCCCAGTTTAATCCTCCCCCTTTCCTTAGGACGTAGTTCCCTTGGGCGAGATGACACCTTGTAAGTCGTGACAAAAGTTTTTTAGCACCATTCCCTACTTTTTGCTTGACTTATTTACGGCAATCTAAAAATATCGAGAAGTGCTGGGAGGACTTCCTTAATTCCATAAACTAGTGCTTCTTGTTGGCCTTTGTTTGTTTCTTCCTTTGAATTTTCTTTCTAATTTGTCTTCGTACGCTTCTTTCAGTTTAGGAGTTGAAGGGCTTTGGTGGCCCTTACTTGCACCGAATCCGCGAGCTAATTGAATTCTGAGTCCTACACAATAGATGTGCAAAAAGATAATTGTAGGGATTTTAATAGCCGATTGATGTTACAAGCTGCCATCTTTGAGCCGATGCCACTTTCATAGTAGGGCAAAGCTTGATTTGGGGGGGGTGCATGTAGAGATGATTCAAGACCGGTAGAATACTAATGTTTCTAGATAAACACCGAGCCATTGCCAAATTTTTTTGGGCCATAAGCCCAAGGATGAGGGCGTTATCCCCCTTAACGCCCGGGTCCAAGGGTAAACCTATCTTCAGCCGTTGGCGCCCATGAACCTAGCCTTGGTTTCCGTGATCATAATTCCCTAGGGAATCCCGTTAATAGCTTCGTAACACGCTGAATAAGAGTTTGCACCATAGTTTGATCCTAGAAGGTTGTGCATTATGCATATCCCCAAATACTTAAAACCCATGCTAGACCAGGCATGTTAGGCGACATGTCCACTCAACGAGATCTTGCCATGTGCACATCCAATCCTTTCTGTTTCCATACCATGCAGACGTCGACCACAAAACTGGAGGCCTCAAGTTAAAAAAGCCATTTTGACCACTAATTGCCAATAAGTCCTCAAGCTTGTGGAAACATCACAGTTCTATACAATCGCCCGCGAAAATCAAAGGCCAAACCATGCGAAAAAACCCTCTACAAATACAAAATGAAAATATTGCAAGTTTAATGGGAATGCACTATTGAAATCTGTGGCTAAAGAAACAATTGAATTTTGATTGGGGCGCCATATGCTAGGATGCATATGGCTTCAAAATGCATGCAAAAGTAGAATGTTTCTAACTCTCCACTTGCGATCAATATGAAGTTTTAGTTATAGCCGGGGTTTGAAAGTTACAACAAATAACAAGGTTGCCTCAAGTGCCAAAACCAAAAGCGGTACCCGGGTTGATTAAACCAACCAATTAGGCTTTTGCTTTTAAAGTGCATGCTAAAGCATAATGTGTTTAATGGTAAATAATTTGAAATAGAAAGAAAATCATTATATGTAAGAATTAGGAATACTAGTGACGGTGCCTGGCATTTGTCAAGAAATATGGATCTCTTATATAATATATATGTATTAGGAAACTCCTATGTTAATATAAAACGAGTAGAGAATAGATAAATGAATATATAAATTTAGAATATTTCAATAAAAGCAACTATTCTAGTGAAGGGCTAAAAAAATTTCTCCATTTTTGTTTGAATGACACTTTTCTACTTAGCCATTTCTCTGCATGCCTAAAAAGGGAGTTGGTGTTTTTTAATATGAAGAGACCTCGAGAATGGTAGGGCAAGATTGAAATTTAAATACTAAGCCACCTCCAGCCATTCATCATCCTGATGGAAATAGGTGCAAGTATAAAGCAAGTCTACCACCACCTTTTCCATCTCCTCCACCTCCTCCGGCAGTACGTTAGTCTTCAGCACATGGGAGCAATTCCCTCAAAGACGTTACTGCCGGTTGCTATTGCATCACTGCATCATTGGACAAATAAAGTAGATTTCATAGATCAGTATACTAGAGATGTTTTTAGCCACCTTTGAACACAGACGCCATACCTCCACTATTTTTAAATGCATCCCCGGATCTTTCTTGTTGATATATTCATTTTCTCCTACCTTTTTTGAGAGTCAATCTAAAATAAATTTGATAGACCATCTAGTTTTATGCAATGGAGTGCCCCATTCCACTACGATAATAACATGCATTCCTATGATAGCGTGTTCAGTGGGACACATAAGAGAGAGCATGCGAGCACCTTAAACAAGAATATTCATGCGTCTACGGCTATGCCTTTCACGAAGAAAATCGATGATATCAACCAATTGCAAATGTTCAACACTGGCTCATAAAGATGTGACTAATGACCAATTATCCCCTTTAGCCACAAACGAGTAACGGGGAGTTCACATCCATCCTCTTCTTCTCGATGGCCATATGGATTTTACGAACATTTAGTAGTTGTTGCCGGGCCATTCCCATTTTGTATCGGAGAACCCCCCCAAGCAAAAAAAAAGTAAGAAGAGCCAACCCTTCTAATTTCAAGTAAAAAAAACTCCTCTGGGGGTAATGGAAATTGGGGGTCGGGATAAATGTTAGGATGAAGGGGAATGACTTGCTATGTCTGTTGTTATTGTAATAACCACATGAATCAGTAACAGACATAAAGAACCTAAGCGTGCTTCCATCATCATCTTCTCGGAGCATCTGCCGCACTACTCAAAGAGTATATATGGTGGAGATGATTGGCTTGGTTTGCATTCATGGATGAACCCATTTAGCGGTCCTTCGCGAGAGGACAAGGTAGCTATTAAATGAGCTTTTGAGGGTGACAAGGACTACGAGTCCCGCTAGTGTCATACCATAACATAACTACTATTAACATTAATTAACACAAACCATTACATTCAACATGTTTAAAATCAAATTCCCCCTTAAATCCCCTTTTGTTTGGGTGCATATTCACACGGGGGTGACTCCAGGCAACGAGAGCTGTTGGATAAGCATATTCAACCCTTATTCCTTAATTTACACCGTACACAAAGTTCCTTGTTTGTGGGGTATGGATGTATAGAATTTGTTATATTGTATAACAAGATTTGCAAAATACTATAAGATTTCAGGCAATATACTATATGGTGTTGATTTTGTACGTGCAAAACATAATTACTGAGGGAGCTCTAACTGCCCTCGTCACCCCCGTGTGAATATGCACCCAAACAAAAGGGGGTTTAAGGAGGAATTTAATTTTAAACACGTTGAATGTAATAGTTTGTGTTAATTAATGTTAATAGTAGTTATGTTGGTTGTTATATTAGAAAAATTTTTGGGCCCTTCGGGCCCCAAAAGAAGCAAACATAGATAAACTCTGAGGTAAACGCGAAAATAAAAATCAAAATAAAATAAAAGTACAAAATGAATGATGTGTTATTGCAAACCATATATTTTAAATTGCATAATTTATAGGCTCCAAATTTAGACTTTGAACCTGAGACTCCGAATACCCTACTTTGATTAATGGAGGTACTAAAAGTCCTGCTAATCAATGCTTTTTAAGATGTTTGGAGAAGATATGGTAGACAAAGTGGTGTCAAAAGTAGTGGACCATTTGGCTGGAGGACATGTCTTTACCAATACTATGTACCTAAGAACATAACATCAGATCCTTGAATATATTTGAACTTTGAACTTTTCAACATTTGAAATGTCAACAATGTGTTTCTAAAAACACTGTGATACAGAAAACCACTGTGGATAATGCATTTACGTTGAATGTAACTACTTCAAAAGCCTTAGGAACATAACCATGTTTGTATCGTGATTGACTTTACACATTGAAATTCACCATTACGAATTGAAGTTATCTCAACTGCTGTGAAGCCTTTCTTGAATATCAACATACCAGAATAGAGTAACTCATGGAATAGCACATCTTTCTTTATGGAATAAGCAACACTTGTAAACAATAAAGAATATGCAAATGAAGCATGCATATAGTCAACTTACTCAAAATTTAAGGAACTTGGTAGCCATAACTAAGTAGTAATGGATATGATAAAATAAGTGCATAACATGACATCATTCTGCGAGAACATGGCGGTTACACACGAAGATATGTTTTGCAGCAACCAAGATATCTTCTCTCCATTCTCAAGTTTCCTCTAATGAAGCCTTGCAGACACTCTGACTTCCAAATATCTGACTTTCCAAATTTTGCTATAAATGCTCTCATTATTCGAGTTACATAGGCCTCAAAATCCATATATTTGTGCCAGTTGAATATGATAAAGCGGAGGACCCGGCTTCTTCCGTGTTCTTATAATGCACCAAAGACACGTTTTTGAAACAAAGAGACTAGAGGAACACATACATGATGGAAAAAGAATTTTTCGATGATGGCAAAATTGCCTTTCCTTGCTTATGCAGCTCTACGCTTTTTGATTACAATATAATCACCAAGCCGTAACAATGACATATTAGATGAGCAATAAAGGAAAAGATAGAATGTGTCTTTCAAAACCTGAATATGAATATGAGCTTCATAGTTGTTTGGATTCTGAGATAATGTAAGTTGTTTTCAATATCTCAAATGGACAAAGCTGAATATGCGAAATGCGTCTATGGAATACACACATAGCTTTTGAAGGTAGTATTAGCGATTCCGCATTAGTAAGGGGAGGCCCTAGAACATGGCATCTGAGAAAATCTGTTGAGATGTGCACCATTTTCTATAAAGGCGACCCCCACGTGTTGGGATCGCTTTTCTTTAGGACTCCATTCAAAATCACCAACGTTTTTTCTCTGTAACAATAAGCCCCTGCACCTTTGCCATTATCGAGCTGATGCATTATCACGGTTGGCGGACTTGAACTGTTTTTCAATCCAAAAGGCGTACCAAATTCAGCGGATGCGGCATGAATCCGATCTTTGGAAAAATTCTGAGAAAGACTACGATGGTAAAAAGGATCAAGTTTATTATCCGGCCCCCACAGGGCCCCCCCCGCAAATACCTCTTCCACTCCTCCAATACAACGAGAAATACACGAAAGGGGCGGATAATACCATGCACAGTGACGGGGGCCACAGGGAGGCCGGATAATATACTCTAGCCATGGTAAAAAAAGGCAGCGCAAAGGATTTAGAAAAAGAAAAAAAGAGAGAGCTCTACGATCTAGGCTACTAGTTTCATGTTTTGGAAGAACAAACCTAGTCACAGTGCAGGAAAAAGAAAAATGGTCTAGAAAGTGGCCGAGATGGCGAGTGGGTGCTCTAGATGGCACATCTGTGATTTTATTTGTGGGTTCAGGTCCTTTTATGAATTAAATAAATAGAGAGTAGTTCCATGCGGGGCAAGGTTTGGCGGTGAAAGGCACAAAAAGGACCCACAAAACACTTTCTTAAATGATTTGCTACTCCGTCTTCTCTCTGTTCCGACAACCAGAAGACCACGACCTGAAGGCCTCCCGCGAATCCAATCCATAGATCAGACCCTAATCTACACAACCCTAAAAAGAACCCTAAAAATAATGGGAGGATATTCACAACCAGCACAAAAAAGCTCCCACCACAGGATTTGCCCCCTTTCCTAAAATGAATGGCTAACAAAAGGTTGCACTCTAGAAATACTCTTTAGTACACCTGGATGAATATGGCCACCAAATCATATGAAAACCTTAAAGAAAACAGTACAAAAACTTAAAAAAAACTCCCTGTTATAATGCTAGATATTACAGTAACTTAGACTCGGGGTGGCTTCTCCGTAGACAATGCCACCTCAAATCTTTTTTCCCGCATTTGACTACTTGGCTTAACTTCAACAGTACCGAAAGCCAAATTTATCTTCTCCGATTCATGCACATGATTTTGACAAGGGTGCTATTGATTCTGAATATTGGACATGGAGTTGTCTTTGCAAGCGTTGATTTGGACATGTATTTCAATTTATGTTGAATATTAAAAACAAACCATTGCCTAAAAAATGGTTAGAAAGGAAAAAAACCATTGTCAAGACAACATATAAGGCAAAAAAAAATTTGCTCAAACATAAACCTAACCTCCCTCTACACTCTACTACCATAGTAGCTCAAATAATGATAACACATAGGCCTCAATATGGCTTCCCAGTTTAATCCTCCCCCTTTCCTTAGGGCGTAGTTCCCTTGGGCAGATGACACCTTGCTTTAAGTCGTGCCAAACGTTTTTTAGCACCATTCCCTACTTTTTGCTTGGCTTATTTACGGCAATCTAAAAATATCGAGCAGGGAGGACTTCCTTAATTCCCCAAACTAGAATTGGGTTTGCTTCTTGTTGGCCTTTGTTTGTTTCTTCCTCTGAATTTTCTTTCTAATTTGTCTTCGTATGCTTCTTTCACTTTAGGAGTTGAAGGGCGAAGTGGCCCTTACTTGCACCTTCGTACGCTTCTTTCAGCTTAGGAGTTGAAGGGCGAAGTCCTACGCAATAGATGTGCAAAGATAATTGTAGGGATTTTAATAGCCAGTTGATGTTACAACTGCCATCTTCGAGCCGATGCCACTTTCATAGTAGGGCAAAGCTTGATTTGGGGGTGGGGGTGGGGGTGTGTAGAGATGATTCAAGACTAGTAGAATACTAGTGTTTCTAGATAAACACCGAGCCATTGCCAAATTTTTTTGGGCCATAAGCCCAAGAGGATGAGGCGTTATCCCCCTCAACCCGGTCCAAGGGTAAACCTATCTTCAGACCATTGGCCCATGAACCTAGCCTTGGTTTTCGTGATCATAATGCCCTAGGGAATTCCGTTAATTGCTCGTAACACTTTAATAATAGTTTTGCACCATAGTTTTATCCTAGAAGGTTGTGCATTATGCATATCCCCAAATACTTAAAACCCATGCTTGAAGCATCTATGCTAAATCTTTCTTGTGTTTTTGCACAAGTGTGTGCATGACTACCGATTATAAAATGATTGATATTGGATATTTAATTATACCATTCTAGTCAAAGTTTTTATTTGGGGCCTTTCTTTGGGCCTTAATTTATGATAGTTGATAGCATGAATGGTTTGAAGATCCGAATTTACTAGGCAACAGAATTAGGGGTTATTCAATCCATGGTTCAAAAACATCAATCCAGTTTTGATTGATGTATATCATCATTTGATTAATCACGAGTTTTGCGAGTCTTATTGTGGCAATTCAGCTGGTTGAGCACGAGCTTGTGTGCACATGAGATTTTGCTTGCAATAAAAGAAGGTAGGTATCATTGCTCCTTCTCTCTTCTGCATCGAATTTATTACATAAGATACTCATCATCAGATCAATAACAGTCTTGGCATGTTTAAAAAATCTTAGGGCGAAACACAATAGATCAAAACCTTTCTCAAATGCTGAGAATGATACATTTAAAGGGGTTTTGAGAAAACTTTCAAACTTCGAAAAAAAAACGTTTTTGGATGGATTCATTTTCCGTGCAATATTCTAAAGCGAAAACAAAGGTGTGGCATTTCTGGAATAAGTGTGCCAAGCATAACTGTTCTGTTAACAAGGACATTTTACAACACAATATATTGTGTGGGATCGCGTATTTCCATTTGCTCCAACCAATAAAACAGATTACTTGCATTTGTTCCTTCATTGCTTGCTTTTAACTTTGGCATCTGGTGCAAAGTGTCTGAAGTATCTTGTAACCATATAAGCTGCCATGACCTGTACCCCAAGAATTTACTACGCTTGTGGTATCACTTGCCTGCTCAGCTCTACTTCAGTCCTTTTGCAAGCATATCGTTCTGCTCAAAAGAATCATCTAGGTGTCACCTTTGGAATGCATGCCCTTTAACACTGCACGAAAAAGAAAGCAGGACCATAGCTAAAGAAATCATTCCAGCTTCAGCATGAGAGCATCTGCAGTACCGCCTTAAAAAGTAAGCAGGACCATTATGCTAAAGAAATCATTCCATCTTCAGTGTGAGAGCATCTGCAGTGCCACACTCAATTGCATTAAGCTCAGAAGGGATGGAAGCTTTACTGCCAGTGGAAGTGTCAATATATCCTGCAACTAAGGAAGCCTCTCAAAAACTTCACGAGCTTCTGAAAGCAAGTTCTCCATTTCTAAGTGAAACATACATTGATCTGGGCAGCCTGCAATACCTTGAAACAAATTAAAAGCCTCGAGCATCAGAATGTGTATATGCCTCCCCATACAGAAAGGCCATTTAAGAATACTAGCTGGTTTTAAAAGAAAGCACAAATATCCTCTGGCCATGGAGACCATACCACAACATCAAAGGCAGGGCATACTATTGCTTTATGACATATAAAGAATGTGATCAACGCAGCAGCAGCCAAACCTTGTCCAACCTGAATTACTACCTATTCCAAATGCGTATCCTTGTTTTCTTTACCAAAATGCAATACAAGAGCACTGACCAGATGAAGCACAGACAGCATTTTGCCTAACGTGCCCTGTCAAATATAACGTTTAAGCATCTGATTGTAAATTACATAACCTCATATATCCCTTAGTGATGCTTGAGAGAAGCAAAGACGGCATGGCTTCCTTCCTCACGCTGAGACCTTTAACAAAACCATTTTATGTGGAGATAACGAATGGTGCTTTCTATAGACATTAATCTGAGGAACCATAAAACTTTCTCCAATAAATCTTGCCCTTGGTAAACTTGCTGACAGAAAGCAGCAGAGGTTGATTTGATAATACGGTAAGTTCCACGAAAGCATTCTAATAAGAAATTATTACATATAAGATAATGCGTTTAGCTAAGGTACTGAAAGCTGGAAGAACTATCAAATTACATTATGATGACAGCACCAGAAAACCAGCTGACCTGATAGACAGCAGCTGTTCCTGCTGCACTCAAGGTTCCGCTAGCCAAAAAATCCGAACCGAGAAGAATTACATTACAAGCGCATCTCATAATACCCCATTCATTCAACACAGTTGGTTTTGATTGCTAGCAGAAATGGAAGACAACACTAGCAGAATGGCCTGATATTAGCCGTTCAGTCCTCACGTCTGTCTAAGAGGCAAACAGTGCATCGAAGGCTGCTATTAGCCTGCCGCAATGGGGTGATGTTTCAGAGAAGCTTAAGAAAAGAGACAAGCTCTTTACAACACTTTGCATGAGCAACGGGTGGAAGGATCGAAAAATTTCTAGAGCTGTAGTCAGCTGTTGGGTAAAAGCTTTGTACAATATAGCAAGGGTTTCACTTTAAAGCGTCGGTCCAAGAACAAGCATCCCCAGACGCGTCGGCACAAGAACGAAGAAAAAGACTGATCCATCTCACCGTAAATGGAAAACCTAAAGAGAGAGAGAGCAGTAGGGCTGGCTACTTGTCAAACAAACACTATATCCCACTGGAACACATTGCAACAGCAGATAGCATATAAAAGGTACAACTCAGCAAAGTTTAATGTCCTTCGGGACATCCGATAAAATTGGAACGATACAGAGAAGATTAGCATGGCCCCTGCGCAAGGATGACACGCATAAATCGAGAAATGGTCCAAATTTTTTTTTCCAATGTTCCGCTTGTATTCTTGCTCGAAATATGATTCCGATTTCTTAAAATTTTAGAATATTCCCACCATTTTACCAGTGATTGTTGTTTGGAATTGCCATGGTCAACCCTTGAAGAACACTGCCAAACTTTATCGGTATTTTTGTTAAGCAGCATATTCATGGTACTGTTCATATTAACATTTTGCCAAAAAAATGCCACGACAAACCCTATGGTCTCGATTGGACATATGGTCCTCGACCCTCCTGTGCAAGAGAAGCCACAATCACAAACAAGCTCGACACCAAGCACTGCGGCCTGCCAGCTAGTGCTCCACATGAAGCTGGGCCAGAATAGCTTCAGGAAAGGAATGCTCGGAGGCAGAATGCATTCTGTCAAAACCTTTTCGGCTGATGGAGGCGGGGTTTTGGCCCGGCAAACCCTAAAGCTGGAGGAATCCGCCGCAAAGGTCTATTCTTCCAATTCAGCTCTCATAAACTTGCAATATTTTTGTTTCCTCAACTCTCAAAACCAGCACTAAACCACGTATGACGCAAACGAAGCAATAAGAAATTACATCACAAAACAGTGCCGGGCCGCACCATCCTTCCAGCGCTCATAAACTGCTCGAGGCTTCCACACCCGACGGGGCCTCCAGGCATGTTAGGCGACATGTCCACTCAGCGGATCTGCCGCCGTAATGCGCATCCAATCCTTTTGTTTCCATACCATGCAGATCCGACCACAAAGCGGGGCCTGAAGTTTTCTAACTCTCACGCGATCAATATGAACTTTTTTAGCTATAGCCGGAGGTTGAAAGTTACAACAAGTTAGAAACCCGATAAGCTTTGGTATGCTCTTTTCCATTTTTCTATCTGCATTCATTCTTTTTAAGTCTAGGATCAAAGGAAGGAAGACCATTCATATGACTCTCTTGCAACAAACCTCTGACTGATTTCTTAGGTAGAGCTAAAAAGCTTGGCAAAGAGGATTCGAGGAGAAGTTTCTTTGAAGGTATGTATTCTAATGTTTGATTTTGATGTCATGATAAGGCTTGCAAAATATGATGCATGCCTTGAACTGTAAACTAAAACCAAATATACCTCACTTAGAGTTGTATATTGCGGGAATCATGATGATGCCTCTAGAAGGCTACGAAAAATGCCATTTTGAGTTTTTTTTTATGTTTCTCGATGATATATTTCAATAAAATATGGAACTTTTCAATTGTTTTACGCTAAATTTTGTCCGAATTTGTGTGCTCTTAGTTAAGATAAAGAGAATGAAATGGGTCCAAATGCACCTTCCCCTACTTTATTTTTCGAGATGAAACTTGCTTATAGTCGACTTTGCGAAAGCATAAAAAAAAAAAAGATTAGTTTGAGACTAGGCGCTTGTCAAACTACTGCCGGTGAAATCAAAGCATTTGCATGTTTTCACAAATTAAGAGAAACAAATAAAGTATAGAAGTGGACGAGATAGCATGAGATAAGAATGTTACTTGAGGACAACATGGGATGCATGTCAAGAACCTTAATGACAAATCTAGTCACATTGAATGATAAGATGTATATAAAAAAATGGTAGCAATAGTTTAGAGAGCGACATGAATTGCAAAATTAGGGAGTTGGTAATAGAACTTGGTATTGATTTATATTAATAATGCCTAGAAGTTTATTGAAGGTAAGGGAAGGTAAGGGAGGCTTGTTCAAGATTTGAAGTTAAAGTTTTCCTAAGACTTATTATGAAACTGAAGTTAAGCCTTTCTTTCTATGCTATGTTTTTGTGTATCATTGTTGGATATGGCCAATATTTTCTCGGACTTTTTGTTCTTTGCAACATTCATATTGAGGCATTTCCTTGTGAATATCCCAAATGTGTAGCCATTGCACCTACTGAATAATTGTTTAATTGGTTTGTCCTCTCCCAACCTTACAAAATAAAGTGAAACTAGGTGTTTAAACCAAGAAGAAACATTTATTTAAAGAATACACATCATTGAACAACATCACGGGATGTAATAATAGGGACATGAATGCCAACTTGCGGATGGTTTTATCACATACATACGGATCTCGATAAAGCAAAAAGCCAATACCCCACATATATAATAAGGGCATCAACGGATCTCGGTGAGAGAATCTCACTAGCAATAAAAGCTTGCATTGTTGGATCTAACTATCTATCTTATAATAACAAAAACATTAGCACATTTATGAGAACCTTGAACTATCAGGAAAATTAACTATTGTTAGTATACAACAATGCTACGTTAACACCGTCAAGCTGATGCATCCATCAGTTTTGCCTTCGAGCCACATAATTATAAATTTTGTGCCAAGCCTATGTAAAAGGATAGGCACTAATGGTGAAAATTTTGTATAGTCAATTCCCCATCTTGCGCATAGACCTTGAATATGTGAAATTGTTTAATAGTTAATGGCTATCTTGGACTGGGGTAAATTTTTGTGGCTATGCACCTATAGGTCTTGTGGGGGTAAATTTTCTAGAACTAAATGGTTATATGCTAGGCACGAATAGTAAGTTTATAGCCTTAAACATTATGAATATCGACAACATCTTTAGCATTGTTTTATTGTTTTTGAATTTACTAAAAATTCAATGTTCTACGTATTAAGCTATTTTTTCATATTATGTTGAAGTATTTCAATATTTAGCAGTTTTCGTAACCCCCATATAACTATTAATTGCAATTAGAAGCATCCCGTAGTAATCCGCCACATCATCAAAAATTGGCGTGGCATAATTATCATCGTTAGATTCACTTATTGTGGCTAGGAAAATTAGAAATAATATGGAAATTTTCCTTGAACTATTGTGAAGTCCGGGCTTGGTCGACGCAAACCCATTTTTGGGTAAGGTAATGGTTAAAACCGTGGGAGGCGGATTCTGAGACCGCAGTGAAGTCCCGTGATTTATTTGGGCCTACGTTTTTTCGGCTTCATGCCAAAGATATTTTTTGCCTTTTCCTCTTGAATGCAATTGTATCGACAATGGAGCGGCCGAGCAAAGGGAAATAAACACTTGATTGCATTTTTCTTAGCGGTTGGGCATCGGATATACTTCTTGTGAGAGTACCATTATTGATATGTATGCAAAATATTTATATCTTAGGTTTGTTTCTTTTCAAAGAATGACACAATAAATTTCAGTGATGTGATAGAATGGTGGCTTAAACCTTCGTAATGATCTCTCCCAAATTCTCCTTTTAGTTCTCATCCTTATCAAAGTAAGTTCAAAGATATCAAAAGCGAGGATTTGGATGGCAAAGCCCCCAAGAGAGGTTTTAGTAGATGTCTCCCAAGCGTTTTCTCACCATGTTTCCCTTCACAAAAAAAAGTTCATCTACATGTTCTCCGGTTGCCTTTGTTGAAACAAAGCTTTCTTTGCTTTTCTTCTTTGCGCATGGAAGTGTATTATCACAACCAAGGTGATTTCATGAAGATACATTTGCCTTTCTTCTCTTAAGATAGTAAGCCCCCGATTGGAAGTTGAATGACATATTTAGATTCCCGTAAGATTTAGCCATTACATTTGCTTACTACACTCTCTCGGCAAGAGGTTATTAAGCCCACTAACATGGCTTAATGGGTTAGTGCCTCGAACCTTTGTGTTTACATATTGTTGGGGATCAAAGGCAAAATAGGATTGTGTTAAGGTCATTCAATTGAGTCCCCGCGAGTTCGAGACTTCCGATCTATCTGCGTAATGTCGCGAGAAATTTGAAGGAAATCTAACCCCTACCGCAGTCATGTTTTGATGTTAGAGTTAAACAATGGCCATAATGAGGGGAAGGTCTAGAACTTGAAATGCGGCTTGAAAGTGAGAGCAATTCAAACTGGAGAAGGTGATCCAAAATTGAGTCTGTTGACTACGCTTTGGAAATTTATTGATCCATGCTTTTGGATTCTCGCTTTATTAAGATGTTACAATTGAGGCGGAGATGGAGACAAGACTCACGCACATAGAGCTATTTTGGTAAGAGTTTGTTCCGGCCATGGATATGACTGCCTTTACAAACCTTTTGTGATATTTCCTCAAGAATATGGAAAATATTTTACTTTGCTATTAAGCGAGAATCTTTCTTCTTCCCTGAACATTAGCTAAAGTACAACACATCAACACAACAATAGAGATATATTACTTGTAAAGTCTACAATTTGTTGGGATCATATAACACGATAAGGCGTGCTAATCAGGTTTTACCCAGGGCTGACCGGATCATTAGTTTTCGCTAGAATGTTTTGAGCATAGATTGCAAGAAAAGACATGTGCCGATTCATGTCGTGACATACTCTAGTAATGCATGCATTGCTTCTTTACATTTATATCTTGCAATCAATATCATATAAATAATGTCATGTTTTTGCATTCTTGATTGTACATTACAAGTGTGCATAAGTGTCTTTCATCACATGATAAGCTTTCAAATACTGCTCAAGGTCTTCTCTTTTTTGTACTCCATTATTCATCTCTTCCGGCATTGCCCTGGCATATCTAATACTATATTTTATTCGTTGAATCATTACGTCAAAAGACAAGGTTCTTTTCTTTATCCATCTTTTTCAGATCATTATACCCTTCAATGTCTTTCTAAAATGTCTTTCTAAAAGTAAATGTAGAGACTATGGAAAAGAAAAAGAGCATTTTAAAAGAGCCATTCGCTTTATGCTCTGTGAAAGCGGTAGTTCTTGAAATGTTTGAAAAGATCCTTACAAACATGAAAATTGTGTTACAATTTATAGCACTTCAAGTGGCATAACTAGTTTCTGACCGTGAAGGTTGAAAAGTGGCCCCAAGGCGATGTCTTCGCAATCCTATCCCTAAAATGGATGGTTTAACAATTATTGAGCCTATGCTACTTGGGGGCATTAGGCCATATCATAAAGGATGATTTATTCTTGGAATGAAGAGTGGTATAACAAAGGGACAATGTTGCCAAAGTGGTATCGAGATAAAGCTTGGCTCTTCCAATTTGTTCTTGCAAGTTATGAGAATCTAGAACTCATAATAAAAAGTTAAGTTGAAAATCATATTGCAGTTGAGGACTCTCGCCATGCATCCAAACCGGAGTAAAGAAGGGAACTGCGCAACCCTCAGTACTTCACAGTGAAACTAATGCCCCCGCCGGAAAAAGAATGCTGCAGTGGCTTTAATGAAAGCCCCTCATTAAGTCATTATCTAAGCATGTCTAGTATCATTCTTTGCAAAGGTTTTTCCTTGAAAAACTTTTCGGTGAGGGGTTTTAATCCACAGTAGTAATGATTCTCTTAGTACATTATATGGGTCGGCTGACTATTGAATTACCAGGTGGGCGTTAAAAACTATTCTATTCTATTCTTTAGGAAAGGAATGCACGGAGTGAGAATGCGGCGAATTCTACTCTTCTCTTCTGTCTCGTTGAGGGCTGGTAACTGGCGTTCCAAGTATTTATAATTTATCATTATAAATATATTGACCGTCACCGGTATGAATCACATGCACCATGGGGTATGGTAACCTAGGGGTGACCTAAAAGGGATTAAATTAGCTATGCTAATTTAATTTATTAAGGATATTAACCTATATTTAAGGAATTATTATCTAAAAGGGATAATTAAGCTCATTATGGTGGGAAAGCCACCGCCAATCTCGATTTGGCGACAGAAAGGGAATACTATTTTGACCTATTAAGGTGGATCACCACCCCATATCATGATAATCGACCAAATTTGAGCGCCTACCTTTTTGCCGGTGGCGCCACCTTTGCCAAAGTACTTGTACTGTGTAACAGAGCTGAAAGATCGAGTCCCGGGAGGATGGAGAAACCAATGGATAATGGGTCCAAAGAGGGAATACGGTGGGCGGTTAGTATAGCTTTGAGAATTCTAGGGTAGCGCTCGGTTTGGGCACTTGTTACATTGTTTTGTCATTTCTCTACATGTTTTACTCATAAGAGCTAACCCTTGATTGTCAAGGTAAGTTCTCTTTATATTACGATTACGGTTTTGCTCTTGAAGGGATGGATTGATAGTTCTTTGCATAGTATTACTGCGGAAATGGGAAATAAGGGGGGTAGAGACCTGCACGAGCCATGTTAGTAGTATACTCTAGGTTGATTCACGTAATTCCCATAAATGCGGCTGTGCACAAGAGCCCATAGAATTCGTGGATGCTATGGAGTGACTTAGCACCAAATAAGGACCCGCGATTAAGAAGTGGTGGGGTCTTTACACGAACATAAAGGCTCACGAGACTCCTCCCCAGTGGACTAGGCCTAATAGGACCCCGATTGAGCTAGCGCCCGATCAGTAGGGTATGGGTCCGACACTCCCCAGAGGGTGTGACCCGCGATGGGGCATCCCCGACTTTGAGTAGATTTAGGGCGCAGTAAAGTAGGGATTACGGATCGCGGGGGTACTGCTGATGTAACGTGTTCTCTGGTCCACCCATGGGAACCCGGGGGCCTTCCCAGGCCCGGCCTCATGGGGCCGGGCTTCAGTGAACCCCTTGTAGTAGGTTCCGAAGGGTGATACCTTGAGTCTGCGTGTAGATCCCATAGTGGCAGCCATAGCATGATTGGACCCATCTAAAGTGTGCACGGGGGGCGATGGAGTGGACCACCCTAGCCGGGATGTTCTATACCCGATAGCACCATGTCAAGATTCGGTCACGATCTCTGAGACCTAGCCGTCGGTCGATCCTCCACGGGAGAAATGGGTAGAATCCGGGTTTGGGGTGTTCCTTAGTGTTAAATGCATATTCTTTGTTGTTGTCACTTGGATGGATGCTAAATTTCTTTGGTGGTAAATTATGATATGATGATGTGTACTAACCTTGTATACGCTCACATGTAGGAGCTCCATTAAAGCAGTGTGATTGTCTAGCTCTTTGATGTTTGGTTTTTGTGCTAGGTTGATATAGTAAATTGTAAGTCTTTAGGAAGTTTAGGTCATTTGGGCCGGAAATACTCAAGTTGGAAAGTGCCATAACTTTCTTGAGGCTTCGAGGTCGAAAATTTTTTGTTTCATTCGCGTCGGGGACCCTTGAATTAGTCTAGGACATTATTAGGTGGAAAAATGGCGACCCGGATGTAACAAAAACCCAAAATCGGCGCGACTTGGATATCGGGATTATTTTGTGTTTTAAAGGCCAAAATACCCAAGTCCGCCGGTTTTGACCGGGCGTTGACAAAAAAAAAAAAAAGATTTCTGCGGGAATTTAAACCCGACGTTTTTAGGTTTTGCCCCACTTGCTCCTTTTAGAGTTCCGCCTCTCCCGTCCATTTGAAGCCATACCGCCGTGCCTCGTTCGTACACATTTGTATCAACCCCTTTAAGAGCGCCATAGCCGGGCAGTTTCACCAGCACACTTGCAGCTACGACCGCTACATGGCGAGAACCAAGAGACATAGAGCTTCTGAAGCCGCGATGTTGTTCAGCTCTTACATTTTGCTTGGGGACTACGCGGGGACACGGAAGAAGGCTTGAGAAGAGAACTTCACCTAGATCAACTGTGTTATTCACGGTTCATGGAGGGGGGGATCTAGTACCCAGTTTTCCCATTTGACGTAACGGTTCTTGTTAAAGCTCAGCTGAAGGATGACTTATACCTTGGTGGCGGGGAGGACCAAACCTAACCTTAGTTAAATACTACCCTCGGATATGGCCCAAGATGCCGCAGTAGGAGGCTGGTAGGTAGCCAGGGATAATGGCCATGGCTCACGAGGAAGACCTTAGGGAGACAGCTACCGTGGGACCCCGGCTACAAGGGTCAGGAGTATCGGTATTTGGGGCTGGGTAGAGCCATAATCAAGGCCCCTGGGTTTGTCCCCCCATACTACTACGGCGAGGATGCGGTTCTTTGCTCACGGAAGATATTTCCCCTCGTTCCGGAGGAACCGGATGGAGGTGGAGCTTGACATGGCGGCCCGGCGGATCGATATCTTGCGAGATCCGGTGACAGACGTCGCTTGTGCAGGAGTAGCCGCCCGAGCAGCAAACAGCGTAGCGAAGGCGAGCTGGAGCGGTAGAAATTTATGAATCTGCGAAGAAACCCATGAAACTGGTAGCGAACGTCTCGGGTGAGAAGCCCGTTAGCAGTTTTACCGGCCGGAAGAGGAAGACCACCAGCGGGCTAAGCAGGGTCACGATCACAGACCCGGCTCAGGGCCATGGGTGGGGTTGCGAAGAAGAGAGGGATGCAGAAGGACACACCACAGTTGATGACCCGACCCATCCGACTACGAAGATCACTTCCTCTTGTTCCTCCTCGACCCCAGGAAGCCCCACCATTTAGACCTGGGACGGTAGCCTTGCGGAAATCCGCCAAGTATCAATCTGCGGAGCTTCTCATTAGGAAGTTGCCCGTTCCGGTCTTGTTGTTGGGAGATCGCGCAGGAGTTCAAGACCGACCTCTCGGGTTCGGGCACGCATGCCATCTTGGCCCCTCTGAGGCGGTGAGGATTATCTACGGTTGCGCTTCTTGGCGGATCACGAACCTCTTTGTGCTATACATGCAAAGCGTGTGACCATCATGCCCAAGGATTTGGCCTTAGCGTAGGATCCCGGTGGGGAGAGGTCTTGATTTTCCTCATTTACGTAATATGTGTTAATTTGTATCTTTTTGTACATCCTGTTTTGAAATTAATATAAAATGTTATCTTAACATCATATTTTATTACTTCATTTGCATACGCCCATATACATACAAACCTCTAAAATTGAAAAAAAAAAAAAAAAAAAAAAAACACCACTTCTTCAATAATGAAATAATAATAAACTAATTATAGTGCGGGGAATATTCCTTTAAGTAGTAATTTGGAAAGAAAAAAATATGGTTGCACAAAGCATTTAGGCACAGGAACATATATAATGAAAACAAATACAACTTCATGGTTAATAGGCACTAATTCAAAGAGATTATAATGCGTGGAATGAAGGGATCACGAGGAATAGAATAAATGCGTTTGAGTCGTTATGGACTCTCTTAAGTTACATCGTATAGACAATAGAGCATGATGGGATTGAATTCAAACACAAATCCATTGGAATTAGATGGTTAATCTTAAGATAAAAGGGCGTTTTATCTTTTACGTTCTTAATTTAGTGTATATTAATATTACAATTGTTTCTAAATGTAGATTATTGTAAGATTCATGGCACATGAAGATGTGATTGTAATACCTATTTTTTCAACTGAGCTCGTCCATCAAATTAGTCTAAAATTAATATATATGCATCCATATGTACAGCTTAAATTTCCTCCTACTTGCTTGTGTTTTGCAAAAGTACCATCTCCATTTGCCTTCCCACACAGCCTTTTGTAAACTTTTTAGTAAAGCATCATCCCATGTTGAAAGGGACTTATTCAAAAACAACTTGGAAAAAATAGAAGTTAGAAACTTTTTACATGCTATTGCTATTTTGTAAACGTCAAGCTTGAATTTTTCACTCATGCAATCCTTATTGTTGTATTGTTATGCGCCCTCCATGGTGACAAAGTCATTAAAAATCCATCAATTCCCTCAACTTATGAACCGCGAAAAATCAAATTCCATGAGAAAATCTGGGCTGGATGGCCTCGGAAATTTGAGTTTGAATTTGAGTTTCAAATTGATTGATTTTTCAAAAATTCATATCTTTATTTTATTTGATATTGTCTTGCGTGCAAATCAATCATTTTGATCTCCATGATTAGTACATGTAAGAAAAAATAAAGAAGTTCAGATGCTATAAAATTTATGATGAATAGAATAGAAAGGAGGTCATATTTGCTTTCAATACAACTTTTTTAATGAAGTTGTTGGTATGTTATAAATCATATAGAATCCTCATTGTCTTCAATACGACTTGCTTTGGATGCATTAACTAAACATGTAGGTTGATACCTTAGGAACCGGAGGGGCGGTCTTGAAGAACCTTGCTCTTGAGGATGTGCAAAGCTTTTGATAAATGTCTTTAGTGTATCGGATTTGGTAGTAGTAAATCATCGCTCTGCGTAAGAATAGCGTTTTGGTCCTCAATCGTGGTAGGCACTCATTTGCATTAATAGATTTGCGGTGGCAAATACTATAAAGCAAGGAATGCATACCATGTTAAGCATGCGTTTGCAGTCAGAGCGGATGTTGTTCTCCTCTTCAAACATAATGTAATTCCAAAGAAGGTACCAAGTAAATCACCTCCATTCATCATTCTTGACCCTTCAAGCGATGCTTACCAGTATGCAACAAACATCAAGATGCAATTGAGCATATGAGATAGGGCAGCCTAGCTATTTTAAAATAGAATGGACAATAAAATAGAATGGACAAGGAACCTATGAAGAGGATCAAACAAAGTATCGTACCACAAAGATAATTGATATCGTAAAAAAAAACGACAAAGATCAATATTGGTGCTTTACCCGGAGCCTCTTGCATGCAAGAAGTCTCAGAATAAGTTTCTACATTAATTGACTAATAGTGAAATGAAATTCTACAAATGCAAGTAATATATATAACACACTGTGATGTAGTAGATGTACCATCATCAAAGATATATTGAAAGTCATATGAACCTCAGATAGTGAAGAATAAAAGTAGAGAACAGACTAAAATTGGCCAGATTAATCAAAGAACACATGCACCAAGAAACACGAAAGGAAAAGACAAAAGTGAAAGCATCTTCAAGTTCTCATACTTCCCGTGGTTACATGTCTAGTTCAGGATATTTTAGAAATGAAGGAATGAAGAGGACATATATGCTAGGAATACTATGTTCGACTTTTAATTCTATATTCCCGCTTCTAGACCCAATTGTCTTCTGATTTGTAGACTAATGTTAACGCTAGCATATTGCAAAATAATAATTCCCAAGTAAAGTTGAAAAGCCGAGAAGGCAATTAAACTTTTTGTTGGAATCTCACGAACTTTTTCATCTTGCATCCTAGAAACCGGTGGCACCAACCCATGATATTTGCCTTGTTCATAGCAAAGTCCGCTTTTTAGTTAAAGCTCGTTTATCTCTTCACGCACTCCATGGCTTGCTTTCGCTTTGATTGAGTACTATTAATAGGAGTTCGAACATGAACTTGACACCGTGCCAGAATGAGGTTTCAAGTCAAAGCATTCAAAAGGATCAATTAAAGGTTGTATGGTTATGTGTAAATAAAGTTAAGAAAGCCCTGTTTTGGAGGCAAATCACGCCTATATGGGCATCTCAAGGCTTCCGCCTCTAATTTTTGTTGTTCATATTTGACGAGGGACTCTCTATTTCAGATTAAACTTTCCATTGGAAAACAACCCAAAAATCTTGTTAACTTGGGAATCGGGATGAGTTTCTAAATGCTCTCTAGACTTCAAAGAGCTTCAAGATCTAGCTTATAATCTCGATCCTAATTGTGAATCCATAACCTTTCGGACTATAGTGTGAATCCATAACCTTCGGACTATAGTGGTGTCCTCGAAAAAATCCGAGAATTGAGCTCAAAATACATGGCCTCAAAGACTAATTTAGCCTCAAAAAGCCTCGTACTGGGACTCTAGAGTGAAAAAATCTTGAAGCCAATTCAGGATTTATACAATCAAAAGATTCAGCCTTTGAAGCTACTTTGGACTTGATGTAAAGAATTGAAACCCCCAAATCAGAGATTGATGCATTTTGCAATCCGCGATTCAAATCTAAGCCCAATATTCTGCCACATGCAACCCATGGCCGCCATGGTAACACGACCCCAAACTTGTTTACTATGGCAATAATGCGGCCTGTGGTGGTAAAGGAAAGTGTGAAGCAACCTTGCTCGAATTAAGGCACGCTGCATTATCAGAACCATCCAGCTATTATCAAATCATAACCGGTTCCGTGTCGGGCTTAGGAGGGGAATCAAACTGCATCTTTGAAATTTCAAAGGGAAAGGGGCAATACCTTGTTTTGAGAGCAATTGGCGGCTTCAAGCGTAGGAACTTTGAACTAATATGGTCGCCATTCAAAAGGGAGAGGCATACGCAGTGAGGAGGAACCACGACTTCCCAAAAATTTATCGAGGCTTCAACGAGGCGTAATTTTACTACCTTTTCGACCCGGATAAGAGTGGAAATCAAGAAGGAAAAATGACTAATAGAATTTTCACGATTTTTTTGTCAATCGTAAGTTTTCCAAAACTTCAAAATACCTCAAAATCATAGGAAATCTCTTAAAACAAAATTCCAAAAACTTTTTTTTTGGCCATGATAATCCCAAATTAAAAGGTTGATTAATTCACTTGGGGAATATTCCCTTTAAAGGTTTCACTTTTTCTTTAAACCCCTTCCCTTTTAGGGTTTCCAATATTGTGATAAGCTCCTCCCTTTCCTATCCTCCTCCTCCTCCTAGAATCACTATGGATCATGCCCAAAGAATGGGTACCACGATGGAGAGCGATGGGGATCCGATGTCCCCTTTGAACAGCTCCATCCTTACTTGTTACAAAGAGGTGAATCTTTATCGCCAACATGGAGGGCCATCCACTATGCCGATTTCTTGAGTTTACATCCAAGAGATGGTGCCCCGGTGCACTCCGTGTATTTAAGCGACCCTCCTCAGCTTTACCTCCCACAGATCCGTTCTTATGTAGATTAACGGGGATGACCGCCATCAAGAAGATACTTTTAGGGTATTCAGTAGTACTAGGCATGCTCCTATCCTCCAGGCTTTGGACGGCAGCGGACCTATTTTGAGGTCCGCTTTGCATTAGCCATTCTTATGGACCAATATGTGAGTTCGATTCCACTCCATTGGAAAAGGGAAGTTACCTATTGCTGATGATCCAGAGGAGGATGAGCGCATCAGCCATCTGATTTTGTTCGATTGACAGCTTTCACACCGAATCCGCCCGTTATGCGAGCCCATGGTTTAAGCTTGCGGGGTTGATGCCCTCCCCCAATCACGACAATGGTCTAGAGTATCTCTTCCTTGATGATATCATGGGCATCACGCCATCCCTAACCTTCCACACATGATGTGCGACCTAATGACCTAGTCTTAAGAAAACTTAAGACTAGTAAGAAGCAACCGGTAAGAAACAGAAGGAGCTACTAAACCTAGGTTCTATTCGACCTAGTGTAAGCCTTTACCATGCTCCTATTCTTTGTTAAGAAAAAGGACGGCTCCTTTGAGGATGTGTATTGATTATCTAACAGCTCAACAAGCATACCATCAAGAATCGCTATGCTTTGCCTAGAGCGTGACGATCTCATGGATCGATTTGGGTAGGGCTAAGTATTTCTCAAAAGATTGATTTATGCTCGGATATCATCAAATAAGGATTAAGGAGGAGGACATTCATAAATCTGCCTTTCAGACTAGATATGGGCATTATGAGTTTACCGTTATGCCTTTTGGACTCACCTAATACCCAAATGGCTCATGCGATTAATGAATGATGTCTTCCGGCAATACTTAGATGATTTTGTTGTTTTTTCTTTGATTTACATTTCATCTATAGTAAGACCTTAGAGGAGCATGAGAAAACATCTTAGATTGGTCTTACAAAAAGCTAAGACGCCATCAGCTCTTGCCAAGTTCTCTATGCAAGTTTGCCACTCCAAGGTCGATTATTTGGGGCTTATGTTATTTCGCAGAGGGAATTAAGGCTGTATAAGGCAAAAGATAGAGGCAAGGGGGAATGGCCTATTCCGTGAAATGTTTCCAGGTCCCAAGTTTCTTGGGATAACAGCTACTATCAAAAAATTTGTAAAGGATTTTGCTAAGATTGCAAAACCTCTTACAAATCTTTACAAAGCATGAGAAGGTGAAGGATTGGGGTGGATAATCGGAAGGCAAAGGGTTCGGGAAGTTTTCGCAGCTTAAGGATGCATTAACGCCGCACGGTTCTTATCGTCTCCATCCTGAGAAGGATAAACTAGTGGGGCGTCGTATGAAGATCGCCAACCGGGTGGAGTCCTAATGCGAGGGGAGGGTCATTGCCTATGATTCAAAGAAAATGAACTAAACGAGCAGGTATACCCTACCCATGATCGTGAATTGTTAGCAATGTTGTCCGTACTGATGGATATGGAGACACTACCTCCTTGGTAGAAGATTCCAATTGATACGGATCATCAAAGTCTCGTTATTTATCTTACCCAAATTAAATCTCAACCTCCGAGGAGGAGAAGGATGGAATTTTGGAGGAGTATGATTTTGAGATTATGTATAACTGGCAAGCATAATGTGGTTGCGGATGCGTTGTCACGCCCATCCCTTGGTAATCGAACCCATTGTAATGCAATTTCTACACTCACCAAAGGAGTTTGGAGATAGAACGGACCTTGGCCCGCGGATCCAATTGCATGAAGTTTGGGATAGTTTACATAAGGACGCTGATGATAAGGAGCGTGAAGCTTTCCGTTCATTATAAGAAAGAAGGCAACTTGTTATATTCATAAGGATAAGTTGTGTGTACAGACCAGAATGCGTAAGCTTATTCTCCATGATATACACTAACAGCCCTATAGCTGGACACTTGCAGGGTTTTGTGAAGACCTACTTTTAAGATTCGCTCCAGCTATTTCTGGCCTTCTATGAAAAAGGATATTGCCAGATACATTAAAAGCGAGTGTCAGGTGTGTCAAGTAAACGAAAAGCTGGCAGATTAAAGATTCCGTAAGCGATTTGCAACCTACTGATGTGCCCCAGCGCTAAGGGGAAGTAATGCTTCATGGATTTCATTGTGGATCTAGTCTCGTTAATGGATATGATCGACAAATTGTGAAAATAACTCATTTCTTGCCATGTCATACCGTACAACCCGTCTTTGCTGCGCTGTTGCAAAGAGATCTTGATTACGGAAGCCCACGAGCTATTATATCAATGGGGATCCCAAATTTGTAAATTACATTACGGAAGGTTTCTTTACCACCATCCAGACCAAGCTTGCTATGAAATGCGGCATGTCATCCTCAAAGCGGATGGTCCAGACCAGGCGTACCAATCGCATTATAGAGGACATCTCATGATTATGTCTGGGTAAGCAATCACAATGAGCTGACTATATTTATCTAGTTAGGTTGCCTATAACGGTATGAAAGCGAGTCTTCAGAATGTCTCCCTTCATGATAAATTATGGTTACATCAATGCCTTACTCGGACACGTGGCATAACCAGTTTCTAAAGTGGAGGTTTCTCAACAACTCCTCTTAAATGCAACTTTCAGCCAAATTCGTGGTTACCTATTGACATACTTAGCGGTCGCGGGGAAAGTGTGGCAGATAAGCCTGGAACCCCCGAGGTCTTCAGGTGGGTGAATGGTTTGGCTTAAGATTAAAGGTAAAACAAGCAAACTTAAAATTAGTCTGCAAAAAGCTAGCACCGGATGGGCTGGGCCGTTCAAGATCCTTTGAGCGTGTTGGGGGCAAGCATATCGCCTGGATTTGCCACCCGCTTGAACATCCACAAGGTCTTTTCGTAGTAGTCTTCTAAAAGCAGCACACCCGGATCCGGAGAGATCGCGGATACCACCACCACCCAGAGGCATGAGCATTTGGATATAGTGCACGAAGCTCTTATGTCAGGCCTCGCAATTCAGAGAACCCGAATCTTACTATACGGAAATCAATGCGGCTACGATGAAAGAATCTCGTAAAGTAGTAAGCGAACAAAAAGCCTATCAACTGGAATCTCGCGAATCTCAGGGCTGCACCATCAACGATGCTATCAACCCCGCTCGGTAAGCTTGAAGGCTTGATTCCGAGAATCGTGCAAGAAGGGTAGATGTATCGAAGTTGACAGCCATTACCGATGATGGGATCCTTCGTGTTCCCTGGGGCGGTAGTAAACAATAATATGGACACAATCATGAACCGTATAAAGCATGTAGTTGGATAGCCGCATTCATCTTGGCTATAATAGGAACTTAAACATTCGACGCCGCAATGAATCGCGAACCATAGGCATGATAGATTCCTGGTAGTAGAGTTTTTCTTTTGCTTTATAGAAATTGGACCCTTCAACCACAACCCTAATTATTTCATTACATATACCGACATATGCGGGCGGTGCCGATTAAAGCACCGTCCATGTTAGAGGGTCTTTGATGGCCCGAACTCTTGTTTTTAAATCGTCTACACGTCTTGTGTTTTGTTTCATGACTCGATGTTGATATTGGACTTCGGTCTTTGAACTTTTTGGTTGTAATAAATCGTGAAATGCACCTTTTTGCTTAAACCTGCTTTTAAATTTTAAAGTTTTAATATAATACCTTTGGAACTAAAGGAATTATCTTCCTTCATAATGTGATTTCCTATATGTGGATCTAACCCAATGTTGAGGACATCATTAATTCTAAGAAGGGAGAATGTGATCGTTCCAAGTATTTCTGATAAGATATGTATATTGACGTCAACCGGTATAGATCGCCACCATGGGGTATGGTAACCTAGTGAGACCTAAAGGACAAATTAGCTATGCTAATTTAATTGCTATGATATTAACCCATATTTAAGGAATTATTATTCAAAAAGGGATAATTAAAAGCTCATTATGGTGGAAGGCACCTGGCCAATCTCGACAGCCAGCATGGAAATACTATTTTACCCATTGGGTGGGATCACTGCCCCCCATATCCTGATAACCCACCAAGAGCGCCTACCTTTTGCCAAAGCACACCTCTCACAAAGTACTTGTACAGTAAACCGTGAGCTGAGCACGAGTCCCGGGAGGATGGAGCACCAATGGATAATGGGTCCAAAGGAATACAGTGGGTGGTTAGTATAGCCAGGAATTCTAGGTGGCGCCTGTGGGGCATTTGTTGTGTTGTTTGTCCGTTCTCCGTTTTTACTCATAGGAGCTAACCCTTGATTGTCAAGGTAAAGATTCTCTTTATATTACTGATCGGGTTTTGCTCTTGGTTGAATGGATTGATAGTTCTTTTGCATAGACACTGAAATGGGGGAAATAAAGGGTAGAGACCTCCGAGCCATGTTGGTAGTATACTCCTAGGTTGATTCTGTAATTCCCCATAAATGCTACTTTGTGCACAAGAGCCCACCGGGAGGATGCTATGGAGTGACTTAGCACCAAATAAGGACACAAGTGGTGAAGCGTGGGTGTGGGAACTAACGAATAAAAGGCTCACAGACTCTCTGATTGGACTAGGCCCTACAACCAGGCCGGTGAGCTAGGCGCGATCGAGGCGGGTATGGGTCCGGCTCCTTAGGTGCGAGGTGTGACACGGATGGGGCATCTGTACTTTGAGTAGATAGGGAAGGGATAAGTAAGTGCGGACGACGAGTGGGCTGGCGCGCCGCGTATTCTCTAGTCACCCATGGAACCTTGGCCCCGTGATCACGGAAGGGACACTTCCACAGGCACACTCATCCGGGGCCGAGGAGCCATGAACCACAGCCAATGGGCTCGAAAGGAGGTGATACAGCAAGTCTAACTTAAATATCAGGAAAATATAAGTAGCGCCATAACATGATTAGACTCATGTTTACAAAATGTGCGAGAGAAGCCCGGTCGATGAACACGCCTGGCAAATGTTCTATGCAAATAACGCCATGTCCAAAGGTAGAATGCTGCTGATCTCTTAGAACCTAGCCGTGTCCGTCCCTCCACAATCCCCGGAAAACTGAGAGTAGAAATCAAGGAGTTTAAGTATTTTCCTTAGTATTAAATACATAATGCTATTGTTTGTCCGCAGATGGATGTACCTGCCAAGTAGTAGTAAGTAAATAATAATCTTGTATGTACTAACGCGTATTACATGACGTGAGCCCATTACATTGAAAATGGGCGGAATGATGACCTGCATTGATGCTATAGATATGGCCAGTCGAATGAGCCCTGCTCATGGTGGGTGGGCCATAGGAGGAAGGGCCCGTATGTCTTTCTTTAAGTATATATGTTAAGGGAACCGTCCTCTCGATGGCCCATTCATTTTTTTGTTCTTTTCTTTACATGACCTCGGGGCTGATCCCGCCGGGGTCAGGCTAGTCTCTCTCTCTCTCTCTCTCTCTCTCTCTCTCTCTCTGTTTGGGACTCTCTCTCTCCCTGATGTCGGGTTGGAGGTGGTGGAAAATGATCTCTCTCTCTCGTGGAGTCATCTCCTCTCTTTCTCTCTCTCTCTCTCTAGATCTCTCTCTTCTCTCTCTCTCTTAAAAGCTTTGGGCTTTCGAGTTAGATGTTCTCTCGATTCCATTCATATTTTGTTCTTTCTTACATCATTTGGGGTTATTTGTAATCCTCCTTATGAGTTCAGCGGTCTCTACATGTTTGGGGGCGGTTTTCATTCGTGAGGTGGTGGAAAAATGATCAAAACCAAACAGGTCTCGAGGATTTTAAATGCTTTTAGATAGAGGAGGGAGGAGGTTTAGGGCTACCTAGGATGTTCAAGGAGAATTCAGTTCAAATGATTCATTGTACTCTTTTCATTCGAGAATTGATTGGAAACCAAACGGATATAAACCAGCCAGGGAGGCTAAAGAAAATCATTCAGCTCAAAGAAAGCATCATTGAGAATTGCTTGGAAAAGATGCTCCTATGTTAATATAAAACGGAGCTAAAGAGAATAGATAAATGAATATATAATCGATGGAATATTTCAATAAAGAACCAACTATTCTAGTGAAGGGCTAAAAACTTTCTCCATTTTTTTTTGAATGACACTTTTCTTAGCCATTTCTCTTTTGCATGCCTAAAAGGGAGTTGGTGTTTTTAATGAAGAGGACCTCGAGAATGGTAGGGCAAGATTCAAATTTAAATACTAAGCCACCTCCACCATTCATCATCCGATGGGAAATAGGTGCAAGTATAAAGCAAGTCTACCACCACCTTTTCCATCTCCTCCACCTCCTCGGGACAAATTGATCTTGAGACATAGGAGCAATTCCCTCAAAGATGTCTTGCCGGTTGCTATTGCATCACTGCATCATTGGACAAATAAAGTAGATTTCATAGATCAGTATACTAGAGATGTTTTTAGCCACCTTTGAACACAGACGCCATACCTCCACTATTTTTAAATGCATCCCCGGATCTTTCTTGTTGATATATTCATTTCTCCTACCTTTTTGAGAGTCAATCTAAAATAAATTTGATAGACCATCTAGTTTTATGCAATGGAGTGCCCCATTCCACTACGATAATAACATGCATTCCTATGATAGCGTGTTCAGTGGGACACATAAGAGAGAGCATGCGAGCACCTTAAAGAAGAATATTCATGCGTCTCGGCTATGCCTTTCTGAAGAAAATCGATGATATCAACCAATTGCAAATGTTCAACACTGGCTCTTAAAGATGTGACTAATGACCAATTATCCCCTTTAGCCACAAACGAGTAACGGGGAGTTCACATCCATCCTCTTCTTCTCGATGGCCATATGGATTTTCTGAACATTTAGTAGTTGTTGCCAGGCCATTCCCATTTTGTATCAGAGAACGCCCCCACAAGCAAAAAAAGTAAGAAGAGCCAACCCTTCTAATTTCAAGTAAAAACTCCTACAGGGGTAATGGAAATTGGGGGGTCGGATAAATGTTCGGATGAAGGGGAATGACTTGCTATGTCTGTTGTTATTGTAATAACCACATGAATCGATATGTACATAAAGAACCTAAAGCGTGCTTCCATCATCATCTTCTCGGGCATGCCGCACTTCTCAAAGAGTATATATGGTGGAGATGATTGGCTTGGTTTGCATTCATGGATGAACCCATTTAACGGTCGGTCCTTGTGAGAGGACAAGGTAGCTATTAAATGAGCTTTTGAGGAGTGACAAGGACTACAGGTCCGCTTAGTGTCATACCATAACATAACTACTATTAACATTAATTAACACAAACCATTACATTCAACATGTTTAAAATCAAATTCCCCCTTAAAACCCTTTTGTTTGGGTGCATATTCACACAGGGGGTGACTCCAGCACACAGCAATTTGTTGGATAAGCATATTCAACCCTTATTCCTTAATTTACACCGTACACAAAGTTCCTTGTTTGTGGGGTATGGATGTATAAATTTGTTATATTGTATAACAAGATTTGCAAAATACTATAAGATTTCGGGCAATATACTATATGGTGTTGATTTTATGTATTGCAAAACATAATTACGAGAGCTCATTTTGCCCTCACACCCCCCCGTGTGAATATGCACCCCAAACAAAGGGGGGTTTAAGGAGAATTTAATTTTAAACACGTTGAATGTAATAGTTTGTGTTAATTAATGTGTAAAGTGAAGTTATGTTAATTGTTATATTAGAAAAATTTTGGGCCCTTGGGCCCAAAAAAAGCAAACATAGATAAACTACAGGTAAGCGAAAATAAAAATCAAAAATAAAATAAAAGTACAAAATGAATGATGTGTTATTGCAAACCATATATTTTAAATTGCATAATTTATAGGCTCCAAATTTAGACTTTGAACACGAGACTCGAATACCCTACTTTGATTAATGGAGGTACTAAAAAGTCCGCTAATCAATGCTTTTAAGATGTTTGGAAGATATGGTAGACAAAGTGGTGTCAAAAGTAGTGGACCATTTGGCTAGAGGACATGTCTTTACCAATACTATGTACCTAAGAACATAACATCAGATCCTTGAATATATTTGAACTTTGAACTTTTCAACATTTGAAATGTCAACAATGTGTTTCTAAAAACAACGTGATCTGAGAAAACCACTGTGGATAATGCATTTACGTTGAATGTAACTACTTCAAAAGCCTTAGGAACATAACCATGTTTGTATCGTGATTGACTTTACACATTGAAATTCACCATTACGAATTGAAGTTATCTCAACTGCTGTGAAGCCTTTCTTGAATATCAACATGCCAGAATAGAGTAACTCATGGAATAGCACATCTTTCTTTATGGAATAAGCAACACTTGTAAACAATAAAGAATATGCAAATGAAGCATGCATATAGTCAACTTACTCAAAATTTAAGGAACTTGGTAGCCATAACTAAGTAGTAATGGATATGATAAAATAAGTGCATAACATGACATCATTGCAGAACATGGCAGTTACACCTGAAGATATGTTTTGCAGCAACCAAGATATCTTCTCTCCATTCTCAAGTTTCCTCTAATGAACTGACACTCTGACTTCCAAATATCTGACTTTCCAAATTTTGCTATAAATGCTCTCATTATTCCAGTTACATAGGCCTCAAAATCCATATATTTGTGCAGGTTGAATATGATAAAGCGGAGGACGGCTTCTTTAGTGTTCTTATAATGCACCAAAGACCTGTTTTTGAAACAAAGAGACTAGAGGAACACATACATGATGGAAAAGAATTTTCGATGATGGCAAGAATTGCCTTTCCTTGCTTGTGCACGCTCTCGCTTTCGCAGTGCAATATAATCTGCAAGCCAGTAACAATGACATATTAGATGAGCAATAAAGGAAAAGATAGAATGTGTCTTTCAAAACCTGAATATGAATATGAGCTTCATAGTTGTTTGGATTCTGAGATAATGTAAGTTGTTTTCAATATCTCAAATGGACAAAGCTGAATATGCGAAATGCGTCTATGGAATACCTGTAGCACTGAAGGTAGTATTCGCGATTCCGCATTAGTAAGGGGAGGCCCTAGAACATGGCATACAGAAAATCTGTTGAGATGTGCACCATTTTCTATAAAGACAGCCCCTGTGTTGGGATGCAGCTTTCTTTCGGACTCCATTCAAAATCACCAACGTTTTTTCTCTGTAACAATAAGCCCCTGCACTGCTTCGTATCTGAGCTGATGCATTATCCTGGTTGGCAGACTTGAACTCTGTTTCAATCCAAAAGCTGTACCAAATTCCGCGGATGCAGCATGAATCCGATGCTGGAAAATTTACAGAAAGACTACAGTGGTAAAAGGATCAAGTTTATTATCCGGCCCCCCTGTGGCCCCCCTGCACCAATACCTCTTCCACTCCTCCAATACAACAGAGAAATACACAGAAGGGGGGCCGGATAATACCATGCCTGTGACAGGGGGGCCACAGGGAGGCCGGATAATATACTCTAGCCATGGTAAAAAAAGGCAGCGCAAAGGATTTAGAAAAAGAAAAAAAGAGAGAGCTCTACGATCTAGGCTACTAGTTTCATGTTTTGGAAGAACAAACCTAGTCACAGTGCAGGAAAAGAAAAATGGTCTAGAAAGCAGTGGCGGAGATGGCTTGGTCGGTGCTCTAGATGGCACATCTTGGCGTGATTTTATTTGTGGGTTCAGGTCCTTTTTATGAATTAAATAAATAGAGAGTAGTTCCATGGGGCAAGGTTTGCGGTGAAGGCACAAAAGGACCCACAAAACACTTTCTTAAATGATTTGCTATAAGTCTTCTCTGTGGAGACAACTAGAAGACCACGACACGAAAGGCCTCCCATGAATCAATCCATAGATCAGACCCTAATCTACACAACCCAAAAAAGAACCCTAAAAATAATGGGAGGATATTCACAACCCGGCACAAAAAGCCCCCCACCACAGGATTTGCCCCTTTCCTAAAATGAATGGCTAACAAAGGTTGCACTCTAGAAATACTCTTTAGTACACACGGATGAATATGGCCACCAAATCATATGAAAACCTTAAAGCAATTACAAAAACTTAAAAAAAAAAACTCCTGTTATAATGCTAGATATTACGATAACTTAGACTCGGGGTGGCTTCTCGTAGACAATGCCACCTCAAATCTTTTTTTCCGCATTTGACTACTTGGCTTAACTTCAAGCGATGCAGAAAGCCAAATTTATCTTCTCGATTCATGCACACATGATTTTGACAAAGTGCTATTGATTCTGAATATTGGACATGGAGTTGTCTTTGCAAGCGTTGATTTGGACATGTATTTCAATTTATATTTGAATATTAAAAAACAAACCATTGCCAAAAAAAATGGTTAGAAAGAAAAAAAACCATTATCAAGACAACATATAAGGCAAAAAAAATTTGCTCAAACATAAACCTAACCTCCCTCTACACTCTACTACCATAGTAGCTCAAATAATGATAACACATAGGCCTCAATATGGCTTCCCGGTTTAATCCTCCCCTTTCCTTAGGGCGTAGTTCCCTTGGGCGAGATGACACCTTGCTTTTAAAGTCGTACAAGCGTTTTTTAGCACCATTCCCTACTTTTGTTTCGGCTTATTTTGGCGATCTAAAAATATCGAGCAAGGAGGACTTCCTTAATTCCCCAAACTAGAATTGGGTTTTGCTTCTTGTTGGCCTTTGTTTGTTTCTTCCTCTGAATTTTCTTTTCTAATTTGTCTTCGTATGCTTCTTTCACTTTAGGAGTTGAAGGCGAAGTGGCCCTTACTTGCACCTTAAATGCGCTTCTTTGATTTTAGGAGTTGAAGGCGAAGTCCGCTTAATAGATGTGCAAAGATAATTGTAGGGATTTTAATAGCAGTTGATGTTACAAGCTGCCATCTTGACGATGCCACTTTCTTTCATAGTAGGGCAAAGCTTGATTTGAGGGGTGGGGGTGGGGGTGCTGTAGAGATGATTCAAGACTAGTAGAATACTAGTGTTTCTAGATAAACACCGAGCCATTGCCAAATTTTTTTGGGCCATAAGCCCGAGGATGAGGGCGTTATCCCCCTCAACGCCCGGTCCAAGGGTAAACCTATCTTGACCATTGAAGCCCATGAACCTAGCCTTGGTTTCGTGATCATAATGCCCTAGGGAATTAGTTAATTGCTCGTAACACGCTAATAAGAGTTTGCACCATAGTTTGATCCTAGAAGGTTGTGCATTATGCATATCCCCAAATACTTAAAACCCATGCTTGAAGCATCTATGCTAAATCTTTTTCTTGTATTTTGCACAAGTGTGTGCATGACTATCAGTATAAAATGATTGATATTGGATATTTAGTTATACCATTCTAGTCAAAGTTTTTTATTTGGGGCCTTTCTTTGGGCCTTAATTTATGATAGTTGATAGCATAAATGGTTTGAAGATCGAATTTACTAGGCAACAGAATTAGGGGTTATTCAATCCATGGTTCAAAAAACGGATTTTGATTGATGTATATCATCATTTGATTAATGCGAGTTTTGCCGAGTCTTATGGTGGCAATTCAGCTGGTTGAGCACGAGCTTGTGTGCACATGAGATTTTGCTTGCAATAAAAGAAGGTAGGTATCATTGCTCCTTCTCTCTTCCGCGATCGAATTTATTACATAAGATACTCATCATCAGATCAATAACAGTCTTGGCATGTTTAAAAATCTTAGGGCGAAACACAATAGATCAAAACCTTTCTCAAATGCTGAGAATGATACATTTAAAGGGGTTTTGAGAAAACTTTCAAACTCGAAGCAAAAAACGTTTTTCCGTGCAATATTCTAAAGGCGAAAACAAGGTGTGGCATTTCTGGAATAAGTGTGCCAAGCATAACTGTTCTGTTAACAAGGACATTTTACAACACAATATATTGTGTGGGATGCGTATTTCCATTTGCTCCAACCAATAAAACAGATTACTTGCATTTGTTCCTTCATTGCTTGCTTTTAACTTTGGCATCTGGTGCAAAGTGTCTGAAGTATCTTGTAACCATATAAGCTGCCATGACCTGTACCCCAAGAATTTACTACGCTTGTGGTATCACTTGCCTGCTCAGCTCTACTTCAGTCCTTTTGCAAGCATATCGTTCTGCTCAAAAGAATCATCTAGGTGTCACCTTTGGAATGCATGCCCTTTAACACTGCACTAAAAAAAGCAGGACCATAGCTAAAGAAATCATTCCAGCTTCAGCATGAGAGCATCTGCAGTACATTACCTAAAAAGTAAGCAGGACCATTATGCTAAAGAAATCATTCCATCTTCAGTGTGAGAGCATCTGCAGTGCCACACTCAATTGCATTCGCTCAGAAGGGATGGAAGCTTTACTGCCAGTGGAAGTGTCAATATATCCTGCAACTAAGGAAGCCTCTCAAAAACTTCACGAGCTTCTGAAAGCAAGTTCTCCATTTCTAAGTGAAACATACATTGATCTGGGCAGCCTGCAATACCTTGAAACAAATTAAAAGCCTCGAGCATCAGAATGTGTATATGCCTCCCCATACAGAAAGGCCATTTAAGAATACTAGCTGGTTTTAAAAAAAGCACAAATATCCTCTGGCCATGGAGACCATACCACAACATCAAAGGCAGGGCATACTATTGCTTTATGACATATAAAGAATGTGATCAACGCAGCAGCAGCCAAACCTTGTCCAACCTGAATTACTACCTATTCCAAATCGTATCCTTGTTTTCTTTACCAAAATGCAATACAAGAGCACTGACCAGATGAAGCACAGACAGCATTTTGCCTAACGTACCCTGTCAAATATAACGTTTAAGCATCTGATTGTAAATTACATAACCTCATATATCCCTTAGTGATGCGCCAGAGAAGCAAAAGGCGGCATGGCTTCCTTCCTCACGCTGAGACCTTTAACAAAGAAACCATTTTATGTGGAGATAACACGAATGGTGCTTTCTATAGACATTAATCTGAGGAACCATAAAACTTTCTCCAATAAATCTTGCCCTTGGTAAACTTGCTGACGAAAGCAGCAGAGGTTGATTTGATAATACGGTAAGTTCCACGAAAGCATTCTAATAAGAAATTATTACATATAAGATAATGCGTTTAGCTAAGGTACTGAAAGCTGGAAGAACTATCAAATTACATTATGATGACAGCACATCCTTGTTTTAAACCAGAAAGCTGACCTGATAGACAGCAGCTGTTCCTGCTGCACTCAAGGTTCCGCTAGCCAAAAATCCGAACCGAGAAGAATTACATTACAAGCGCATCTCATAATACCCCATTCATTCAACACAGTTGGTTTTGATTGCTAGCAGAAATGGAAGACAACACTAGCAGAATGGCCTGATATTAGCCGTTCAGTCCTCACGTCTGTCTAAGAGGCAAACAGTGCATCGAAAGGCTGCTATTAGCCTGCCGCAATGGGGTGATGTTTCAGAGAAGCTTAAGAAAAAGAGACAAGCTCTTTACAACACTTTGCATGAGCAACGGGTGGAAGGATCCGAAAAATTTCTAGAGCTGTAGTCAGCTGTTGGGTAAAAAGCTTTTGTACAATATAGCAAGGGTTTCACTTTAAAGCGTCGGTCCAAGAACAAGCATCCCCAGACGCGTCGGCACAAGAACGAAGAAAAGACTGATCCATCGCACCGTAAATGGAAAACCTAAAGAAGAGAGAGAGCAGTAGGGCTGGCTACTTGTCAAACAAACACTATATCCCACTGGAACACATTGCAACAACAGATAGCATATAAAAGGTACAACTCAGCAAAGTTTAATGTCCTTCGGGACATCCGATAAAAGTGGAACGATACAGAGAAGATTAGCATGGCCCCTGCGCAAAAGGATGACACGCATAAATCGAGAAATGGTCAAATTTTTTCCAATGTTCCGCTTGTATTCTTGCTCGAAATATGATTCCGATTTCTTAAAATTTTAGAATATTCCCACCATTTTACCGGTGATTGTTGTTTGGAATTGCCATGGTCAACCCTTGAAGAACACCGCCAAACAAACGTTAAGCAGCATATTCATGGTAATTGTTCATATTAACATTTTGCCAAAAAATGCCACGACAAACCCTATGGTCTCGATTGGACATATGGTCCTCGACCCTCTGTGCAAGAGAAGCCACAATCACAAACAAGCTCGACACCAAGCAACTGCGGCACGCCAACTAGTGCTCCACATGAAGTCGGGGCGAATAGCTTCGGGGAAAGGAATGCTTTCGGAGGCGAATGCATTGCATGCCAAAACCTTTTCGGCTGATGGAGCGGGGTTTTGGCCCGGGAGCAGAGCCAAAAGAGGAATCCGGAGGCAGAAAGGTCTATTCTTCCAATTCGGCTCTCATAAACTTGCAATATTTTTGTTTCCTCAACTCTCAAAACCGGCACTAAACCACGATCGCAAACGAAGCAATAAGAAATTACATCACAAGCAGTACAGGACCGCACCATCCTTCCAGGCTCATAAACCGCTTTCGGGGCTTCCACACCGACGCCAGACCTAAGGCATGTTAGGCGACATGTCCACTCTTGAGATCTCGCCATGCGCATCCAATCCTTTCGTTTCCATACCATGCGGATATCGACCACAAAACTAGGAGGCATTCAAGTTTTCTAACTCTCACGCGATCAATATGAACTTTTAGCTATAGCAAAGGAGGTTGAAAGTTACAACAAGTTAGAAACTGATAAGCTTTGGTATGCTCTTTTCCATTTTTTCTATCTGCATTCATTCTTTTAAGTCTAGGATCAAAGGAAGGAAGACCATTCATATGACTCTCTTGCAACAAACCTACAGAAATTTCTTAGGTAGAGCTAAAGCTTGGCAAAGAGGATTCGGGCGAGAAGTTTCTTTGAAGGTATGTATTGATGTCATGATAAGGCTTGCAAAATATGATGCATGCCTTGAACTGTAAACTAAAACCAAATATACCTCACTTAGAGTTGTATATTGCAGAATCATGATGATGCCTCTAGAAGGCTGCAGAAAATGCCATTTTGAGTTTTTTTTTTATGTTTCTCGATGATATATTTCAATAAAAATATGGAACTTTCTGTTGTTTCTGCTAAATTTTGTCCGAATTTGTGTGCTCTTAGTTAAGATAAAGCAGAATGAAATGGGTCCAAATGCACCTTCCCCTACTTTATTTTCGAGATGAAACTTGCTTATAGTCAGCTTTGCAGTAGCATAAAAGAAAAAGATTAGCTGCAGACTAGACTGCTTGTCAAACTCTGCCAGGTGAAATCAAAGCATTTGCATGTTTTCACAAATTAAGAGAAACAAATAAAGTATAGAAGTGGACAGATAGCATGAGATAAGAATGTTACTTGAGGACAACATGGGATGCATGTCAAGAACCTTAATGACAAATCTAGTCACATTGAATGATAAGATGTATATAAAAAAATGGTAGCAATAGTTTAGAGAGCGACATGAATTGCAAAATTGGGAGTTGGTAATAGAACTTAGGTATTGATTTATATTAATAATGCCTAGAAGTTTATTGAAGGTAAGGGAAGGTAAGGGAGGCTTGTTCAAGATTTGAAGTTAAAGTTTTCCTAAGACTTATTATGAGCTGAAGTTAAGCCTTTCTTTCTATGCTATGTTTTTGTGTATCATTGTTGGATATGGCCAATATTTTCTCGGACTTTTTGTTCTTTGCAACATTCATATTGAGGCATTTCCTTGTGAATATCCCAAATGTGTAGCCATTGCACCTACGAATAATTGTTTAATTGGTTTGTCCTCTGTAACCTTACAAAATAAAGTGAAACTAGGTGTTTAAACCAAGAAGAAACATTTATTTAAAAGAATACACATCATTGAACAACATCACGGATGTAATAATAGGGACATGAATGCCAACTTGCAGATGGTTTTATACATACCTGGATCTCGATAAAGCAAAAAGCCAATACCCCACATATATAATAAGGGCATCAACCAGATCTCAGCTGAGAGAATCTCGACTAGCAATAAAAAGCTTGCATTGTTGGATCTAACTATCTATCTTATAATAACAAAAAACATTAGCACATTTATGAGAACCTTGAACTATCAGGAAAATTAACTATTGTTAGTATACAACAATGCTACGTTAACACCATCAACTGATGCATCCATCAGGTTTGCACTGAGCCACATAATTATAAATTTTGTACCAAGCCTATGTGCGTATAGGCACTAATGGTGAAAATTTTTGTATAGTCAATTCCCCATGCGCGCATAGACCTTGAATATGTGAAATTGTTTAATAGTTAATGGCTATCTTGACCAGGGTAAATTTTGTGGCTATGCACCTATAGGTCTTGTACAGGGTAAATTTTCTAGAACTAAATGGTTATATGCGCATAGGCCTGAATAGTAAAGTTTTATAGCCTTAAACATTATGAATATCAGCTTAACATCTTTAGCATTGTTTTTTATTGTTTTGAATTTACTAAAAAATTCAATGTTCTCTGTATTAAGCTATTTTCATATTATGTTGAAGTATTTCAATATTTAGCAGGCTTGCGTAACCCCCCGTATAACTATTACTGCAATTCTGGCTTGTCCATGTGTCTGCCACATCATCAAAAAATTGGCGTGGCATAATTATCATCGTTAGATTCCTTATTGTGGCTAGGAAAATTAGAAATAATATGGAAATTTTCCTTCAGACTTCTATTGTGAAGTCTGGCTGGTCGACGAGCCCATTTTTGGGTAAGCAGAATCGTTAGAAACTGTGGGAGCCGTTACAGAACCGACTGAGTCCCGTGATTTATTTCGACCTCTGTTTTTCGATGGCTTCATGCCAAAAGATATTTTTTGCCTTTTCCCTCTTGAATGCAATTGCATGCGACAATGGAGCAGCAGAGCAAGGGAAATAAACACTTGATTGCATTTTCTTAGACGGTTGGGCATCGGATATACTTCTTGTGAGTACCATTATTGATATGTATGCAAAATATTTATATCTTAGGTTTGTTTCTTTTCAGAATGACACAATAAATTTCGTGTGATGTGATAGAATGGTGGCGAAACCTTCGTAATGATCTCTCCCAGCTCTCTGCAAGCTCATCCTTATCAAAGTAAGTTCAAAGATATCAAACAGGATTTGGATGGCAAACGGCCCAAGAGAGGTTTTAGTAGATGTCTCCCAAGACGTTTTCTCACCATGTTTCCTTCACAAGGGAAAAAGTTCATCTGCATGTTCTCGGGGTTGTTTGTTCGGAAAAGCGACTCTTTGCTTTTCTTCTTTGCGCATGAGTGTATTATCACAACCAACATTTGATTTCATGAAGATACATTTTGCCTTTCTTCTCTTAAGATAGTAAGCCCCTGATTGGAAGTTGAATGACATATTTAGATTCCTTGTAAGATTTAGCCATTACATTTGCTTACTACACTCTCTCGGCAAGGTCTGTCGCCCTAACATGGCTTAATGGGTTAGTGCCTCGAACCTTTGTGTTTACATATTGTTGGGGATCCAAGGCAAAATAGGATTGTGTTAAGGTCATTCAATTGAGTCCGCAGAGTTCGAGAGACTTCCGATCTATGCAGAATGTCATGAGAAATTTGAAGGAAATCTAACCTACTGCAGGTCATGTTTTGATGTTAGAGTTAAAACAATGGCCATAATTGGGGACGAAGGTCTAGACTTGAAAGTGCGCTTGAAAGTGAGCAATTCAAACTGGAGAAGGTGATCCAAAAATTGAGTCTGCTGGACTACGCTTTGGAAATTTATTGATCCATGCTTTTGAATTACATTTTATTAGATGTTACAATTGAGACGGGAGATGGAGACAAGACTCCTGCACATAGAGCTATTTTGGTAAGAGTTTGTTCAGCTTCGTGGATATGACTGTTCCTTACAAACCTTGTGATATTTCCTAAGAATATGGAAAATGTTTACTTGCTGCTATTAGCGAGAATCTTTCTTCTTCCTGTGAACATTAGCTAAAGCACAACACATCAACACAACAATAGAGATATATTACTTGTAAAGTCTACAATTTGTTGGGATCATATAACACGATAAAGGACGTGCTAATCAGTTTCTTACCGGTGCCCGCCAGATCATTAGTTTTCAGGGCAATGTTTGAGCATAGATTGCAAGAAAAGACATGTGCAGCGATTCATGTCGCTGACATCTGCACTCTAGTAATGCATGCATTGCTTCTTTACATTTATACTGGTCAATATCATATAAATAGAATGTCATGTTTTTGCATTGCAGATTGTACATTACAAGTGTGCATAAGTGTCTTTCATCACATGATAAGCTTTCAAATACCACTGCGTCTTCTCTTTTTGTACTCCATTATTCATCTCTTTCCGACATTGCCTAGGCATATCTAATACTATATTTTATTCGTTGAATCATTACGTCAAAAGACAAGGTTCTTTTCTTTTATATCATCTTTCAGAGATCATTATACCCTTCAATGTCTTTCTAAAAATGTCTTTCTAAAAGTAAATGTAGAGACTATGGAAAAGAGAAAGAGCATTTTAAAAGAGCCATTCGTTTATGCTCCTGTGAAGCAGTAGTTCTTGAAATGTTTGAAAGATCCACAAACATGAAAATTGTGTTACAATTTATAGCACTTCAAGTGGCATAACTAGTTTGCAGACTGTGAAGAGTGAAAAGTGGCCCCAAGACGATGTCTTACTGACCTATCCTGAAAATGGATGGTTTAACAATTATTGAGCCTATTACTTTGGGGCATTAGGCCATATCATAAAGGATGATTTATTCTTGGAATGAAGAGTGGTATAACAGTGGGACAATGTTGCCAAAGTGGTATCAGATAAAGCTTGGCTCTTCCAATTTGTTCTTTGCAAGTTATGAGAATCTAGAACTCATAATAAAAAAAGTTAAGTTGAAAATCATATTGCAGATTGAGGACTCTCGCCATGCATCCAAACCGCCGATAAGAAGAGAAGAGAAGAACTCGCAACTTTGTACTTGGAAAGGAATGCCCATTAGCTTCGTGAAAAGAATGCTCGTGGCTTTTCTTGAGCCCCAAAGAGTCATTATCTAAGCTTGTCTAGTATCATCATTCTTGCAAAGGTTTTTCCCTTGAAAACCTTTTTCGAGGGGGGTTTTTAATCCTAGTAGTAATGATTCTACTAGCCCATTATATGGGTCCCATGACCTATTGGTCTCCGTGGACGTTAAAAAAACTATTCTATTCTATTCTTTAGGAAAGGAATGCCTCGAGTCAGAATGCATTCCGCCGTAACCTTTTCGGCAAAAGGTGGTTTTGGCCCCGAGGCGCCCTCGAAAGTTGGAGGAATCCACCGCAAAGGTGTATTCTTTCGACTGAATAAAATTGCAATATTTTCGTTTTCTCAACTCTCAAAACCAGCACTAAACCACGTATCACACACAGAAGCAATAAGAAATTACATCACAAACAGGTACCAGACCGCACCATCCTTCCAGGTGCTCTTAAACTGCTCAGGCTTCTACACCTGACAGGACCGGCATGTTAGACGACATGTCCACTCAACAGATCTTGCCATGTGCGCATCCAATCCTTTCTGTTTCCATATCATGCAGACATCGACCACAAAACCGAAGGCCTCATATTAAAAAAGCCATTTTGACCACTAACTGCCAATAACTCCTCAAACTTGCAGAAACATGCGGATTTCTATACAATACGCCAAGGCCAAACCATGCCAGAGAACCCCTCCACAAATACAAAACGAAAATATTGCAAGTTAATGGGAATCCGGTATTGAAATACGCAGCTAAAGAAACAATTGAATTTTGATTGGGACGCCATATGTTAGGATGCATGTGGCTTCAAAGTCCATGCAAAAGTAGAATGTTTCTAACTCTCACGCAATCAATATGAAATTTTAGCTATAGCCAGAAGTTGAAAGTTACAACAAATAACAAGGTTTCCTCGAGTGCCAAAACCAAAACGGTACCAGTTGATTAAACCAGCCAATTAGACTGCTTTTAAAGTGCATGCTAAAGCATAACATGTTCAACAAAAAATAACATGTTCAATGGTAAATAATTTGAAATAGAAAGAAAATCATTACATGTAAGAATTAGGAATACTAGTGACGGTGCCTGGCATTTGTCAAGAAATATGGATCTCTTGTCTTCCTATATATATGATTAGTAGGAAAAAAAAAAGTGATTTTCCGGCAAAAAAAATCCAAAAAAAAAAAATGTTTCAGGGCAAAAAAACCTAAAAAAAATTACATTTGGCATCGGGAAAGGGTTCCGGCAGGGACGTCCGAGGATTAGTTGGGAGCTCTTTTAAGTCTAGGATCAAAGGAAGGAAGCCCATTCATATGACTCTCTTGCAACAAACCTACAGAGGTAGAGCTAAAGCTTGGCAAAGAGGATTCGGGCGAGAAGTTTCTTTGAAGGTATGTATTCTAATGTTTGATTTTGATGTCATGATAAGGCTTGCAAAATATGATGCATGCCTTGAACTGTAAACTAAAACCAAATATACCTCACTTAGAGTTGTATATTGCAGAATCATGATGATGCCTCTAGAAGGCTGCAGAAAATGCCATTTTGAGTTTTTTTTTTATGTTTCTCGATGATATATTTCAATAAAAATATGGAACTTTCTGTTGTTTCTGCTAAATTTTGTCCGAATTTGTGTGCTCTTAGTTAAGATAAAGCAGAATGAAATGGGTCCAAATGCACCTTCCCCTACTTTATTTTCGAGATGAAACTTGCTTATAGTCAGCTTTGCAGTAGCATAAAAGAAAAGATTAGTCGCAGACTAGACTAGGCGCTTGTCAAACCGCGGGTGAAATCAAAGCATTTGCATGTTTTCACAAATTAAGAGAAACAAATAAAGTATAGAAGTGGGATGAGATAGCATGAGATAAGAATGTTACTTGAGGACAACATGGGATGCATGTCAAGAACCTTAATGACAAATCTAGTCACATTGAATGATAAGATGTATATAAAAAAATGGTAGCAATAGTTTAGAGAGCGACATGAATTGCAAAATTGGGAGTTGGTAATAGAACTTAGGTATTGATTTATATTAATAACTAGAAACGTGTGCCCGGCGATGCCGGCATTAATTATGGACGTGTGTGGGGTTAGAATAGAATGAGTTATTGGTAGAATATAATAGGTAGAATAGAATGGAATGGGATGGATTGGTATGGAATCAAATGGAATGGATAGGTGGGATGGAATGGAGTGATAGGTGGGATGGAATAGGCCGATATCGTGCAGTGTGTAGATGAAATAAAATATATATGTTTAGGGTGTTAGTGGATTACGTAATGAAGTAGTTGCTTATCTATTTGAGAGTTTGGCTTTGTGGAAATGCGTATATGTAAGCGATACGTGCAATTAAAAGGCGGAAAACATATGACGTAGAGTGTTTCTAGCAATACATGCCAAGATGAGAAGCGTACATTATTAGACAAACTTAACTGTTTGCCGACTATAGCTCCACATGCTGGGGCTATAAACAAATAGAAATGTGATGCCAGGCATAAATCATCGATGCCAGGACTGCTTCACCATCGCCGTATCACCATATTTCTGATTAATGGTCATTTCACGATAAATTAGCTGATTACCAGATCTAAGGTCCTATAATTCAAGTGAATTTATTTAATTGAATCTGCCTGCTCAAGTGGAAACATGAATTTGCAAGGCCACATCAAAGAAACAGTAATGTCTTAAGAAAATCCAACTTAAAGCAAATCATGATGATTTGCTTATGGGGCCAATCTCAGCACCCATAATATGAAAATTTGAAGGACATGAAATACTTATTAACATAATCCAACACTTGAACGATGCTCATATTGAGCCTTCATGCCAAACAATCATAATGATATTAATGTTGAATATTAGCGTTTGTACTACTAATGTTCCCACCATGCATGCAATTTACCCACGTTGTATTGTCTAACCCATGAAAACTTCACTTTATGAGCCAATTATGTATTGAGGGTATTCATTTTGACTATCTTACATTGGACATTGAATATACGACGGAATCCATATTCAAATATACAATATATTGCCTATATTTTAGATTTTTTTTCTTTCTTGTGATATGATGCTCTTGTGTAATTCTTGGGTCTAGAGCTACATTTTGGAATTGCAATTTGTCAGCAAATCTCTATTACAACCAAGTACGTTATCCAAAATAGGCATAAAAGATGGAACCAATATCGACAAACTAAATTCTAGAATACAACAAAAACATTCAGGGTTAGAGCTGCATTTAGCGATGCTCCACATCCTCAAAAGCATTGGTTACTACAATTTCAATATGCCTGTATTTTTGCGGCACATTTCTTCAAGTTAATTTGTCCTTAGACATGCAATATGCATTGGCTATAAGGAATGTAGAGGATCAAACATTGAAAGAGAACAATACTTCAAGTGTACCTATACGTCAAACCCCCAACGTTGCCACTATAACATTGCAAAGCATAAATATTAGAGCTATATGCTCAAAAGGTTATATGTGAAAGAAAGATCCATGGCAAATCCAAAATTTGTGTGTAGAACTCAAATTCTTATGACAACCCTGTGCATAAGCATCTTATAAAATAGAAGAGGGAATCAACCCTACGCTCACCATTTGCAATGGAAGGAGCTGAGTTGGGCAGGCACCTAAAGTAAATGAATTTATCCCAGTGCAACAGCAGAGGGAAAAGGTCCTTCAACCCAATAAAGCATCTTCAAGTGAGTTAAAGTGAATCAATTTACAACAATTCTAATTCTAAGTCATAAATCTTCTTTAAGAACTTATAAGATGTTGAACCTCATAAGCAGATCGTCATGCATCCTCTAATTTCTTCCTCTTTAAAATGTTGCATCAGCAGAGGGCTAGCTGGCAATATACATCATTGTACTTGCTCCAAACAAAACAAAGGGCATTATAGACAAACTGCAGATGCTTTTGCTTGCACCTTTATGGACTTACCATGCCTTTTGCAGTTTGAATTGCATATGTAACTTCTTCACGGGTGTAATATGTTTTTGATGGGTGCAATACGTCTTGAAAGCCTGTGGTGACATGCAAGCCACAAAAAAAAATACATGGTACTTGCGAAATGCAGCTCTGTTAAGGAGGCACGGCAAGTTTTGGATGAGCTTCTAGTTTATGATGTGAGCAAATAGAAGCTTAAATATGTTGTGATAATCAAATTTATCATAATATATACAGAGTGATAAAATTTCTGTCATAATATGATCAATTATCAGGGGTAGTAAGCTGCTGCAGAAGCTCTCCAATCCAAATGCAGATTAGACAGTACTATTCATATAAGCCCTAACCAGTAGAAAAATTTATGGTATGCCCTCCAAACCACGCTACCCTCATTGCTTTCTGGCCATTTGACAAACGTGAAGAACTCAGTATTTAATATCCCACTACAGAATAAGAACATGATCAATCCTGCATCTCAACTCATTACCCACTTGACAAAATACTTGGCTCTACCTTGTTAAGATATGCTAAGCCATTAATCTGTAGTGTAGATAAATGAGACACCCTTAGATCCCTTGATCTGTAGTATAGGTAAGTGTAAATCCCTTAAATCTTAAAGCCAGATATGCTAAGCCCTTAAATTTTAGTTGTAGCATATATAAATGAAATGAAAAGACCCAATGCAAAACCTTTAATTCTCTCTGTAGTATAGGAAACAATGCAGAACCCATAAGAGCATGCAGCTATTACCTTTTTCAAAATTCGTTTTCAGCAATTTATTCTTTGTCCTCGATCCACGAAAGACTCTGCCCCTTAGCTCCGCTGTTAAAGATATTTTAAGACATGCATGTGAAATCTAATGGTCCCTGAAATTTAAAGGCTCCAGTATTAAAAAACCATTCATACTTGTCAAAGCGCTATTCCATTCGTTTCTTATCTACAACATCATGTTCTATTAAAAACTACATCATTACCTGTTGTATAAATGCAGAGTCCTTGCATTTCAAGATGGGCCTTCAGACTATCATTGGCCTCCTACCTAACTGTATTCATAAGGCTTTAGCAAATTTAAGGATTAAATAAATGGGTTACAAATGAAAAAAAATTACAATGAAGAACCTGTTTTTACAGTGGCCATAACATTAAGAGCCACGGGAAAGAAAGATTTACAGGGAAAGAGCTATGGATCGAAGCAGAGAATACAAAAAAAAGCTGTTTTTACATATTTCGTTTACCTTTTACAATGGCTCGGAGGCAGAATGCATTCTGTCAAAACCTTTTTGGCAGTGGAGCAGGGTTTTGGCCCCGGAGCAGGCCCGAAAGCTGGAGGAATCCACCGCAAAGGTCTATTCTTCCAATTCAGCTCTCATAAACTTGCAATATTTTTGTTTCCTCAACTCTCAAAACCAGCACTAAACCACGTATCACACACAGAAGCAATAAGAAATTACATCACAAACAGGTACAAGACCGCACCATCCTTCCAGGCGCTCATAAACTGCTCAGGCTTCCACACCCGACAGGACCGGCATGTTAGACGACATGTCCACTCAACAGATCTCGCCATGTGCGCATCCAATCCTTTCTGTTTCCATACCATGCAGATATCGACCACAAAACCGGAGGCCTCAAGTCAAAAAAGCCATTTTGACCACTAACTGCCAATAACTCCTCAAGCTTGCGGAAACATACGGATTTCTATACAATACACCACAGAAATCAAGGCCAAACCATGCCAGAAAACCCCTCCACAAATACAAAACGAAAATATTGCAAGTATATGGAAATGCACTATTGAAATACGCACTTAAAGAAACAATTGAATTTTGATTGGGACGCCATATGTTAGGATGCATATGGCTTCAAAGTGCATGCAAAAGTAGAATGTTTCTAACTCTCGCACGATCAATATGAACTTTTAGCTATAGCCGGAGGTTGAAAGTTACAACAAGTTAGAAACTGATAAGCTTTGGTATGCTCTTTTCCATTTTTTTCTATCTCAGATTCATTCTTTTTAAGTCTAGGATCAAAGGAAGGAAGACCATTCATATGACTCTCTTGCAACAAACCTCTGAGAGATTTCTTAGGTAGAGCTAAAGCTTGGCAAAGAGGATTGTAAGCTGTAGAAGTTTCTTTGAAGGTATGTATTCTAATGTTTGATTTTGATGTCATGATAAGGCTTGCAAAATATGATGCATGCCTTGAACTGTAAACTAAAACCAAATATACCTCACTTAGAGTTGTATATTGCAGAATCATGATGATGCTTCTAGAAGGCTGCAGAAAATGCCATTTTGAGTTTTTTTATGCTTCTCGATGATATATTTCAATAAAAATATGGAACTTTCTGTTGTTTCTGCTAAATTTTGTCCGAATTTGTGTGCTCTTAGTTAAGATAAAGCAGAATGAAATGGGTCCAAATGCACCTTCCCCTACTTTATTTTCGAGATGAAACTTGCTTATAGTCAGCTTTGCAGTATAGCAGTTTTCACAAATTAAGAGAAACAAATAAAGTATAGAAGTGGACAGATAGCATGAGATAAGTTACTTGAGGACAACATGGGATGCATGTCAAGAACCTTAATGACAAATCTAGTCACATTGAATGATAAGACGTATATAAAAAATGGTAGCAATAGTTTAGAGAGCGACATGAATTGCAAAATTGGGAGTTGGTAATAGAACTTAGGTATTGATTTATATTAATAATGCCTAGAAGTTTATTGAAGGTAAGGGAGGCTTGTTCAAGATTTGAAGTTAAAGTTTTGCTAAGAATTATTATGAGCTGAAGTTAAGCCTTTCTTTCTATGCTATGTTTTTGTGTATCATTGTTGGATATGGCCAATATTTGCTCGGACTTTTTGTTCTTTGCGACATTCATATTGAGGCATTTCCTTGTGAATATCCCAAATGTGTAGCCATTGCACCTACGAATAATTGTTTAATTGGTTTGTCCTCTGTAACCTTACAAAATAAAATGAAACTAGGTGTTTAAACCAAGAAGAAACATTTATTTAAAAGAATACACATCATTGAACAACATCACGGATGTAATAATAGGGACATGAATGCCAACTTGCCGATGGTTTTATACATACCTGGATCTTGATAAAGCAAAAAGCCAATACCCCACATATATAATAAGGGCATCAACCAGATCTCAGCTGAGAGAATCGCTTGCATTGTTGGATCTATCTATCTATCTTATAATAACAAAAAACATTAAGCACGTTTATGAGAACCTTGAACTATCAGGAAAATTAAGTATTGTTAGTATACACCAATGCTACGTTAATACCATCAACTGATGCATCCATCAGGTTTGCACTGGGCCGCATAATTATAAATTTTGTACCAAGCCTATGTGCGTATGGGCACTAACGGTGAAAATTTTTGTATAGTCAATTCCCTATGCGCGCATAGACCTTGAATATGTGAAATTGTTTAATAGTTAATGGCTATCTTGACCAGGGTAAATTTTGTGGCTATGCACCTATAGGTCTTGTACAGGGTAAATTTTCTAGAACTAAATGGTTATATGATAGGCCACGAATAGTAAAGTTTTATAGCCTTAATACATTATGAATGTCAGCTTAACATCTTTAGCATTGTTTTTTATTGTTTTGAATTTACTAAAAAATTCAATGTTCTTTGTTTTAAGCTATTTTTATATTATGTTGAAGTATTTCAATATTTAGCGTGCTTCATGTAACCCCTCGTGATAACTATTACCGCACTCGCTTGTCCATGTGTGTCCGCCACATCATCAAAAAATTGGCGTGGCATAATTATCATCGTTAGATTCCTTATTGTGGCTAGGAAAATTAGAAATAATATGGAAATTTTCCTTCAGACTTCTATTGTGAAGTCTGGCTGGTCAATGAGCCCATTTTTGGGTATAGCAGAATCGTTAGAAACTGTGGGAGCCATTACAGAACCGACTGAGTCCCGTGATCTATTTCGACCTCTGTTTTTCGATGGCTTCATGCCAAAACATATTTTTTGCCTTTTCCCTCTTGAATGCAATTGCATGCAACAATGGAGCAGCAGAGCAAGGGAAATAAACACTTGATTGCATTTTCTTAGACGGTGGGGCATCGGATATACTTCTTGTGAGTACCATTATTGATATGTATGCAAAATATTTATATCTTAGGTTTGTTTCTTTTCAGCAATGACACAATAAATTTCCAGGTAATGTGGTAGAATGGTGGCTAAACCTTCGTAATGATCTCTCCCAGCTCTCTGCAAGCTCATCCTTATCAAAGTAAGTTCAAAGATATCAAACAGGATTTGGATGGCAAACGGCCCAAGAGAGGTTTTAGTAGATGTCTCCCAAGACACTTTGAGGTAATTTTTGTTTTCTCACCATGTTTCCTTCACAAGGAAAAAGTTCATCTACATGTTCTCAGTTGCTTGTCCAGAAGAAACAGCTCTTTGCTTTTCTTCTTTGCGCATGAGTGTATTATCACAACCTGTTGCAGATTTCATGGAGAGACATTTTGCCTTTCTTCTCTTAAGATAGTAAGCCCCTGATTGGAAGTTGAATGACATATTTAGATTCCTTGTAAGATTTAGCCATTACATTTGCTTACTACACTCTCTCGGCAAGGTCTGTCGCCCTAACATGGCTTAATGGGTTAGTGCCTCGAACCTTTGTGTTTACATATTGTTGGGGATCCAAGGCAAAATAGGATTGTGTTAAGGTCATTCAATTGAGTCCGCAGAGTTCGAGAGACTTCCGATCTATGCAGAATGTCATGAGAAATTTGAAGGAAATCTAACCTACTGCAGGTCATGTTTTGATGTTAGAGTTAAAACAATGGCCATAATTGGGGACGAAGGTCTAGACTTGAAAGTGCGCTTGAAAGTGAGCAATTCAAACTGGAGAAGGTGATCCAAAAATTGAGTCTGCTGGACTACGCTTTGGAAATTTATTGATCCATGCTTTTGAATTCTGTTTATTCCGATGTTACAATTGAGACGGGAGATGGAGACAAGACTCCTGCACATAGAGCTATTTTGGTAAGAGTTTGTTCAGCTTCGTGGATATGACTGTTCCTTACAAACCTTGTGATATTTCCTAAGAATATGGAAAATGTTTACTTGTTGCTATTAGCGAGAATCTTTCTTCTTCCTGTGAACATTAGCTAAAGCACAACACATCAACACAACAATAGAGATATATTACTTGTAAAGTCTACAATTTGTTGGGATCATATAACACGATAAAGGACGTGCTAATCAGTTTCTTACCCAGGCCAGCAGATCATTAGTTTTCAGGGCAATGTTTGAGCATAGATTGCAAGAAAAGACATGTGCAGCGATTCATGTCGCTGACATCTGCACTCTAGTAATGCATGCATTGCTTCTTTACATTTATACTGGTCAATATCATATAAATAGAATGTCATGTTTTTGCATTGAAGATTGTACATTACAAGTGTGCATAAGTGTCTTTCACCACATGATAAGCTTTCAAATACCACTGCATCTTCTCTTTTTGTACTCCATTATTCATCTCTTTCCGACATTGCCTAGGCATATCTAATACTATATTTTATTCGTTGAATCATTACGTCAAAAGACAAGGTTCTTTTCTTTTATATCATCTTTCAGAGATCATTATACCCTTCAATGTCTTTCTAAAAATGTCTTTCTAAAAGTAAATGTAGAGACTATGGAAAAGAGAAAGAGCATTTTAAAAGAGCCATTCGTTTATGCTCCTATGAAGCAGTGGTTCTTGAAATGTTTGAAAGATCCACAAACATGAAAATTGAGTTACAATTTATAGGCATCCAATCCTTTCTGTTTCCATACCATGCAGACATCGACCACAAAACCGGAGGCCTCAAGTTAAAAAAGCCATTTTGACCACTAACTGCCAATAACTTCTCAAACTTGCAGAAACATGCGGATTTCTATACAATACGCCACAGAAATCAAGGCCAAACCGTGCCAGAAAACCCCTCCACAAATACAAAACGAAAATATTGCAAGTTAATGGGAATCCGCTATTGAAATACGCAGCTAAAGAAACAATTGAATTTTGATTGGGACGCCATATATTAGGATGCATGTGGCTTCAAAGTCCATGCAAAAGTAGAATGTTTCTAACTCTCACGCAATCAATATGAAATTTTAGCTATAGCCAGAAGTTGAAAGTTACAACAAATAACAAGGTTTCCTCGAGTGCCAAAACCAAAACGGTACCAGTTGATTAAACCAACCAATTAGACTGCTTTTAAAGTGCATGCTAAAGCATAACGTGTTCAATGGTAAATAATTTGAAATAGAAAGAAAATCATTAAATGTAAGAATTAGGAATACTAGTGACGGTGCCTGGCATTTGTCAAGAAATATGGATCTCTTGTCTTCCTATATATATGATTAGTAGGAAAAAAAAGTGATTTTCCGGCAAAAAAAATTCCAAAAATAAATGTTTCAGGGCAAAAAACCTAAAAAAAATTACATTTGGCATCAGGAAAGGGTTCCGGCAGGGACGTCCGAGGATTAGTTGGGAAGATTTGATCAAAATGAGTACATTCAAGAGCTCTGGCCATAAAAGCAAACAATGTTACAAGACCCAGAGATTAAAAAATATAGAGAAAAAATGTGGCCTCATTTCTTCATCATCCTATGGTGATTCTGCAGAGAAGAAGGCGTTGTACTTAATTGCTTGGCATTTGGCAAAGGTTAAAACCTGCAAATGCTACAGCGGCATAGCAGAAAAGCAATAAAGCTTCTTCTCCATTCCGGCCCGCTTTGAGTGGCTAAACCGAGGACCGACGTAGGCCTCAGATTCAAAATGAAAAGCTTCAAAAGATGAGCCGAATTTATGCGTTTTGGCCACAAGAGTCTGGGAAGGGATCCAGCATTTGTCCTGATGCACAGAAAAGGAAGAAAGAATGGTTTTTTTAAGCCGTTTGATGCCAAAAGGGTCTTTATTCTACGAGTTCGAGCTGGGAGGAAAAAAAAGGAAGGTTTTTCTAAAAGATTTGAGGCAGACAAAGAGATGGACAGCATCATCGCCAGACTGCCTGTAAGATGGAAAGAGCTTATTCGTCAAGCTTTTGGATACCATGAGTAGAGGCATGTACAGAACACGAGTTTGCTGTACGATTACAGAACACGAGTTTGCTGTTAATGCTACACCTTCAATTTTATAGAGCTTAATGATGTCTAATGAGATGGCCAAGCTTTTGAAAGCTTCCTTTGTCCAACGGAATTGGCGCAGGCAAGTATCATGTATCATGTGAATAGAGCTTTTGATATATTTGATTAATAGCTAACTAGTAAATAAAATTGTGCAATGCAAACTGCAAGTGCAGGCAAGAGACACGGAACTACTTAAAGTCCATATTAAGACCAAAATATCAGAGAGGTGTGATTGAATTTACAGCAGTGAACTTTCTGGCATAGCAGTAAGTGTAATATTTGTTGTGCTTTCTATATTCATTTCAATTCAATGTGTAGCTCTTTAAATGCACATCCACCTTCTATCTTTAGTTGAGATGAAGTGTGTATTCCTTAAATTGCATTCCTTGGCTGAAAATAGCATTTCTCAAGTTGCTTCCTATCTCTGAAGCCTCTCTGTTTGGAGGACTTTGAAGTAAGAGAATATACAGTGGCATCTTGATGGCCATCATTTATATGCACTATCCTTGCCTTAACTTTGAGGATGCAAGTCGTTTCCTGTTCTCATTCATTCTCTTTTTCTTTTTAATATGGTTAATTTAAATACATATATAACGCTTCCATGTTGAAGGCATCCGTAGAAAAACATGACCAGATTGAATTAAGAGATTCAATAGATAGTATTGGAGACCGAACTTTAACATTTATGTCTCTAGCTTGCTATTTGCTTTGCCAGCACTCAAAAACTACTGCATTAGGAAGACACCTCTTATGGATAAGTTTTGTTTTGCAATTCAGATTGCATAGAGAGGAGGGTAAGTGGCATGATACAGTTGCTGCTTCACATAATGTGGAAGCTGGACACTTTACTTTAACCTGTCTCGTCATGTCCTTTCATGGGCTATGTGTATGCCGATTAGATCCTTTCGTGGCTGTGCCAATGTGAGAATTGGGGCCCCGCTTTTGCTGCCAGATTTCTGCCCTGCCTGGTACGAGCTTTTCTTCAACCTGCATTTGATTTTTCATGGCTTCATTGGATTTGAGTGCAAATATCACTGAAAACTGTGCGTTGGTTCAGAAATTGTGCAGTATTTCTAGAGAAGAATCTTGTGAAATCTGTCATCGATAACATAATAGCTGTAGTTTAAGCGTTGCTAAAGATATTTGTTGTAGATCGTAATTTAATGTCCCAAACATGGGTGCTCCAGCTGACATGACTTGGATATGGTCTGTGAGCACCACCAACGGCAAGTTAAGAAGAAAGACAAGCCTTACCAATTTCAGGTTGGATCTATTTATTTTATGTTTGCATGGCATCTATAGTAACTTTGTATTTGAGATGTTTAGTTCTGCTTTGGGAATGGCCATATGGAAAAGAGAATTTAACATCATTCATCGAAGTTTCGGGTTTTAATTTTATGGAGTAATAGAGGAGCGGCCTATACATGCAAACAATAGGTTGCAAGGGGTTCTCTTAACTGGGGTGAATTTGAATTGAACTTTTGCTGAAATTTGAATCATCTGCACTTTGCAAGACCAATGGGAAGGCTGCCATTTCAGTCTGCTGTACAGTTACGGGATCCTTTTATCCAGTTACTAGGCCTATAGGGCACCAATTAAGAATTAGGTAGCTCATTGTGTGGGTTTACATGTTCTATTAGCAGTCTGGTAGAAACATAAAGTATATCTTACAGCAAAGAGTATATAATAACAGTGTCATATACACTTAATGATCATTGAGAGTAGCATCTCTCAATGCAATAAAGATTCTCTCAGCTTACTCTCTGAGTCCATTTCCCTAATGGTCATGATGGTTAATGCCTTTGCTTTCATGGTATCAAGCAAACTTCCAGGCAGTTATAGACTGCCGGAATTTACTGGTGAGGGAATGCGTCCATCTGGAACTAAACATATATACCAGCTCAAATGTATGTGTGGACCATGTAGGATGGTATTGATAGGTTGTTTCCTGTCAGTCTCAAGTTATTTACTTGCCGGATGTAGTTGATTTTGAACCATCACCTTGCCATAAAAACATTTTCAGAGCCTGATAAAGATCCCCTTATATCAGATGTATCTCAAATACATAATTATTGCCAGGTGTATGTTCAGATACATAGTGCAAGCCTGACTAAATGGAAATTTTCCATATTGACTATTAAGTATTGGTTTAGTTGCTAAACTACATCTTGTTAAATGTAAAGAGCATGGACCAGTAGTAATTGAAACTGGACGACATCCAATTCTTGACAGTTTATGCCCTGGACGTTTTGTGGTACGTACTCATAAATACTATCTATAAATGATGTCTCTGCATGCGCAAAATATAAATATTTTCTGCATGATTCAGACCAACAGCACATCTTATCTGAACCATCAAATATGATTATCGTAGCAGGGCCCAACAAGTGCAAAATTCTTTCATTAAATGTACGAAGTTTTATTATTCGTGTCAATTTTGAAACATCGCTATTGTGTGGCTGTGCAGGAGCAAGAAGACATCATATCTTCACCAAGTAGCCCTGATAGCTATGCTTGATCTTGTTGGTTGTTATATGCTGGCTCATTATTCGTCATTTAAGATAATAGACAGCCTTTTCACATAGATTGAGACTCGAGATGATCTTGACTTCAACTCAGGCACAATAAGCCGTACTATAGTAACGGAAAGAAGCTGTCAAGTATACTACACCATATGATGATAAACCGTTGCAGTTTATGATGAGAAAGCTAGCTTTTATTTCGCCAAACCTCAGTTCAAGGTATACAAATAAATTTGACATGTGCTCTCTTTTATTGGCAACTACACGAGGGGCATGGTCCTAATTGATGACTTGGGAGATCTAGTTCATCATCAGATGGAGTGGCCATTGCATGAAGTTGTTGCCAAGTATCTACCATTACTAAAAGTGTATGTAATGATGGCATTACCTAACAAAGCATTTCATTTCAACATCTCTCTTAAGAACGTTGCTCATATACATACATAATATTTGCCACATATAAAGATGTTAATTGAGCTTCCAAAGCTCTACCCAAATGTCAAAGTATACTATTTTGTGGCATCCTTAAAATTCAACATGGACTTCAAAGTCGAAATGCAGTCAGTATTTATTTGTAGAGTTTTATAATGTACCGCATACATGTTTTCCACAAGTGAGTGTGATTTTACTCGAGTCCTCCTTCTGTAATGGTATTCCAAGGGGATTTGTTTTTCCTAAGCCTCATGTGATTTTCACAATAAATAGGCTCTCTGACGTCCCTTTACATATTTTGCATGTATTACATGCAAGCTATAACCATTCGAGCTCTTGATCCCTGTCTAAGATTTGTGCCATAGCTACGAATATATATTATGGCGACAAGCTTTGTTTGAAATTTGAGTGAGTTTGAAACTTGCTATTACGTACTGAAATTGCAATGCCATAGACATTACTAGTCCAATTTCTGGAGAGAATTATATTGGGAAAGCAAGGTGGTGGAAATTTTGCCGCATCACAAGGGATCTTATTGCATGTCCGACAGCTTCCTCAATAGGGTAGAGCAATGTTGTGAATCAGCAATTCACGAGCATTCATTCTCGTGGTGTTGGTTGTAGTAACAAAAAAACTGCAACATAGCCTATAGTAATTACATGCTAGATTGTTACTGCAAAGACATTTACTCCATTGCATATTTTGATTCCAGATTATTTATTTCGTTGTCTGAATTGATTGTCATCTCAGTCATGGTGGTAACCAAGATAATTTCTTAGTACATTTTGCTACTTCCTTAGTGTTATTCAGATATGGCATATTAACCCCATAGTATTGCCAACTTAACATATTCATTTACAGAGGCCTAGTGCAATCTTCACAATGGGTTATGATTTTCAAGTATACATCAGACCCATTTGCAAAAAATGCATAGGCCGTAATTTAGCGTATGACATGAATAAATTTACCAAGACATTTTGAAGTAAAAAATGCATAGGCCGTAATTTAGCGTATGACATGAATAAATTTACCAAGACATTTTGAAGTTAGAAAAGAATACACTGCCTGCCAAACTATTCCTCTTCTTGGATGAGTAGATGAACAAATCGTTATGGAAAAACAAAAAGGAATATGAAAATAGATTTGCTAAAATTTGATTAGGGAGTATGTTGTATCCACGTAGAATCATTTACAAAGGCCTTTAAAAAAACAAAAAGGATAGGAAAAAATATGGAAATGTCCAAAAATAATGATCTTAATCCAAAAAAAGATATTTTATCATAGCCATCGTTACGTGGCACAACTATCCAATCTAGTTGCCCAAGCTTTTATGCGCAAATCACATTATTGTGATGAAATTATTGACAAGCATGCATATTCTCCACGAGGCCCATAGCAACTTCTCTAATTTGCCAATGTAGAACAATATCCCAATCAATCTACGGAGAGATACGTATTTTCATTTCCTCTTGCTAAACTACTGGTCAACTAGACTTCACAGGAGATATTACTTCAAGAGGCATCTAGCGCGCGAAAAAAAAAATTAAAAATAAAGAATAAAAAACCCGAACAAGATATATCAGGTCAAAGTCTCAACCCATATATATCTTGATGCATGAGGATCGATGCTTCCTTTGCATGTCGCACACTTAGGCTTGGTTTCAGGTGTGCATAAGGCGCCGGCTTCGCCGGCGCTAAATTCTTGTATAATATATATGTATTAGGAAACTCCTAAGTTAATATAAAACGAGTAAAGAATAGACAAATGAATATATATAATTTTAAATATTTGAATAAAAGCAACCATTCTAGTGAAGGGCTAAAAACGTTTCTCCATTTTTGTTTGAATGACACTTTTCTGCTTAGCCATTTCTCTGCATGCCTAAAAAGGGAGTTGGTGTTTTTTAATGTGAAGAGGCCTCGAGAATGGTAGGGCAAGATTCAAATTTAAATACTAAGCCACCTCCCGCCATTCATCATCCTGATGGAAATAGGTGCAAGTATAAAACAAGTCTACCGCCACCTTTTCAATCTCCTCCACCTCCTCCGGCAGTACGTTAGTCTTCAGCACATGGGAGCAATTCCCTCAAAGACGTTACCGCCGGTTGCTATTGCATCACTGCATCATTGGACAAATAAAGTAGCTTTCATAGATCAGTATACTAGGGATGTTTTTTGCCACCTTTGAACACAGACGCCATACCTCCACTATTTTTAGTGCATCCCGGATCTTTCCTGTTGATATATTTGTTTTCTCCTATCTTTTTTGAGAGTCGACCTAAAATAAATTTGATAGACCATCTAGTTTTATACAATGCAGTGCCCCATTCCGCTACAATAACAACATGCATTCCTATGATAGCCTGTTCAGTGGGACACATAAGAGAGAGCATGCGAGCACCTTAAACAAGAATATTCATGTGTCTCGGCTATGCCTTTCTGAAGAAAATCGATGATATCAACCAATTGCGAATGTTCAACACCGACTCATAAAGATGTGACTAATGACCCTTTAGCCACAAACGAGTAACGGGGAGTTCACATCCATCCTCCTGTTCTCGATGGCCATATGATTCTCTGAACATTTAGTAGTTGTTGCCAGGCCATTCCCATTTTGTATCAAGAACGCCCCCACAGGCAAAAAAATAAGAAGAGCCAACCCTTCTAATTTCAGGTAAAAACTCCTACAGCGGTAATGGAAATTGGGGAATCGGATAAATGTTTGGATGAAGGGAAATGACTTGCTATGTATGTTGTTATTGTAATAACCACATGAATCAGTAACAGACATAAAGAACCTAAGCGTGCTTCCATCATCATCTTCTCGGAGCGTCTGCTGCACTACTCAAAGAGTATATATGGTGGAGATGATTGGCTTGGCTTGCATTCATAGATGAACCCATTTAACGGTCCTTCAAGAGGACAAGCTAGCTATTAAATGAGCTTTTGAGGAGTGACAAGGACTACGAGTCCCGCTAGTGTCATACCATTGTAGGAGATATTACAGTAACTTAGACTCGGGGTGGCTTCTCTGTAGACAATGCCACCTCAAATATTTTTTCCCGCATTTGACTACTTGGCTTAACTTCAACAGTACCGATAGCCAAGTTTATCTTCTCCCATTCATGCACATGATTTTGACAAGGATGCTATTGATTCTGAATATTGGACATTGAGTTGTCTTTGCAAGCGTTGATTTGGACATGTATTTCAATTTATGTTGAATATTAAAAACAAACCATTGCCTAAAAAATGGTTAGAAAGAAAAAAAACCATTGTCAAGACAACATATAAGGCAAAACAAATTTTTTTTTAATATATTTAGATAACCTAGATCTACACTCTACTACCATAGTAGCTCAAATAATGATAACACATAGGGCATGATGGCCTTAACAAAGCCTCAATATGGCTTCCCAGTTCAATCCTCCCCCTTTCCTTAGGGCGTAGTTCCCTTGGGCAGATGACACCTTGCTTTAAGTCGTGACAAACGTTTTTTAGCACCATTCCCTACTTTTGCTTCGGCTTATTTCTGGCAATCTAAAAATATCGGCGCGGGGAGGACTTCCTTAATTCCCCAAACTAGAATTGGGTTTGCTTCTTGTTGGCCTTTGTTTGTTTCTTCCTCTGAATTTTCTTTCTAATTTGTCTTCGTACGCTTCTTTTCAAATTTTAGGAATTGAAGGGCGAAGTGGCCCTTACTTGCACCTTCACAAGCTAATTGAATTACAGAGTCCTACGCAATAGATGTGCAAAGATAATTGTAGGGATTTTAATAGCCAGTTGATGTTACAACTGCCATCTTCGAGCCGATGCCACTTTCATAGTAGGGCAAAGCTTGATTTAGGGTGGGGGAGGGGGGCGGATGGGAGGGTAATGACAGAGCCAAATGAGATTAAGCAGTCCCTTACTCAATACTTTGAAACTTTTTTTAAGGTCAAACACTTGCCTCATGAAGATGTAATGCAGGATATTGTGCTTTCTAAGGTTCATGCAATTCTTTCACACGAGGAATCTCAATTGTTAGAGGCACCACTGTCTATGTCTGAATTGCGAGCAGCAACATTTGAGTTGGCTTCAGATAAATGTCCAGGTATGGATGGTATCCCTGTAGAATTTTTTAAAAGGTATTGGGAATGGACGTCAGTAAGCATTATGGAGGCATACAAAGATTTGTGTACTTCACATCAATTTGATAGGATTTTGAATACGGGTTTGATTTCTCTTATTCCTAAAGTGAAAGAACCTGTGAGCATTCATGATTGGCGCCCAATAACTCTTCTATCTACTATCTATAAAATTATTGCAAAAGCCTATGCAGAAAGACTTAAACATGTTTTGGGATTGAGAATAGATGCGGCTCAGTCAGGCTTTCTTCCAGGTCGGCAAATTTTTCATAATATAGTGGCAGCATATGAAGGAGTTCATTGGGCCCAATGTTCAGGTCAAAATCTTCTATATTTAAAATTGGATTTTGCTAAAGCTTATGATAGTGTGAAGTGGACTTTCTTGGATGCCATGCTTTTGAAATTGGGATTTGGGCCTGGTTTCCGCTCTATGATGCATAAAATGTTGATTTCTGCTAAGGGGGTAGTACTGTATCATGGAGAACCATTGGTGCTTTTTCCAATTGAACGTGGAATAAGGCAAGGTTGCCCTTTAGCTCTTTTTTTGTTTACTATAGTGGCGGAAGGACTTCAATAACTATTGCATGAGGTGAAAAGGATGGTTTGGTAAAGGGATTATTATTGGTGGAAGGTGACCAGGTTTTGGTTAATCGGGGTTTAGGACGATACCTTCTTGCTAGTGGATGGTGAAGAGAATAATGTGCAGATAATCAAAAAGATTTTGGATATATTTTCAATTGCATCTGGTTGTCTCCTTAATTGGGCTAAGTGTAGTGCTTTATGGGTGGGGAAGGAAGCAGTTCCACATTTTTTATATGAGTATGCCTGGAAGGTGGTTGTACCATCTGCCAAGACAAAGCTTCTAGGAGTCCCTTTTGGTCTAGATATTGACATGAATGAAGCATGGGATGAAATTATCTTAAATTTACAAAGGCAACTGATTTGGTGGAGAGGTTCAAAGTTATCCTTGGCAGGTAGAATTCAAGTAGCTAAGTCAGTATTGAACAATACGCATATTTATTTGGTTTCGGTTCTATTGGCTCCAGCTTCTAAGTTTGCAGAGATAAAAAAGATTGTAAGAGATTTTGTCTGGTGTACCGATAAAGGAGGCACTGTGAAGGTGGCGTGGAAGAAATGTATGTTGTTTAAACAACAAGGAGGACTTGGTATGTTGGATCTTTCTTTACAGGATAAGGTCTTAGCTTCTAAGCTATTGTTCAGTTTGTTGAAAGATGATTGTGCATCACCAGGTATGAAGTTACTTAAACAATCAGTAAAGAAGTGTATGGTTTTTCATAAGCGAGGTGTGAGAATTGAGCTCCCTTGGGCATTGTTATATCCATTGAAAGCTTATTCACATGCCTCTCCAGTACTGAAAGGCTTGCTTCGGGCCTGGAAGGTAGTCCAGCAGGTGATTACATTTGATTGGGAAGCTTGTCTTCAGGCATCTTCCCCCTTTCTGTGGTTGCCTTTGTATACTCATGGACAACTACACCCAGTTGTAGAATTTATGCATGCGCATTCCCAAGCAAGGTGGAGGAGAGCAGGTATTATTTCTATTGAATAGTGGTATTTGGGTATTGACATTGCTCCTTGGCAATGGTTTCAGGAGAAATATGGGTTGTTGGATAAAGATATCAGTATATGGGCTTATGTAGCAAGTGCTCTTCCTTTAATTAAGAAGGTTGGTGACCAGAGATGCTGGAACTTTGTTCAAGGTATTAAAGAAGGCAAGAAGCTAGTAAGTTCATGCTACAGATTGCTTACATCCTCAAGTACTTTATCACCTTCTCGAAAATGGCACTTACAGACTTTGCCTTCTCAATGGCAATCCATCTGGAACCTTGTTTGGTCTAAATATAATCCTCCAAAGGTAAATGTTTTACTTTGGCAGGTGATTCATCGCTATTTGAGAGTTAATGAGATGGTTCATCGCTTTAAGCCGGGAGTAAGCCCACTTTGCCCAATGTGTGAGCGGTGCATTGAAACATTGGAGCATTGTTTATATTTGTGTGCAGAGCTGAGTAGTCTTAGGTCCTGGCTGCATTCTCTTTTTGGAATATCTTTGGATAGTCAGCACTTTCTTTTGGGTATTTATCCAAATCAGTGGACTGCTTCTAAAAGGATTGCATTTCACATGGCAAAGTCTTGGCTAATATGGAGTGTATGGAAGCGAAGGCGAAGAAAGGTCTTTTATGATAAGTATATTTCTTCTCAGGTGGTACTTCAAGAAATTCGTAAGAAGTTGTATAATTGCTTTCAGATCTCCAATTGGCCTGATCGTATTAAACTTCCAATATGGAGTGATTATCTAAAAGTGATTGATGCTTCAGGGACATTTCTTACTTCTGGGACACGTTCTTCAAAAAAAAAAAAACAATTGAATTTTGATTGGGACGCCATATGTTAGGATGCATATGGCTTCAAAATGCATGCAAAAGTAGAATGTTTCTAACTCTCACGCGATCAATATGAAGTTTTAGTTATAGCCGGGGTTTGAAAGTTACAACAAATAACAAGGTTGCCTCAAGTGCCAAAACCAAAACGGTACCAATTGATTAAACCAACCAATTAGACTGCTTTTAAAGTGCATGCTAAAGCATAATGTGTTCAATGGTAAATAATTTGAAATAGAAAGAAAATCATTATATGTAAGAATTAGGAATACTAGTGACGGTGCCTGGCATTTGTCAAGAAATATGGATCTCTTATATAATATATATGTATTAGGAAACTCCTATGTTAATATAAAACGAGTAGAGAATAGATAAATGAATATATAAATTTAGAATATTTCAATAAAAGCAACTATTCTAGTGAAGGGCTAAAAAAATTTCTCCATTTTTGTTTGAATGACACTTTTCTACTTAGCCATTGCATGCCTAAAAAGGGAGTTGGTGTTTTTTAATGTGAAGAGGCCTCGAGAATGGTAGGGCAAGATTCAAATTTAAATACTAAGCCACCTCCAGCCATTCATCATCCTGATGGAAATAGGTGCAAGTCATAAAGCAAGTCTACCGCCACCTTTTCAATCTCCTCCACCTCCTCCGGCAGTACGTTAGTCTTCAGCACATGGGAGCAATTCCCTCAAAGACGTTACCGCCGGTTGCTATTGCATCACTGCATCATTGGACAAATAAAGTAGCTTTCATAGATCAGTATACTAGGGATGTTTTTAGCCACCTTTGAACACAGACGCCATAACCTCCACTATTTTTAAGTGCATCCCCGGAACTTTCTTGTTGATATATTTGTTTTCTCCTATCTTTTTTGAGAGTCGACCTAAAATAAATTTGATAGACCATCCAGTTTTATGCAATGCAGTGCCCAAACCCACTACGATAACAACATGCATTCCTATGATAGCGTGTTCAGTGGGACACATAAGAGAGAGCATGTGAGCACCTTAAACAAGAATATTCATGTGTCTCGGCTATGCCTTTCTGAAGAAAATCGATGTATCAACCAATTGCAAATGTTCAACACCGACTCATAAAGATGTGACTAATGACCAATTATCCCCTTTAGCCACAAATGAGTAACGGGGAGTTTTCATCCATCCTCCTCTTCTCGATGGCCATATGATTCTCTGAACATTTAGTAGTTGTTGCCAGGCCATTCCCATTTTGTATCGAGAATGCCCCCACAAAAAAAAAAAACTAAGAAGAGCCAACCCTTCTAATTTTAGGTAAAAAAAACTCCTACAGGGTAATGGAAATTGGGGATCGGATAAATGTTTGGATGAAGGGAAATGACTTGCTATGTATGTTGTTATTGTAATAACCACATGAATCAGTAACAGACATAAAGAACCTAAGCGTGCTTCCATCATCATCTTCTCGGAGCGTCTACTGCACTACTCAAAGAGTATATATGGTGGAGATGATTGGCTTGGCTTGCATTCATGGATGAACCCATTTAATGGTCCTTCAAGAGGACAAGCTAGCTATTAAATGAGCTTTTGAGGAGTGACAAGGACTACGAGTCCCGCTAGTCTCATACCATTGTAGGAGATATTACAGTAACTTAGACTCGGGGTGGCTTCTCTCAGACAATGCCACCTCAAATATTTTTTCCCGCATTTGACTACTTGGATTAACTTCAACAGTACCGATAGCCAAGTTTATCTTCTCCCATTCATGCACATGATTTTGACAAGGATGCTATTGATTCTGAATATTGGACATGGGGTTGTCTTTGCAAGCGTTGATTTGGACATGTATTTCAATTTATGTTGAATATTAAAACAAACCATTGCCTAAAAAAATGGTTAGAAAGGAAAAAAACCATTGTCTAGACAACATATAAGGCAAAACAAATTTTGCTCAAACATAAACCTAACCTCCCTCTACACTCTACTACCATAGTAGCTCAAATAATGATAACACATAGGGCATGATGGCCTTAACAAAGCCTCAATATGGCTTCCCAGTTCAATCCTTCCCCTTTCCTTAGGGCGTAGTTCCCTTGGGCAGATGACACCTTGCTTTAAGTCGTGACAAACGTTTTTTAGCACCATTCCCTACTTTTGCTTCGGCTTATTTCTGGCAATCTAAAAATATCAGAAGTGCAGGAGGACTTCCTTAATTCCCCAAACTAGAATTGGGTTTGCTTTTTGTTGGCCTTTGTTTGTTTCTTCCTCTGAATTTTCTTTTTAATTTGCCTTCGTACGCTTCTTTCAGTTTAGGAGTTGAAGGGTGAAGTGGCCCTTACTTGCACCTTCACAAGCTAATTGAATTACAGAGTCCTACGCAATAGATGTGCAAAGATAATTGTAGGGATTTTAATAGCCAGTTGATGTTACAACTGCCATCTTCGAGCCGATGCCACTTTCATAGTAGGGCAAAGCTTGATTTGGGTGGGGAAAGGGGGGGTGCTGTAGAGATGATTCAAGACTAGTAGAATACTAGTGTTTCTAGATAAACACCCGAGCCATTGCCAAATTTTTTTTGGGCCATAAGCCCGAGGATGAGGGCGTTATCCCCCTTAACGCCCCGGTCCAAGGGTAAACCTATCTTCAGCCGTTGGCACCCATGAACCTAGCCTTGGTTTCCGTGATCATAATGCCCTAGGGAATCCCGTTAATTGCTCGTAACCTGCTAATAAGAGTTTGCACCATAGTTTGATCCTAGAAGGTTGTGCATTATGCATATCCCCAAATACTTAAAACCCATGCTTGAAGCATCTATGCTAAATCTTTCTTGTATTTTGCACAAGTGTGTGCATGACTATCAGTATAAAATGATTGATATTGGATATTTAGTTATACCATTCTAGTCAAAGTTTTTATTTGGGGCCTTTCTTTGGGCCTTAATTTATGATAGTTGATAGCATGAATGGTTTGAAGATCCGAATTTACTAGGCAACAGAATTAGGGGGTTATTCAATCCATGGTTCAAAAACATCCAATCCAGGATTTTGATTGATGTATATCATCATTTGATTAATGCGAGTTTTGCCGAGTCTTATTGTGGCAATTCAGCTGGTTGAGCACGAGCTTGTGTGCACATGAGATTTTGCTTGCGATAAAAGAAGGTAGGTATCATTGCTCCTTCTCTCTTCCGCATCGAATTTATTACATAAGATACTCATCATCAGATCAATAACAGTCTTGGCATGTTTAAAAATCTTAGGGCCGAAACACAATAGATCAAAACCTTTCTCAAATGCTGAGAATGATACATTTAAAGGGGTTTTGAGAAAACTTTCAAACTCGAAAAAAAACGTTTTCCGTGCAATATTCTAAGGCGAAAACAAGGTGTGGCATTTCTGGAATAAGTGTGCCAAGCATAACTGTTCTGTTAACAAGGACATTTTACAACACAATATATTGTGTGGGATGCGTATTTCCATTTGCTCCAACCAATAAAACAGATTACTTGCATTTGTTCCTTCATTGCTTGCTTTTAACTTTGGCATCTGGTGCAAAGTGTCTGAAGTATCTTGTAACCATATAAGCTGCCATGACCTGTACCCCAAGAATTTACTACGCTTGTGGTATCACTTGCCTGCTCAGCTCTACTTCAGTCCTTTTGCAAGCATATCATTCTGCTCAAAAGAATCATCTAGGTGTCACCTTTGGAATGCATGCCCTTTAACACTGCACGAAAAAGAAAGCAGGACCATAGCTAAAGAAATCATTCCAGCTTCAGCATGAGAGCATCTGCAGTACCGCACGAAAAAGTAAGCAGGACCATTATGCTAAAGAAATCATTCCATCTTCAGTGTGAGAGCATCTGCAGTGCCACACTCCAATTGCATTCGCTCAGAAGGGATGGAAGCTTTACTGCCAGTGGAAGTGTCAATATATCCTGCAACTAAGGAGCCTCTCAAAAACTTCACGAGCTTCTGAAAGCAAGTTCTCCATTTCTAAGTGAAACATACATTGATCTGGGCAGCCTGCAATACCTTGAAACAAATTAAAAGCCTCGAGCATCAGAATGTGTATATGCCTCCCCATACAGAAAGGCCATTTAAGAATACTAGCTGGTTTTTAAAAGAAAGCACAAATATCCTCTGGCCATGGAGACCATACCACAACATCAAAGGCAGGGCATACTATTGCTTTATGACATATAAAGAATGTGATCAACGCAGCAGCAGCCAAACCTTGTCCAACCTGAATTACTACCTATTCCAAATGCGTATCCTTGTTTTCTTTACCAAAATGCAATACAAGAGCACTGACCAGATGAAGCACAGACAGCATTTTGCCTAACGTACCCTGTCAAATATAACGTTTAAGCATCTGATTGTAAATTACATAACCTCATATATCCCTTTAGTGATGCAGAGAAGCAAAAGACGGCATGGCTTCCTTCCTCACGCTGAGACCTTTAACAAAGAAACCATTTTATGTGGAGATAACACGAATGGTGCTTTCTATAGACATTAATCTGAGGAACCATAAAACTTTCTCCAATAAATCTTGCCCTTGGTAAACTTGCTGACGAAAGCAGCAGAGGTTGATTTGATAATACGGTAAGTTCCACGAAAGCATTCTAATAAGAAATTATTACATATAAGATAATGCGTTTAGCTAAGGTACTGAAAGCTGGAAGAACTATCAAATTACATTATGATGACAGCACATCCTTGTTTAAACCAGAAAGCTGACCTGATAGACAGCAGCTGTTCCTGCTGCACTCAAGGTTCCGCTAGCCAAAAATCCGAACCGAGAAGAATTACATTACAAGCGCATCTCATAATACCCCATTCATTCAACACAGTTGGTTTTGATTGCTAGCAGAAATGGAAGACAACACTAGCAGAATGGCCTGATATTAGCCGTTCAGTCCTCACGTCTGTCTAAGAGGCAAACAGTGCATCGAAAGGCTGCTATTAGCCTGCCGCAATGGGGTGATGTTTCAGAGAAGCTTAAGAAAAGAGACAAGCTCTTTACAACACTTTGCATGAGCAACGGAGTGGAAGGATCCGAAAAATTTCTAGAGCTGTAGTCAGCTGTTGGGTAAAAGCTTTGTACAATATAGCAAGGGTTTCACTTTAAAGCGTCGGTCCAAGAACAAGCATCCCCAGACGCGTCGGCACAAGAACGAAGAAAAAGACTGATCCATCGCACCGTAAATGGAAAACCTAAAGAGAGAGAGAGAGCAGTAGGGCTGGCTACTTGTCAAACAAACACTATATCCCACTGGAACACATTGCAACAACAGATAGCATATAAAAGGTACAACTCAGCAAAGTTTAATGTCCTTCGGGACATCCGATAAAATTGGAACGATACAGAGAAGATTAGCATGGCCCCTGCGCAAGGATGACACGCATAAATCGAGAAATGGTCCAATTTTTTTTTTTCCAATGTTCCGCTTTGTATTCTTGCTCGAAATATGATTCCGATTTCTTAAAATTTTAGAATATTCCCACCATTTTACCAGTGATTGTTGTTTGGAATTGCCATGGTCAACCCTTGAAGAACTTTACGCCAAACGTTAAGCAGCATATTCATGGTACTGTTCATATTAACATTTTGCCAAAAAAATGCCACGACAAACCCTATGGTCTCGATTGGACATATGGTCCTCGACCCTCCTGTGCAAGAGAAGCCACAATCACAAACAAGCTCGACACCAAGCACTGCGGCCTGCCAGCTAGTGCTCCACATGAAGCTGGGCCAGAATAGCTTCAGGAAAGGAATGCTCGGAGGCAGAATGCATTCTGTCAAAACCTTTTCGGCAGTGGAGCAGGGTTTTGGCCCCGGAGCAGGCCCGAAAGCTGGAGGAATCCGCCGCAAAGGTCTATTCTTCCAATTCAGCTCTCATAAACTTGCAATATTTTTGTTTCCTCAACTCTCAAAACCAGCACTAAACCACGTATCGCACACAGAAGCAATAAGAAATTACATCACAAACAGGTACCAGACCGCACCATCCTTCCAGGCGCTCATAAACTGCTCAGGCTTCCACACCCGACAGGACCGGCATGTTAGACGACATGTCCACTCAACACATCTCGCCATGTGCGCATCCAATCCTTTCTGTTTCCATACCATGCAGATATCGACCACAAAACCGGAGGCCTGAAGTTTTCTAACTCTCACGCGATCAATATGAACTTTTAGCTATAGCCGGAGGTTGAAAGTTACAACAAGTTAGAAACTGATAAGCTTTGGTATGCTCTTTTCCATTTTTTCTATCTGCATTCATTCTTTTAAGTCTAGGATCAAAGGAAGGAAGACCATTCATATGACTCTCTTGCAACAAACCTACAGAAATTTCTTAGGTAGAGCTAAAGCTTGGCAAAGAGGATTCGGGCGAGAAGTTTCTTTGAAGGTATGTATTCTAATGTTTGATTTTGATGTCATGATAAGGCTTGCAAAATATGATGCATGCCTTGAACTGTAAACTAAAACCAAATATACCTCACTTAGAGTTGTATATTGCAGAATCATGATGATGCCTCTAGAAGGTGCCAGAAAATGCCATTTTGAGTTTTTTTTTTTATGTTTCTCGATGATATATTTCAATAAAAATATGGAACTTTCTGTTGTTTCTGCTAAATTTTGTCCGAATTTGTGTGCTCTTAGTTAAGATAAAGCAGAATGAAATGGGTCCAAATGCACCTTCCCCTACTTTATTTTCGAGATGAAACTTGCTTATAGTCAGCTTTGCAGTAGCATAAAAGAAAAAGATTAGCTGCAGACTAGACTGCTTGTCAAACTCTGCCAGGTGAAATCAAAGCATTTGCATGTTTTCACAAATTAAGAGAAACAAATAAAGTATAGAAGTGGACAGATAGCATGAGATAAGAATGTTACTTGAGGACAACATGGGATGCATGTCAAGAACCTTAATGACAAATCTAGTCACATTGAATGATAAGATGTATATAAAAAAATGGTAGCAATAGTTTAGAGAGCGACATGAATTGCAAAATTGGGAGTTGGTAATAGAACTTAGGTATTGATTTATATTAATAACTAGAACGTGTGTAAAATGATCTAGGCATTAATTATGGACGTGTGTGGGGTTAGAATGGAATGAGTTATTGGTAGAATATAATAGGTAGAATAGAATGGAATGGGATGGATTGGTATGGAATCAAATGGAATGGATAGGTGGGATGGAATGGAGTGATAGGTGGGATGGAATAGGCCGATATCGTGCAGTGTGTAGATGAAATAAAATATATATGTTTAGGGTGTTAGTGGATTATGTAATGAAGTAGTTGCTTATCTATTTGAGAGTTTGGCTTTGTGGAAATGCGTATATGTAAGCGATACGTGCAATTAAAAGGCGGAAAACATATGACGTAAAGTGTTTCTAGCAATACATGCCAAGATGAGAAGCGTACATTATTAGACAAACTTAACTGTTTGCCGACTATAGCTCCACATGTTGGGGCTATAAACAAATAGAAATGTGATGCCAGGCATAAATCATCGATGCCAGGACTGCTTCACCATCGCCGTATCACCATATTTCTGATTAATGGTCATTTCACGATAAATTAGGCGATTACGGATCTAAGGTCCTATAATTCAAGTGAATTTATTTAATTGAATCTGCTCGCTCAAGTGGAAACATGAATTTGCAAGGCCACATCAAAGAAACGAAGTAATGTCTTAAAAAAATCCAACTTAAAGCAAATCATGATGATTTGCTTATGGGGCCAATCTCAGCACCCATAATATGAAAATTTGAAGGACATGAAATACTTATTAACATAATCCAACACTTGAACGATGCTCATATTGAGCCTTCATGCCAAACAATCATAATGATATTAATGTTGAATATTAGCGTTTGTACTACTAATGTTCCCACCATGCATGCAATTTACCCACGTTGTATTGTCTAACCCATGAAAACTTCACTTTATGAGCCAATTATGTATTGAGGGTATTCATTTTGACTATCTTACATTGGACATTGAATATACGACGGAATCCATATTCAAATATACAATATATTGCCTATATTTTAGATTTTTTTTCTTTCTTGTGATATGATGCTCTTGTGTAATTCTTGGGTCTAGAGCTACATTTTGGAATTGCAATTTGTCAGCAAATCTCTATTACAACCAAGTACGTTATCCAAAATAGGCATAAAAGATGGAACCAATATCGACAAACTAAATTCTAGAATACAACAAAAACATTCAGGGTTAGAGCTGCATTTAGCGATGCTCCACATCCTCAAAAGCATTGGTTACTACAATTTCAATATGCACGTATTTTTGCGGCACATTTCTTCAAGTTAATTTGTCCTTAGACATGCAATATGCATTGGCTATAAGGAATGTAGAGGATCAAACATTGAAAGAGAACAATACTTCAAGTGTACCTATACGTCAAACCCCCAACGTTGCCACTATAACATTGCAAAGCATAAATATTAGAGCTATATGCTCAAAAGGTTATATGTGAAAGAAAGATCCATGGCAAATCCAAAATTTGTGTGTAGAACTCAAATTAATAAGACAACCTGTGCATAAGCATCTTATAAAATAGAAGAGGGAATCAACCCTACGCTCACCATTTGCAATGGAAGGAGCTGAGTTGGGCAGGCACCTAAAGTAAATGAATTTATCCCAGTGCAACAGCAGAGGGAAAAGGTCCTTCAACCCAATAAAGCATCTTCAAGTGAGTTAAAGTGAATCAATTTACAACAATTCTAATTCTAAGTCATAAATCTTCTTTAAGAACTTATAAGATGTTGAACCTCATAAGCAGATCGTCATGCATCCTCTAATTTCTTCCTCTTTAAAATGTTGCATCAGCAGAGGGCTAGCTGGCAATATACATCATTGTACTTGCTCCAAACAAAACAAAGGGCATTATAGACAAACTGCAGATGCTTTTGCTTGCACCTTTATGGACTTACCATGCCTTTTGCAGTTTGAATTGCATATGTAACTTCTTCACGGGTGTAATATGTTTTTGATGGGTGCAATACGTCTTGAAAGCCTGTGGTGACATGCAAGCCACAAAAAAAATACATGGTACTTGCGAAATGCAGCTCTGTTAAGGAGGCACGGCAAGTTTTGGATGAGCTTCTAGTTTATGATGTGAGCAAATAGAAGCTTAAATATGTTGTGATAATCAAATTTATCATAATATATACAGAGTGATAAAATTTCTGTCATAATATGATCAATTATCAGGGGTAGTAAGCTGCTGCAGAAGCTCTCCAATCCAAATGCAGATTAGACAGTACTATTCATATAAGCCCTAACCAGTAGAAAAATTTATGGTATGCCCTCCAAACCACGCTACCCTCATTGCTTTCTGGCCATTTGACAAACGTGAAGAACTCAGTATTTAATATCCCACTACAGAATAAGAACATGATCAATCCTGCATCTCAACTCATTACCCACTTGACAAAATACTTGGCTCTACCTTGTTAAGATATGCTAAGCCATTAATCTGTAGTGTAGATAAATGAGACACCCTTAGATCCCTTGATGCGTAGTATAGGTAAGTGTAAATCCCTTTAAATCTTAAAGCCGGATATGCTAAGCCCTTAAATTTTAGTTGTAGCATATATAAATGAAATGAAAAGACCCAATGCAAAACCTTTAATTCTCTCTCGTAGTATAGGAAACAATGCGAGAACCCATAAGAGCATGCAGCTATTACTATTTTTTTCAAAATTCGTTTTCGACAATTTATTCTTTGTCCTCGATCCACTTTTAAAGACTCGCCCCTTAGTCTCATTTGTTAAAGATATTTTAAGACATGCATGTGAAATCTAATGGTCCCTGAAATTTAAAGGCTCCAGTATTAAAAAACCATTCATACTTGTCAAAGCGCTATTCCATTCGTTTCTTATCTACAACATCATGTTCTATTAAAAACTACATCATTACCTGTTGTATAAATGCAGAGTCCTTGCATTTCAAGATGGGCCTTCAGACTATCATTGGCCTCCTACCTAACTGTATTCATAAGGCTTTAGCAAATTTAAGGATTAAATAAATGGGTTACAAATGAAAAAAAATTACAATGAAGAACCTGTTTTTACAGTGGCCATAACATTAAGAGCCACGGGAAAGAAAGATTTACAGGGAAAGAGCTATGGATCGAAGCAGAGAATACAAAAAAAAGCTGTTTTTACATATTTCGTTTACCTTTTACAATGGCTCGGAGGCAGAATGCATTCTGTCAAAACCTTTTGGCGTTGGGCGAGGGTTTTGGCCCCGGAGCAGGCCCGAAAGCTGGAGGAATCCACCGCAAAGGTCTATTCTTCCAATTCAGCTCTCATAAACTTGCAATATTTTTGTTTCCTCAACTCTCAAAACCAGCACTAAACCACGTATCACACACAGAAGCAATAAGAAATTACATCACAAACAGGTACAAGACCGCACCATCCTTCCAGGCGCTCATAAACTGCTCAGGCTTCCACACCCGACAGGACCGGCATGTTAGACGACATGTCCACTCAACAGATCTCGCCATGTGCGCATCCAATCCTTTCTGTTTCCATACCATGCAGATATCGACCACAAAACCGGAGGCCTCAAGTCAAAAAAACCATTTTGACCACTAACTGCCAATAACTCCTCAAGCTTGCGGAAACATACGGATTTCTATACAATACACCACAGAAATCAAGGCCAAACCATGCCAGAAAACCCCTCCACAAATACAAAACGAAAATATTGCAAGTATATGGAAATGCACTATTGAAATACGCAGCTAAAGAAACAATTGAATTTTGATTGGGACGCCATATGTTAGGATGCATATGGCTTCAAAGTGCATGCAAAAGTAGAATGTTTCTAACTCTCGCACGATCAATATGAACTTTTAGCTATAGCCGGAGGTTGAAAGTTACAACAAGTTAGAAACTGATAAGCTTTGGTATGCTCTTTTCCATTTTTTCTATCTGCATTCATTCTTTTAAGTCTAGGATCAAAGGAAGGAAGACCATTCATATGACTCTCTTGCAACAAACCTACAGAGATTTCTTAGGTAGAGCTAAAGCTTGGCAAAGAGGATTCGGGCGAGAAGTTTCTTTGAAGGTATGTATTCTAATGTTTGATTTTGATGTCATGATAAGGCTTGCAAAATATGATGCATGCCTTGAACTGTAAACTAAAACCAAATATACCTCACTTAGAGTTGTATATTGCAGAATCATGATGATGCTTCTAGAAGGCTGCAGAAAATGCCATTTTGAGTTTTTTTTATGCTTCTCGATGATATATTTCCATAAAAATATGGAACTTTCTGTTGTTTCTGCTAAATTTTGTCCGAATTTGTGTGCTCTTAGTTAAGATAAAGCAGAATGAAATGGGTCCAAATGCACCTTCCCCTACTTTATTTTCGAGATGAAACTTGCTTATAGTCAGCTTTGCAGTAGCATAAAAGAAAAAGATTAGCTGCAGACTAGACTGCTTGTCAAACTCTGCCAGGTGAAATCAAAGCATTTGCATGTTTTCACAAATTAAGAGAAACAAATAAAGTATAGAAGTGGACAGATAGCATGAGATAAGTTACTTGAGGACAACATGGGATGCATGTCAAGAACCTTAATGACAAATCTAGTCACATTGAATGATAAGATGTATATAAAAAATGGTAGCAATAGTTTAGAGAGCGACATGAATTGCAAAATTGGGAGTTGGTAATAGAACTTAGGTATTGATTTATATTAATAATGCCTAGAAGTTTATTGAAGGTAAGGGAGGCTTGTTCAAGATTTGAAGTTAAAGTTTTGCTAAGAGTTATTATGAGCTGAAGTTAAGCCTTTCTTTCTATGCTATGTTTTTGTGTATCATTGTTGGATATGGCCAATATTTGCTCGGACTTTTTGTTCTTTGCGACATTCATATTGAGGCATTTCCTTGTGAATATCCCAAATGTGTAGCCATTGCACCTACGAATAATTGTTTAATTGGTTTGTCCTCTGTAACCTTACAAAATAAAATGAAACTAGGTGTTTAAACCAAGAAGAAACATTTATTTAAAAGAATACACATCATTGAACACATCACGGATGTAATAATAGGGACATGAATGCCAACTTGCAGATGGTTTTATACATACCTGGATCTTGATAAAGCAAAAAGCCAATACCCCACATATATAATAAGGGCATCAACGGATCTCATTTGAGAGAATCTCGACTAGCAATAAAAAGCTTGCATTGTTGGATCTATCTATCTATCTTATAATAACAAAAAACATTAAGCACATTTATGAGAACCTTGAACTATCAGGAAAATTAACTATTGTTAGTATACACCAATGCTACGTTAATACCATCAACTGATGCATCCATCAGGTTTGCCGGAAAGCATAATTATAAATTTTGTACCAAGCCTATGTGCGTATGGGCACTAACGGTGAAAATTTTTGTATAGTCAATTCCCTATGCGCGCATAGACCTTGAATATGTGAAATTGTTTAATAGTTAATGGCTATCTTGACCAGGGTAAATTTTGTGGCTATGCACCTATAGGTCTTGTACAGGGTAAATTTTCTAGAACTAAATGGTTATATGCGCATAGGCCTGAATAGTAAAGTTTTATAGCCTTAATACATTATGAATGTCAGCTTAACATCTTTAGCATTGTTTTTTATTGTTTTGAATTTACTAAAAAATTCAATGTTCTTTGTTTTAAGCTATTTTCATATTATGTTGAAGTATTTCAATATTTAGCAGGCTTGCGTAACCCCTCGTATAACTATTACTGCAATTCTGGCTTGTCCATGTGTCTGCCACATCATCAAAAAATTGGCGTGGCATAATTATCATCGTTAGATTCCTTATTGTGGCTAGGAAAATTAGAAATAATATGGAAATTTTCCTTCAGACTTCTATTGTGAAGTCTGGCTGGTCGACGAGCCCATTTTTGGGTATAGCAGAATCGTTAGAAACTGTGGGAGCCATTACAGAACCGACTGAGTCCCGTGATCTATTTCGACCTCTGTTTTTCGATGGCTTCATGCCAAAACATATTTTTTGCCTTTTCCCTCTTGAATGCAATTGCATGCCACAATGGAGCAGCAGAGCAAGGGAAATAAACACTTGATTGCATTTTCTTAGACGGTGGGGCATCGGATATACTTCTTGTGAGTACCATTATTGATATGTATGCAAAATATTTATATCTTAGGTTTGTTTCTTTTCAGCAATGACACAATAAATTTCCAGGTAATGTGGTAGAATGGTGGCTAAACCTTCAGAATGATCTCTCCCACTCTCTGCAAGCAAGCTCATCCTTATCAAAGTAAGTTCAAAGATATCAAACAGGATTTGGATGGCAAACGACCCAAGAGAGGTTTTAGTAGATGTCTCCCAAGACACTTTGAGGTAATTTTTGTTTTCTCACCATGTTTCCTTCACAAGGAAAAAGTTCATCTACATGTTCTCGGTTGTTTGTCCGGAAGAAGCTTGACTCTTTGCTTTTCTTCTTTGCGCATGAGTGTATTATCACAACACGTTGCGATTTCATGGAGAGACATTTTGCCTTTCTTCTCTTAAGATAGTAAGCCCCCGATTGGAAGTTGAATGACATATTTAGATTCCTTGTAAGATTTAGCCATTACATTTGCTTACTACACTCTCGGCAAGGTGCTGTAAGCCCTAACATGGCTTAATGGGTTAGTGCCTCGAACCTTTGTGTTTACATATTGTTGGGGATCCAAGGCAAAATAGGATTGTGTTAAGGTCATTCAATTGAGTCAGCAGAGTTCGAGAGACTTCGATCTATGCGAGAATGTCATGAGAAATTTGAAGGAAATCTAACCTACTGCAGTCATGTTTTGATGTTAGAGTTAAAACAATGGCCATAATTGGGGACTAAGGTCTAGACTTGAAAGTGCGCTTGAAAGTGAGCAATTCAAAGGGAGAAGGTGACCCAAAAATTGAGTCCTTTGAATACGCTTTGGAAATTTATTGATCCATGCTTTTGAATTACGTTTATTCCGATGTTACAATTGAGAGGCGGAGATGGAGACAAGACTCACGCACATAGAGCTATTTTGGTAAGAGTTTGTTCAGCTTCGTGGATATGACTGTTCCTTACAAACCTTGTGATATTTCCTAAGAATATGGAAAATGTTTACTTGTTGCTATTAGCGAGAATCTTTCTTCTTCCTGTGAACATTAGCTAAAGCACAACACATCAACACAACAATAGAGATATATTACTTGTAAAGTCTACAATTTGTTGGGATCATATAACACGTTAAAGGACATGCTAATCAGTTTCTTACCCATGCCAGCAGATCATTAGTTTTCAGGGCAATGTTTGAGCATAGATTGCAAGAAAAGACATGTGCAGCGATTCATGTCGCTGACATCTGCACTCTAGTAATGCATGCATTGCTTCTTTACATTTATACTGGTCAATATCATATAAATAGAATGTCATGTTTTTGCATTGAAGATTGTACATTACAAGTGTGCATAAGTGTCTTTCACCACATGATAAGCTTTCAAATACCACTGCATCTTCTCTTTTTGTACTCCATTATTCATCTCTTTCCGACATTGCCTAGGCATATCTAATACTATATTTTATTCGTTGAATCATTACGTCAAAAGACAAGGTTCTTTTCTTTTATATCATCTTTCAGAGATCATTATACCCTTCAATGTCTTTCTAAAAATGTCTTTCTAAAAGTAAATGTAGAGACTATGGAAAAGAGAAAGAGCATTTTAAAAGAGCCATTCGTTTATGCTCCTATGAAGCAGTGGTTCTTGAAATGTTTGAAAGATCCACAAACATGAAAATTGAGTTACAATTTATAGGCATCCAATCCTTTTCGTTTTCCATACCATGCGCGGACATCGACCACAAAATGGGAGGCCTCAAGTTAAAAAGCCATTTTGACCACTAAGCGCCAATAACTTCTCAAACTTGCAGAAACATGCGGATTTCTATACAATACGCCACAGAAATCAAGGCCAAACCGTGCGCGAAAAACCCTCCACAAATACAAAACGAAAATATTGCAAGTTAATGGGAATCCGCTATTGAAATACTAGCGACTAAAGAAACAATTGAATTTTGATTGGGACGCCATATATTAGGATGCATGTGGCTTCAAAGTCCATGCAAAAGTAGAATGTTTCTAACTCTCACGCAATCAATATGAAATTTTAGCTATAGCCGAAGTTGAAAGTTACAACAAATAACAAGGTTTCCTCGAGTGCCAAAACCAAAACGGCACCGGTTGATTAAACCAACCAATTAGATCTTTTAAAGTGCATGCTAAAGCATAACGTGTTCAATGGTAAATAATTTGAAATAGAAAGAAAATCATTAAATGTAAGAATTAGGAATACTAGTGACGGTGCCTGGCATTTGTCAAGAAATATGGATCTCTTGTCTTCCTATATATATGATTAGTAGGAAAAAAAAGTGATTTTCCGGCAAAAAAAAATTCCAAAAATAAATGTTTCAGAACCAAAAAAAAAAAAAATTACATTTGGCATCAGGAAAGGGTTCCGGCAGGGACGTCCGAGGATTAGTTGGGAAGATTTGATCAAAATGAGTACATTCAAGAGCTCTGGCCATAAAAGCAAACAATGTTACAAGACCCAGAGATTAAAAATATAGAGAAAAAATGTGGCCTCATTTCTTCATCATCCTATGGTGATTCTGCAGAGAAGAAGGCGTTGTACTTAATTGCTTGGCATTTGGCAAAGGTTAAAACCTGCAAATGCTACAGCGGCATAGCAGAAAAGCAATAAAGCTTCTTCTCCATTCCGGCCCGCTTTGAGTGGCTAAACCGAGGACCGACGTAGGCCTCAGATTCAAAATGAAAAGCTTCAAAAGATGAGCCGAATTTATGCGTTTTGGCCACAAGAGTCTGGGAAGGGATCCAGCATTTGTCCTGATGCACAGAAAAGGAAGAAAGAATGGTTTTTAAGCCGTTTGATGCCAAAAGGGTCTTTATTCTACGAGTTCGAGCTGGGAGGAAAAAAAAGGAAGGTTTTTCTAAAAGATTTGAGGCAGACAAAGAGATGGACAGCATCATCGCCAGACTGCCTGTAAGATGGAAAGAGCTTATTCGTCAAGCTTTTGGATACCATGAGTAGAGGCATGTACAGAACACGAGTTTGCTGTACGATTACAGAACACGAGTTTGCTGTTAATGCTACACCTTCAATTTTATAGAGCTTAATGATGTCTAATGAGATGGCCAAGCTTTTGAAAGCTTCCTTTGTCCAACGGAATTGGCGCAGGCAAGTATCATGTATCATGTGAATAGAGCTTTTGATATATTTGATTAATAGCTAACTAGTAAATAAAATTGTGCAATGCAAACTGCAAGTGCAGGCAAGAGACACGGAACTACTTAAAGTCCATATTAAGACCAAAATATCAGAGAGGTGTGATTGGAATTTACAGCAGTGAACTTTCTGGCATAGCAGTAAGTGTAATATTTGTTGTGCTTTCTATATTCATTTCAATTCAATGTGTAGCTCTTTAAATGCACATCCACCTTCTATCTTTAGTTGAGATGAAGTGTGTATTCCTTAAATTGCATTCCTTGGCTGAAAATAGCATTTCTCAAGTTGCTTCCTATCTCTGAAGCCTCTCTCTGTTTGGAGGACTTTGAAGTAAGAGAATATACAGTGGCATCTTGATGGCCATCATTTATATGCACTATCCTTGCCTTAACTTTGAGGATGCAAGTCGTTTCCTGTTCTCATTCATTCTCTTTTTCTTTTTAATATGGTTAATTTAAATACATATATAACGCTTCCATGTTGAAGGCATCCGTAGAAAAACATGACCAGATTGAATTAAGAGATTCAATAGATAGTATTGGAGACCGAACTTTAACATTTATGTCTCTAGCTTGCTATTTGCTTTGCCAGCACTCAAAAACTACTGCATTAGGAAGACACCTCTTATGGATAAGTTTTGTTTTGCAATTCAGATTGCATAGAGAGGAGGGTAAGTGGCATGATACAGTTGCTGCTTCACATAATGTGGAAGCTGGACACTTTACTTTAACCTGTCTCGTCATGTCCTTTCATGGGCTATGTGTATGCCGATTAGATCCTTTCGTGGCTGTGCCAATGTGAGAATTGGGGCCCGCTTTTTGCTGCCAGATTTCTGCCCTGCCTGGTACGAGCTTTTCTTCAACCTGCATTTGATTTTTCATGGCTTCATTGGATTTGAGTGCAAATATCACTGAAAACTGTGCGTTGGTTCAGAAATTGTGCAGTATTTCTAGAGAAGAATCTTGTGAAATCTGTCATCGATAACATAATAGCTGTAGTTTAAGCGTTGCTAAAGATATTTGTTGTAGATCGTAATTTAATGTCCCAAACATGGGTGCTCCAGCTGACATGACTTGGATATGGTCTGTGAGCACCACCAACGGCAAGTTAAGAAGAAAGACAAGCCTTACCAATTTCAGGTTGGATCTATTTATTTTATGTTTGCATGGCATCTATAGTAACTTTGTATTTGAGATGTTTAGTTCTGCTTTGGGAATGGCCATATGGAAAAGAGAATTTAACATCATTCATGCGAGTTTCGGTTTTAATTTTATGGAGTAATAGAGGAGCGGCCTATACATGCAAACAATAGGTTGCAAGGGGTTCTCTTAACTGGGGTGAATTTGAATTGAACTTTTGCTGAAATTTGAATCATCTGCACTTTGCAAGACCAATGGGAAGGCTGCCATTTCAGTCTGCTGTACAGTTACGGGGATCCTTTTATCCAGTTACTAGGCCTATAAGGCACTACGAAGAATTAGGCAGCTCATTGTGTGGGTTTACATGTTCTATTAGCAGTCTGGTAGAAACATAAAGTATATCTTACAGCAAAGAGTATATAATAGCAGTGTCATATACACTTAATGATCATTGAGAGTAGCATCTCTCAATGCAATAAAGATTCTCTCAGCTTACTCTCTGAGTCCATTTCCCTAATGGTCATGATGGTTAATGCCTTTGCTTTCATGGTATCAAGCAAACTTCCAGGCAGTTATAGACTGCCAGAATTTACTGGTGAGGGAATGCGTCCATCTGGAACTAAACATATATACCAGCTCAAATGTATGTGTGGACCATGTAGGATGGTATTGATAGGTTGTTTCCTGTCAGTCTCAAGTTATTTACTTGCCGGATGTAGTTGATTTTGAACCATCACCTTGCCATAAAAACATTTTCAGAGCCTGATAAAGATCCCCTTATATCAGATGTATCTCAAATACATAATTATTGCCAGGTGTATGTTCAGATACATAGTGCAAGCCTGACTAAATGGAAATTTTCCATATTGGCTATTAAGTATTGGTTTAGTTGCTAAACTACATCTTGTTAAATGTAAAGAGCATGGACCAGTAGTAATTGAAGCTGGACGACATCCAATTCTTGACAGTTTATGCCCTGGACGTTTTGTGGTACGTACTCATAAATACTATCTATAAATGATGTCTCTGCATGCGCAAAATATAAATATTTTCTGCATGATTCAGACCAACAGCACATCTTATCTGAACCATCAAATATGATTATCGTAGCAGGGCCCAACAAGTGCAAAATTCTTTCATTAAATGTGCGAAGTTTTATTATTCGTGTCAATTTTGAAACGTCGCTATTGTGTGACTGTGCAGGAGCAAGAAGACATCATATCTTCACCAAGTAACCCTGATAGCTATGCTTGATCATGTTGGTTGTTATATGTTGGCTCATTATTCGTCATTTAAGATAATAGACAGCCTTTTCACATAGATTGAGACTCGAGATGATCTTGACTTCAACTCAGGCACAATAAGCCGTACTATAGTAACGGAAAGAAGCTGTCAAGTATACTACACCATATGATGATAAACCGTTGCAGTTTATGATGAGAAAGCTAGCTTTTATTTCGCCAAACCTCAGTTCAAGGTATGCAAACAAATTTGATATGTGCTCTCTTTTATTATCTAAGTTGGCAACTGCACGAGGGGCATGGTCCTAATTGATGAACTTGGGAGATCTAGTTCATCATCAGATGGAGTGGCCATTGCATGAAGTTGTTGCCAAGTATCTACCATTACTAAAAGTGTATGTAATGATGGCATTACCTAAGAAAGCATTTCATTTCAACATCTCTCTTAAGAACGTTGCTCATATACATACATAATATTTGCCACATATAAAGATGTTAATTGAGCTTCCAAAGCTCTACCCAAATGTCAAAGTATACTATTTTGTGGCATCCTTAAAATTCAACATGGACTTCAAAGTCGAAATGCAGTCAGTATTTATTTGTAGAGTTTTATAATGTACCGCATACATGTTTTCCACAAGTGAGTGTGATTTTACTCGAGTCCTCCTTCTGTAATGGTATTCCAAGGGGATTTGTTTTTCCTAAGCCTCATGTGATTTTCACAATAAATAGGCTCTCTGACGTCCCTTTACATATTTTGCATGTATTACATGCAAGCTATAACCATTCGAGCTCTTGATCCCTGTCTAAGATTTGTGCCATAGCTACGAATATATATTATGGCGACAAGCTTTGTTTGAAATTTGAGTGAGTTTGAAACTTGCTATTACGTACTGAAATTGCAATGCCATAAACATTACTAGTCCAATTTCTGGAGAGAATTATATTGGGAAAGCAAGGTGGTGGAAATTTTGCCGCATCACAAGGGATCTTATTGTATGTCCGACAGCTTCCTCAATAGGGTAGAGCAATGTTGTGAATCAGCAATTCACGAGCATTCATTCTCGTGGTGTTGGTTGTAGTAACAAAAAAACTGCAACATAGCCTATAGTAATTACATGCTAGATTGTTACTGCAAAGACATTTACTCCATTGCATATTTTGATTCCAGATTATTTATTTCGTTGTCTGAATTGATTGTCATCTCAGTCATGGTGGTAACCAAGATAATTTCTTAGTACATTTTGCTACTTCCTTAGTGTTATTCAGATATGGCATATTAACCCCATAGTATTGCCAACTTAACATATTCATTTACAGAGGCCTAGTGCAATCTTCACAATGGGTTATGATTTTCAAGTATACATCAGACCCATTTGCAAAAAATGCATAGGTAGTAATTTTAAATATGACATGAATAAATTTACCAAGACATTTTGAAGTAAAAAATGCATAGGCCGTAATTTAGCGTATGACATGAATAAATTTACCAAGACATTTTGAAGTTAGAAAAGAATACACTGCCTGCCAAACTATTCCTCTTCTTGGATGAGTAGATGAACAAATCGTTATGGAAAAACAAAAAGGAATATGAAAATAGATTTGCTAAAATTTGATTAGGGAGTATGTTGTATCCACGTAGAATCATTTACAAAGGCCTTTAAAAAAACAAAAAGGATAGGAAAAAATATGGAAATGTCCAAAAATAATGATCTTAATCCAAAAAAGATATTTTATCATAGCCATCGTTACGTGGCATTGGCACAACTATCAATCTAGTTGCCCAAGCTTTTATGCCAAATCACATTATTGTGATGAAATTATTGACAAGCATGCATATTCTCCACGAGGCCCATAGCAACTTCTCTAATTTGCCAATGTAGAACAATATCCCAATCAATCTACGGAGTATTTTCATTTCCTCTTGCTAAACTACTGGTCAACTAGACTTCACAGGAGATATTACTTCAAGAGGCATCTAGCGCGAAAAAAAATTAAAAAAATAAATAAAAACCCGAACAAGATATATCGGTCAAAGTCTCAACCCATATATATCTTGATGCATGAGGATCGATGCTTCCTTTGCATGTGTCGCACACTTAGGCTTGGTTTCAGTGTGCATAAAAGGCAGGCAAGGCCGCTTAAATTCTTGTATAATATATATGTATTAGGAAACTCCTAAGTTAATATAAAACGAGTAAAGAATAGACAAATGAATATATATAATTTTAAATATTTCAATAAAAGCAACCATTCTAGTGAAGGGCTAAAAACGTTTCTCCATTTTTGTTTGAATGACACTTTTCTGCTTAGCCATTTCTCTGCATGCCTAAAAAGGGAGTTGGTGTTTTTTAATGTGAAGAGGCCTCGAGAATGGTAATGCAAGATTCAAATTTAAATACTAAGCCACCTCCCGCCATTCATCATCCTGATGGAAATAGGTGCAAGTATAAAACAAGTCTACCGCCACCTTTTCAATCTCCTCCACCTCCTCCGGCAGTACGTTAGTCTTCAGCACATGGGAGCAATTCCCTCAAAGACGTTACCGCCGGTTGCTATTGCATCACTGCATCATTGGACAAATAAAGTAGCTTTCATAGATCAGTATACTAGGGATGTTTTTTGCCACCTTTGAACACAGACGCCATACCTCCACTATTTTTAGTGCATCCCGGATCTTTCCTGTTGATATATTTGTTTTCTCCTATCTTTTTTGAGAGTCGACCTAAAATAAATTTGATAGACCATCTAGTTTTATACAATGCAGTGCCCCATTCCGCTACAATAACAACATGCATTCCTATGATAGCCTGTTCAGTGGGACACATAAGAGAGAGCATGCGAGCACCTTAAACAAGAATATTCATGTGTCTCGGCTATGCCTTTCTGAAGAAAATCGATGATATCAACCAATTGCAAATGTTCAACACCGACTCATAAAGATGTGACTAATGACCAATTATCCCCTTTAGCCACAAACGAGTAACGGGGAGTTCACATCCATCCTCCTGTTCTCGATGGCCATATGATTCTCTGAACATTTAGTAGTTGTTGCCAGGCCATTCCCATTTTGTATCAAGAACGCCCCCACAGGCAAAAAAATAAGAAGAGCCAACCCTTCTAATTTCAGGTAAAAACTCCTACAGCGGTAATGGAAATTGGGGAATCGGATAAATGTTTGGATGAAGGGAAATGACTTGCTATGTATGTTGTTATTGTAATAACCACATGAATCAGTAACAGACATAAAGAACCTAAGCGTGCTTCCATCATCATCTTCTCGGAGCGTCTGCTGCACTACTCAAAGAGTATATATGGTGGAGATGATTGGCTTGGCTTGCATTCATGGATGAACCCATTTAATGGTCCTTCAAGAGGACAAGCTAGCTATTAAATGAGCTTTTGATGAGTGACAAGGACTACGAGTCCCGCTTAGTGTCATACCATCGTAGGAGATATTACAAAGAACTTAGACTCATGGGGGTGGCTTCTCTCAGAGACAATGCCACTCAAATATTTTTCCCCGCATTTGACTACTTGGCTTAACTTCAACAGTACCAATAGCCAAGTTTATCTTCTCCCATTCATGCACATGATTTTGACAAGGATGCTATTGATTCTGAATATTGGACATGGAGTTGTCTTTGCAAGCGTTGATTTGGACATGTATTTCAATTTATGTTGAATATTAAAAACAAACCATTGCCTAAAAATGGTTAGAAAGGAAAAAAACCATTGTCAAGACAACATATCTCCCTCTACACTCTACTACCATAGTAGCTCAAATAATGATAACACATAGGGCATGATGGCCTTAACAAAGCCTCAATATGGCTTCCCATAGGGCGTAGTTCCCTTGGGCAGATGACACCTTGCTTTAAGTCGTGACAAACGTTTTTTAGCACCATTCCCTACTTTTGCTTCGGCTTATTTCTGGCAATCTAAAAATATCAGAAGTGCAGGAGGACTTCCTTAATTCCCCAAACTAGAATTGGGTTTGCTTCTTGTTGGCCTTTGTTTGTTTCTTCCTCTGAATTTTCTTTCTAATTTGTCTTCGTACGCTTCTTTCAGTTTAGGAGTTGAAGGGCGAAGTGGCCCTTACTTGCACCTTCACAAGCTAATTGAATTACAGAGTCCTACGCAATAGATGTGCAAAGATAATTGTAGGGATTTTAATAGCCAGTTGATGTTACAACTGCCATCTTCGAGCCGATGCCACTTTCATAGTAGGGCAAAGCTTGATTTGGGGGGGTTTTGGGGGGTGGGGGTGCCTCAGAGAGATGATTCAAGACCAAGAGAATACTAGTGTTTCTAGATAAACACCCGAGCCATTGCCAAATTTTGTTTTTGGGCCATAAGCCCGAGGATGAGGGCGTTATCCCCCTCAACGCCCCGGTCCAAGGGTAAACCTATCTTCAGCCGTTGGCGCCCATGAACCTAGCCTTGGTTTCCGTGATCATAATGCCCTAGGGAATCCTTAATTGCTCGTAACCTGCTAATAAGAGTTTGCACCATAGTTTGATCCTAGAAGGTTGTGCATTATGCATATCCCCAAATACTTAAAACCCATGCTTGAAGCATCTATGCTAAATCTTTCTTGTATTTTGCACAAGTGTGTGCATGACTATCAGTATAAAATGATTGATATTGGATATTTAGTTATACCATTCTAGTCAAAGTTTTTATTTGGGGCCTTTCTTTGGGCCTTAATTTATGATAGTTGATAGCATGAATGGTTTGAAGATCCGAATTTACTAGGCAACAGAATTAGGGGGTTATTCAATCCATGGTTCAAAAACATCCAATCCAGGATTTTGATTGATGTATATCATCATTTGATTAATGCGAGTTTTGCCGAGTCTTATTGTGGCAATTCAGCTGGTTGAGCACGAGCTTGTGTGCACATGAGATTTTGCTTGCGATAAAAGAAGGTAGGTATCATTGCTCCTTCTCTCTTCCGCATCGAATTTATTACATAAGATACTCATCATCAGATCAATAACAGTCTTGGCATGTTTAAAAATCTTAGGGCCGAAACACAATAGATCAAAACCTTTCTCAAATGCTGAGAATGATACATTTAAAGGGGTTTTGAGAAAACTTTCAAACTCGAAGCAAAAACGTTTTCCGTGCAATATTCTAAGGCGAAAACAAGGTGTGGCATTTCTGGAATAAGTGTGCCAAGCATAACTGTTCTGTTAACAAGGACATTTTACAACACAATATATTGTGTGGGATGCGTATTTCCATTTGCTCCAACCAATAAAACAGATTACTTGCATTTGTTCCTTCATTGCTTGCTTTTAACTTTGGCATCTGGTGCAAAGTGTCTGAAGTATCTTGTAACCATATAAGCTGCCATGACCTGTACCCCAAGAATTTACTACGCTTTGTGGTATCACTTGCCTGCTCAGCTCTACTTCAGTCCTTTTGCAAGCATATCATTCTGCTCAAAAGAATCATCTAGGTGTCACCTTTGGAATGCATGCCCTTTAACACTGCACGAAAAAAGAAAGCAGGACCATAGCTAAAGAAATCATTCCAGCTTCAGCATGAGAGCATCTGCAGTACCGCATGCGAAAAAGTAAGCAGGACCATTATGCTAAAGAAATCATTCCATCTTCAGTGTGAGAGCATCTGCAGTGCCACACTCCAATTGCATTCGCTCAGAAGGGATGGAAGCTTTACTGCCAGTGGAAGTGTCAATATATCCTGCAACTAAGGAGCCTCTCAAAAACTTCACGAGCTTCTGAAAGCAAGTTCTCCATTTCTAAGTGAAACATACATTGATCTGGGCAGCCTGCAATACCTTGAAACAAATTAAAAGCCTCGAGCATCAGAATGTGTATATGCCTCCCCATACAGAAAGGCCATTTAAGAATACTAGCTGGTTTTAAAAGAAAGCACAAATATCCTCTGGCCATGGAGACCATACCACAACATCAAAGGCAGGGCATACTATTGCTTTATGACATATAAAGAATGTGATCAACGCAGCAGCAGCCAAACCTTGTCCAACCTGAATTACTACCTATTCCAAATGCGTATCCTTGTTTTCTTTACCAAAATGCAATACAAGAGCACTGACCAGATGAAGCACAGACAGCATTTTGCCTAACGTACCCTGTCAAATATAACGTTTAAGCATCTGATTGTAAATTACATAACCTCATATATCCCTTAGTGATGCGCAGAGAAGCAAAGACGGATGGCTTCCTTCCTCACGCTGAGACCTTTAACAAAGAAACCATTTTATGTGGAGATAACACGAATGGTGCTTTCTATAGACATTAATCTGAGGAACCATAAAACTTTCTCCAATAAATCTTGCCCTTGGTAAACTTGCTGACGAAAGCAGCAGAGGTTGATTTGATAATACGGTAAGTTCCACGAAAGCATTCTAATAAGAAATTATTACATATAAGATAATGCGTTTAGCTAAGGTACTGAAAGCTGGAAGAACTATCAAATTACATTATGATGACAGCACATCCTTGTTTAAACCAGAAAGCTGACCTGATAGACAGCAGCTGTTCCTGCTGCACTCAAGGTTCCGCTAGCCAAAAATCCGAACCGAGAAGAATTACATTACAAGCGCATCTCATAATACCCCATTCATTCAACACAGTTGGTTTTGATTGCTAGCAGAAATGGAAGACAACACTAGCAGAATGGCCTGATATTAGCCGTTCAGTCCTCACGTCTGTCTAAGAGGCAAACAGTGCATCGAAAGGCTGCTATTAGCCTGCCGCAATGGGGTGATGTTTCAGAGAAGCTTAAGAAAAGAGACAAGCTCTTTACAACACTTTGCATGAGCAACGGAGTGGAAGGATCCGAAAAATTTCTAGAGCTGTAGTCAGCTGTTGGGTAAAAGCTTTGTACAATATAGCAAGGGTTTCACTTTAAAGCGTCGGTCCAAGAACAAGCATCCCCAGACGCGTCGGCACAAGAACGAAGAAAAAGACTGATCCATCGCACCGTAAATGGAAAACCTAAAGAGAGAGAGAGAGCAGTAGGGCTGGCTACTTGTCAAACAAACACTATATCCCACTGGAACACATTGCAACAACAGATAGCATATAAAAGGTACAACTCAGCAAAGTTTAATGTCCTTCGGGACATCCGATAAAATTGGAACGATACAGAGAAGATTAGCATGGCCCCTGCGCAAGGATGACACGCATAAATCGAGAAATGGTCCAAATTTTTTTTCCAATGTTCCGCTTGTATTCTTGCTCGAAATATGATTCCGATTTCTTAAAATTTTAGAATATTCCCACCATTTTACCAGTGATTGTTGTTTGGAATTGCCATGGTCAACCCTTGAAGAACACCGCCAAAACGTTAAGCAAAGATATTCATGGTAATCGTTCATATTAACATTTTGCCAAAAATGCCACGACAAACCCTATGGTCTCGATTGGACATATGGTCCTCGACCCTCGTGCAAGAGAAGCCACAATCACAAACAAGCTCGACACCAAATCGCTGCCCGCCCCTAGTGCTCCACATGAAGTCGGGGCGTAATAGCTTCGGAAAGGAATGCTCTGAGGCGTAATGCATTCCGTCAAAACCTTTTCGGCCCGGATGGAGCGGGGTTTTGGCCCCGAGCAGAAAGCCGAAAAGCCGGAGGAATCCGCGAAAGGTCTATTCTTCCAATTCAGGCTCTCATAAACTTGCAATATTTTTGTTTCCTCAACTCTCAAAACCAAAGACTAAACCACGTGACGCATACGAAGTAAGAAATTAATAAGAAATTACATCACAAACATGTACCGCATCCAGCACCATCCTTCCAGCTCATAAAACCGCCATGTGCGATCCGGGGGGCTTCCACAGGGGCCAGGCATGTTAGACGACATGTCCACTCAACACATCTGCCGCCGTAATGCGCATCCAATCCTTTCGTTTCCATACCATGCGGATATCGACCACAAAACCGAGGCCCGAAGTTTTCTAACTCTCAGTAGAATGTTTCGATCAATATGAACTTTTAGCTATAGCCGGAGGTTGAAAGTTACAACAAGTTAGAAACTGATAAGCTTTGGTATGCTCTTTTCCATTTTTTCTATCTGCATTCATTCTTTTAAGTCTAGGATCAAAGGAAGGAAGACCATTCATATGACTCTCTTGCAACAAACCTACAGAAATTTCTTAGGTAGAGCTAAAGCTTGGCAAAGAGGATTCGGGCGAGAAGTTTCTTTGAAGGTATGTATTCTAATGTTTGATTTTGATGTCATGATAAGGCTTGCAAAATATGATGCATGCCTTGAACTGTAAACTAAAACCAAATATACCTCACTTAGAGTTGTATATTGCAGAATCATGATGATGCTTCTAGAAGGCTGCAGAAAATGCCATTTTGAGTTTTTTTTATGCTTCTCGATGATATATTTCAATAAAAATATGGAACTTTCTGTTGTTTCTGCTAAATTTTGTCCGAATTTGTGTGCTCTTAGTTAAGATAAAGCAGAATGAAATGGGTCCAAATGCACCTTCCCCTACTTTATTTTCGAGATGAAACTTGTTTATAGTCACTTTTGAAAGAGCATAAAAGAAAAAGATTAGCTGCAGACTAGACTGCTTGTCAAACTCTGCCAAGTGAAATCAAAGCATTTGCATGTTTTCACAAATTAAGAGAAACAAATAAAGTATAGAAGTGGACAGATAGCATGAGATAAGAATGTTACTTGAGGACAACATGGGATGCATGTCAAAACCTTAATGACAAATCTAGTCACATTGAATGATAAGATGTATATAAAAAAATGGTAGCAATAGTTTAGAGAGCGACATGAATTGCAAAATTGGGAGTTGGTAATAGAACTTAGGTATTGATTTATATTAATAATGCCTAGAAGTTTATTGAAGGTAAGGGAAGGTAAGGGAGGCTTGTTCAAGATTTGAAGTTAAAGTTTTCCTAAGAGTTATTATGAGCTGAAGTTAAGCCTTTCTTTCTATGCTATGTTTTTGTGTATCATTGTTGGATATGGCCAATATTTGCTCGGACTTTTTGTTCTTTGCGACATTCATATTGAGGCATTTCCTTGTGAATATCCCAAATGTGTAGCCATTGCACCTACGAATAATTGTTTAATTGGTTTGTCCTCTGTAATAAAGTGAAACTAGGTATGGCTAAGCAGAAAAGTGTAATTCAAACAAAAATGGAGAAACGTTTTAGCCCTTCACTAGAATGGTTGCTTTTATTGAAATATTCTGAATTTATATATTCATTTGTCTATTCTTTACTCGTTTTGTTTCCTAATACATATATATTATACAAGAATTTAGCGCCGGTGAAGCCGGCGCCTTATGCACACCTGAAACCAAGCCTAAGTGTGCGACATGCAAAGGAAGCATCGATCCTCATGCATCAAGATATATACAGGTTGAGACTTTGACCTGATATATCTTGTTTGGGTTTTTTATTCTTTATTTTTAATTTGCCTCTTGAAGTAATATCTCCTGTGAAGTCTAGTTGACCAGTAGTTTAGCAAGAGGAAATGAAAATATGTATCTCTCCGTAGATTGATTGGGATATTGTTCTACATTGGCAAATTAGAGAAGTTGCTATGGGCCTCGTGGAGAATATGCATGCTTGTCAATAATTTAATCACAATAATGTGATTTGCGCATAAAAGCTTGGGCAACTAGATTGGATAGTTGTGCCACGTAACGATGGCTATGATAAAATATATTTTTTGGATTAAGATCATTATTTTGGACATTTCCATATTTTTTCCTATCCTTTTGTTTTTAAAGGTCTTTGTAAATGATTCTACGTGGATACAACATACTCCCTAATCAAATTTTAGCAAATCTATTTTCATATTCCTTTTTGTTTTTCCATAACGATTTGTTCATCTACTCATCCAAGAAGAGGAATAGTTTGGCAGGCAGTGTATTCTTCTCTAACTTCAAAATGTCTTGTTAAATTTATTCATGTCATACGCTAAATTATTACCTATGCATTTTTTTACTTCAAAATGTCTTGGTAAATTTATTCATGTCATACGCTAAATTACGGCCTATGCATTTTTTGCAAATGGGTCTGATGTATACTTGAAAATCATAACCCATTGTGAAGATTGCACTAGGCCTCTGTAAATGAATATGTTAAGTTGGCAATACTATGGGGTAATATGCCATATCTGAATAACACTAAGGAAGTAGCAAAATGTACTAAGAAATTATCTTGGTTACCACCATGACTGAGATGACAATCAATTCAGACAACTAAATAAATAATTTGGAATCAAAATATGCAATGGAGTAAATGTCTTTGCAGTAACAATCTAGCATGTAATTACTATAGGCTATGTTGCAGTTTTTTTGTTACTACAACCAACACCACGAGAATGAATGCTTGTGAATTGCTGATTCACAACATTGCTCTACCCTATTGAGGAAGCTGTCGGACATGCAATAAGATCCCTTGTGATGCGGCAAAATTTCCACCACCTTGCTTTCCCAATATAATTCTCTCCAGAAATTGGACTAGTAATGTCTATGGCATTGCAATTTCAGTACCTAATAGCAAGTTTCAAACTCACTCAAATTTCAAACAAAGCTTGTCGCCATAATATATATTCGTAGCTATGGCACAAATCTTAGACAGGGATCAAGAGCTCGGATGGTTATAGCTTGCATGTAATACATGCAAAATATGTAAAGGGACGTCAGAGAACCTATTTATTGTGAAAATCACATGAGGCTTAGGAAAAACAAATCCCCTTGGAATACCATTACAGAGGGAGGACTCGAGTAAAATCACACTCACTTGTGGAAAACATGTATGCGGTACATTATAAAACTCTACAAATAAATACTGACTGCATTTCGACTTTGAAGTCCATGTTGAATTTTAAGGATGCCACAAAATAGTATACTTTGACATTTGGGTAGAGCTTTGGAAGCTCAATTAACATCTTTATATGTGGCAAATATTATGTATGTATATGAATAGAATAGAATAGAATAGTTTTTAACGCCCACGGAGACCAATAGGTCATGGGACCCATACAATGGGCTAGTACAATCATTACTACTAGGATTAAAAACCTCGCCTCAAAAGGTTTTCAAGGGAAAACCTTTGCAAGAATGATGATACTAGACAAGCTTAGATAATGACTACTGAAGGCTCAGTAATTGCAGACGTTTATCTAGAACCTCAAGTATGTATAATGCCAAGTCATGCACAGAAATGAGCAACGTTCTTAAGAGAGATGTTGAAATGAAATGCTTTGTTAGGTAATGCCATCATTACATACACTTTTAGTAATGGTAGATACTTGGCAACAACTTCATGCAATGGCCACTCCATCCGATGATGAACTAGATCTCCCAAGTCATCAATTAGGACCATGCCCCTCGTGTAGTTGCTTAGATAATAAAAAGAGCACATGTCAAATTTATTTGTATACCTTGAAAGAGGTTTGGCGAAATAAAAGCTAGCTTTCTCATCATAAACCGCAACGGTTTATCATCATATGGTGTAGTATACTTGGCGCCTTCTTTTCCGTTACTATAGTACGGCTTATTGTGCCCGAAGTTGAAGTCAAGATCATCTCGAAGTCTCAATCTATGTGAAAAGGCTGTCTATTATCTTAAATGAATAATAATGAGCCAAAGATATAACAACCAACAAGATCAAGCATAGCTATCGGGGCTACTTGGTGAAGATATGATGTCTTCTTGCTCCTGCACACCACACAATAGCGATGTTTCAAAATTGACACGAATAATAAAACTTGTGTACATTTAATGAAAGAATTTTGCACTTGTTGGGCCCTCGCTACGATAATCATATTTGATGGTTCGGATAAGATGTCTTTGTTGGTCTGAATCATGCGTAGAAAAATATTTATATTTTGCGCATGCGAGAGACATCATTTATAGATAGTATTTATGAGCACGCGTACCACAAAACGTCCGGGGCATAAACCGTCAAGAATTGGATGTCGTCCAGTTTCAATTACTACCGGTCCATGCTCTTTACATTTAACAAGATGTAGTTTAGCAACTAAACCAATACTTAATAGTCAATATGGAAAATTTCCATTTAGTCGGGCTTGCACTATGTATCCGAACATACACGGCAATAATTATGTATTTGAGATACATCCGATATAAGGGGATCTTTATCGGGCTCACAAAATGTTTTTATGGCAAGGTGATGGTTCAAAATCAACTACATCCGGCAAGTAAATAACTTGAGACTCGACGAGGAAACAACCTATCAATACCATCCCTACATGGTCAAACACATACATTTGAGATATAATTTGGTATATATGTTTAGTTCGATTTAAGATGGACACATTTCCCTAGTTAGATTGGTTAAATTCCATTGAGTTATTTTATAATTTCATACGGAAGTTTGAAACTTGATACCATGAAAAAGCAAAGGCATTAACCATCATGACCATTATTAGGGAAATGGACTTATGTGGTAGTCCAGAGCAGCTTAGAATATGAGAGAATCTTTATTGCATTGAGAGATGCTAACCATCTCAATGATCATTAAATCTTTGTATATGACATTGTTATTATATACTCTTTCTTTGTAAGATATACTTTATGTTTCTACCGGATCGCTAATAGAACATGTAAACCCACACAATGAGCTACCTAATTCTTCGTAGTGGCCAGAGATAGGCTAGTAACTGGATAAAAGGATCCCTCAGAATGACCATGCAGTGACCGCAATGGCAGCCTTCCCATTGGTCTTGCAAAGTGCGAGATGATTCAAATTTCAGCAAAAGTTCAATTCAAATTCACCCCAGTTAAGAGAACCCCTTGCAACAAATAAATTAGTCTATTGTTTGCATGTATAGGCCCTCCTCTATTACTCCATAAATTAAAACCGAAACTTCGCATGAATGATGTTAAATTCTCTTTTCCATATGGCCATTCCCAAAGCACAACTAAACATCTCAAATACAAAGTTACTATAGATGCCATGCAAACATAAAATAAAACTAGATCCAACCCTGAAATTGGTAAGGCTTGTCTTTCTTCTTAACTTGCCTTTGGTGGTGCTCTGCAGACCATATCCAAGTCATGTCATTTGGAGCACCCATGTTTGGGACATTAAATTACGATCTACAACAAATATCTTTAGCAACGCTTTAAACTATGACTATTATGTTATCGATGACAGATTTCACAAGATTCTTCTCTATAAATCTTGCACAATTTCGAACCAACATACGGTTTTCGATTGATATTTGCACTCAAATCCAATGAAGCCATGAAAAATCAAATGCAGGTTGAAGAAAAGCTCGCACTGCAGCAGGGTAATCTGGGGCAGAAAAGCGGGGCCCCAACCAATCCAAACTAGGAAATAATTCTCACATTGGCGACCCACGAAAGGATCTAATCGGCATATACATAGCCCATGAAAGGACAGGGCGAGGAGACAAGGTTAAAGTAAAGTGTCCGGCTTCCACATTATGTGAAGCAAAGAATCAGTATCATGCCACTTACCCTCCTCTCTATGCAATCGAAGGGCAAAACAAAACTTATCCATAAGAGGTGTCTTTCTAATGCGGTAGTTTTTTGAGTGTCGGGCAAAGCAAATAGCAAGCTAGAGACATAAATGTTAAAGTTCGGTCTCCAATACTATCTATTGAATCTCTTAATTCAATCTGGGTCATGTTTTTCTACGTGATGCCTTCAACATGGAAGCGTTATATATGTATTTAAATTAACCATATTAAAAAGAAAAAGAGAATGAATGAGAGCAGGAAACGACTTGCATCCTCAAAGTTGAGGCAAGGATAATGCATATAAATGATGGCCATCAAGATGCTAATTTGATATTCTCTTACTTCAAAGTCCTCCAAACGAGGGAGGCTTCAGAGATAGGAAGCAACTTGAGAAATGCTATTTTCAGCCAAGGAATGCAATTTAAGGAATACACACTTCATCTCAAATGAAGATAGAAGGTGGATGTGCATTTAAAGAGCTACACATTGAATTGAAATGAATATAGAAAGCACAACAAATATTACACTTATTGCTATGCGAGAAAGTTCACTTTGTAGTAATTCCAATCACACCTCTAACGATATTTTGGTCTTAATATGGACTTTAAGTAGTTCCGTGTCTCTTGCCCAGACTTGTAGTTTGCATTGCACAATTTTATTTACTAGTTAGCTATTAATCAAATATATCAAAAGCTCTATTCACATGATACATGATACTTGCTGCGCCAATTCTGTTGGACAAAGGAAGCTTTCAAAAGCTTGGCCATCTCGTTAGACATCACTAAGCTCTATAAAATTGAAGGTGTAGCATTAAACGGCAAACTGGGTGTTCGTAATCTTACAGAAACTCGTGTTTGTACATGCCTCTACTCATGGTATCCAAAAGCGGCGAATAAGCTCTTTCCATCTTACAGGCGGTCACGGCGATGATCTTTGTCCATCTCTTTGTCCGCCTCAAATCTTTTAGAAAAACCTTTTTTTTTTTTCCTCATTTCGAACTTCGTAGAACAAAAACCCTTTTGGCATCAAAACGGCCTAAAAACCATTCTTTCTTCTTTTTTAGGCATCGGGACAAATGTTGCATCCCTTCCCGTGATTCTTGTGGCCAAAACGCATAAATTCGGCTCATCTTTTGAAGCTTTTCATTTTGAATCGAGGCCCACGATGGGTCCTCGGTTTAGCCACTCAAAAGCGGGCGGAATGGAGAAGAAGCTTTATTGCTTTTTCCGGCTATAACACGCAAAGCATTTGCAGGTTTTAACCTTTGCCAAATGGCAATTAAGTACAACGCCTTCTTCTCTGTAGAATCACCATAGGATGATGAAGAAATGAGGCCACATTTTTTTCTCTATATTTTTTTAATCTCGGGTCTTGTAACATTGTTTGCTTTTATGGCCGAGCTCTTGAATGTACTCATTTTGATCAAATCTTCCCGGTTGGTTCTAAGTCGCAACCGGTAGAGCTCCCAACTAATCCTCGGGACGTCGGGCTTGGAACCCTTTCCCGATGCCAAATGTAATTTTTTTTAGGTTTTTTTGCCCTGAAACATTTTTTTTTTTTTGGATTTTTTTTGCCGGAAAATCACTTTTTTTTTTTTTTTTTTCCTACTAATCATATATATAGGAAGACAAGAGATCCATATTTCTTGACAAATGTGCAATCAGTCACTAGTATTCCTAATTCTTACATGTAATGATTTTCTTTCTATTTCAAATTATTTACCATTGAACATGTTATTTTTTGTTGAACATGTTATGCTTTAGCATGCACTTTAAAAGCAGTCTAATTGGTTGGTTTAATCAACTGGTACCGTTTTGGTTTTGGCACTCGAGGAAACCTTGTTATTTGTTGTAACTTTCAACTTCTGGCTATAGCTAAAATTTCATATTGATTGCGTGAGAGTTAGAAACATTCTACTTTTGCATGGACTTTGAAGCCACATGCATCCTAACATATGGCGTCCCAATCAAAATTCAATTGTTTCTTTAGCTGCGTATTTCAATACCGGATTCTCATTAACTTGCAATATTTTCGTTTTGTATTTGTGGAGGGTTTTCGGCATGGTTTGGCCTTGGCGTATTGTATAGAAATCCCGCATGTTTACGCAAGTTTGAGGAGTTATTGGCAGTTAGTGGTCAAAATGGCTTTTTTAACTTGAGGCCTCCGGTTTTGTGGTCGATGTCTGCATGATATGGAAACAGAAAGGATTGGATGCGCACATGGCGAGATCTGTTGAGTGGACATGTCGTCTAACATGTCGGTCCTGTCAGGTGTAGAAGCCTGAGCAGTTTAAGAGCACTTGGAAGGATGGTGCGGTCTGGTACCTGTTTGTGATGTAATTTCTTATTGCTTCTGTGTGTGATACGTGGTTTAGTGCTGGTTTTGAGAGTTGAGAAAACGAAAATATTGCAATTTTATGAGACCTCAGTCGAAAGAATACACCTTTGCGGTGGATTCCTCCAACTTTCGAGACTGCTCCAGGGCCAAAAACCTGCTTCGCTGCCGAAAAGGTTCTGACAGAATGCATTCTGACTCCAGGCATTCCTTTCCTAAAGAATAGAATAGAATAGTTTTTTTAACGTCCACGGAGACCAATAGGTCATGGGACCCATATAATGGGCTAGTACAATCATTACTACTAGGATTAAAAAACCCCTGCCTCGAAAGGTTTTCAAGGGAAAAACCTTTGCAGTAATGATGATACTAGACAAGCTTAGATAATGACCGAGAGGGCTCGGTAAAAGCAATGAGCATTCTTTTCCCGAAGCTACGGGGCATTCCTTTCCCTCAAGGGCTGTGTTGCGAGTTCTCTTCTTATCGGCAGTTTGGATGCATGGCGAGAGTCCTCAATCTGCAATATGATTTTCAACTTAACTTTTTTTATTATGAGTTCTAGATTCTCATAACTTGCAAAGAACAAATTGGAAGAGCCAAGCTTTATCTGATACCACTTTGGCAACATTGTCCCACTGTTATACCACTCTTCATTCCAAGAATAAATCATCCTTTATGATATGGCCTAATGCCCCGCAAGTAATAGGCTCAATAATTGTTAAACCATCCATTTTCAGGATAGGTCAGTAAGACATCGTCTTGGGGCCACTTTTCACTCTTCACAGTCTGCAAACTAGTTATGCCACTTGAAGTGCTATAAATTGTAACACAATTTTCATGTTTGTGGATCTTTCAAACATTTCAAGAACTACTGCTTCACAGGAGCATAAACGAATGGCTCTTTTAAAATGCTCTTTCTCTTTTCCATAGTCTCTACATTTACTTTTAGAAAGACATTTTTAGAAAGACATTGAAGGGTATAATGATCTCTGAAAGATGATATAAAAAAAAAAAGAACCTTGTCTTTTTGACGAATGATTCAACGAATAAAATATAGTATTAGATATGCCTAGGCAATGTCGGAAAGAGATGAATAATGGAGTACAAAAAGAGAAGACGCAGTGGTATTTGAAAGCTTATCATGTGATGAAAGACACTTATGCACACTTGTAATGTACAATCTGCAATGCAAAAACATGACATTCTATTTATATGATATTGACCAGTATAAATGTAAAGAAGCAATGCATGCATTACTAGAGTGCAGATGTCAGCGACATGAATCGCTGCACATGTCTTTTCTTGCAATCTATGCTCAAACATTGCCCTGAAAACTAATGATCTGCTGGCCTGGGTAAGAAACTGATTAGCACGTCCTTTATCGTGTTATATGATCCCAACAAATTGTAGACTTTACAAGTAATATATCTCTATTGTTGTGTTGATGTGTTGTGCTTTAGCTAATGTTCACAGGAAGAAGAAAGATTCTCGCTAATAGCAGCAAGTAAACATTTTCCATATTCTTAGGAAATATCACAAGGTTTGTAAGGAACAGTCATATCCACGGTTTGAACAAACTCTTACCAAAATAGCTCTATGTGCGTGAGTCTTGTCTCCATCTCCGCCTCAATTGTAACATCGGAATAAAATGTAATTCAAAAAGCATGGATCAATAAATTTCCAAAGCGTAGTCCAGCCAGACTCAATTTTTGGATCACCTTCTCCGCTTTGAATTGCTCACTTTCAAGCAAGACTTTCAAGTCTAGACCTTCGTCCCCAATTATGGCCATTGTTTTAACTCTAACATCAAAACATGACCTGCAGAGGGTTAGATTTCCTTCAAATTTCTCATGACATTCTCAGATAGATCGGAAGTCTCTCGAACTCTGGGACTCAATTGAATGACCTTAACACAATCCTATTTTGCCTTGGATCCCCAACAATATGTAAACACAAAGGTTCGAGGCACTAACCCATTAAGCCATGTTAGGGCTTAATGCACCTTGCCGAGAGAGAGTGTAGTAAGCAAATGTAATGGCTAAATCTTACAAGGAATCTAAATATGTCATTCAACTTCCAATCAGGGGCTTACTATCTTAAGAGAAGAAAGGCAAAATGTATCTTCATGAAATCTGAATGTGTTGTGATAATACACTCATGCTAAAGAAGAAAAGCAAAGAGTCAAGCTTTTCCGAACAAGCAAACCGAGAACATGTAGATGAACTTTTTTCCTTGTGAAGGAAACATGGTGAGAAAACGTCTTGGGAGACATCTACTAAAACCTCTCTTGGGCCGTTTGCCATCCAAATCCTGTTTGATATCTTTGAACTTACTTTGATAAGGATGAGCTTGCAGAGAGCTGGGAGAGATCATTACGAAGGTTTCGCCACCATTCTATCACATCACCTGGAAATTTATTGTGTCATTGCTGAAAAGAAACAAACCTAAGATATAAATATTTTGCATACATATCAATAATGGTACTCACAAGAAGTATATCCGATGTCCAACCGTCTAAGAAAATGCAATCAAGTGTTTATTTCCCTTGCTCTGCTGCTCCATTGTCGCATGCAATTGCATTCAAGAGGGAAAAGGCAAAAAATATCTTTTGGCATGAAGCCATCGAAAAACAGAGGTCGAAATAAATCACGGGACTCAGTCGGTTCTGTAACGGCTCCCACAGTTTCTAACGATTCTGCTTACCCAAAAATGGGCTCGTCGACCAGCCAGACTTCACAATAGAAGTCTGAAGGAAAATTTCCATATTATTTCTAATTTTCCTAGCCACAATAAGGAATCTAACGATGATAATTATGCCACGCCAATTTTTTGATGATGTGGCGCATACATGGACAAGCTTCTAATTGCGTTAATAGTTATACGGGGGGTTACGCAAGCCTGCTAAATATTGAAATACCTCAACATAATATGAAAATAGCTTAATACAGAGAACATTGAATTTTTTAGTAAATTCAAAACAATAAAAAACAATGCTAAAGATGTTAAGCTGCATTCATAATGTTTAAGGCTATAAAGCTTTACTATTCAGCCTATATGCATATAACCATTTAGTTCTAGAAAATTTACCCTCAGCATAAGACCTATAGGTGCATAGCCACAAAATTTACCCTGGTCAAGATAGCCATTAACTATTAAACAATTTCACATATTCAAGGTCTATGCGCGCATGGGGAATTGACTATACAAAAATTTTCACCATTAGTGCCTATACGCACATAGGCTTGGTACAAAATTTATAATTATGTGGTTCAAAGGCAAACCCGATGGATGCATCGGGCTTGATGGTGTTAACGAGCATTGTTGTATACTAAATATGTAGCATAATAATGTGGGGTTGTTTTTGTATTTTGTACATTTTTCCCTATGGTTTTTATATGATTTGGTGGTTGTATTCTCTCGAAGGTGTACTAATGCGCACATCTAGAGCGCGACCGTGTATTTTCAATTTCTAATTTCATATTTGTAATGGTTTAGACCCATGTTTGTGCTATATGTTATGTTAATGGTCGAGATGGAGTCGTGGAGTCCTTAATCAAGGGCTCACAATAAACACCCTATTTCCATAGCCCAATCAAAAGCCAACATGCATGATGACGAGCTATGTATTCTAGGTTTCCATTCTTTTGCTCTTCTAGCTTGCCGATCTTTTGCACTCGCCAACACAGAGCAAATCCCCCATGCATTTACAAGGGGAAACAAGAGTCACTTTGGTTTGTGGCCCGGTTCCATGATAAACCGATGGCCCCTTTCTTTTGTTGCTTGGCTCAGAGGGGTAAAAGCTTGGTAGGTCCGGGTATGAGAGCATGGCTGATATTGCAAGGGGTAAATCTCGACTTCTGGCCAGCGCTAGTGTTCGAATGAATCTACACAGAAAATCGATCAAGTGCGATATGGTTTCCCCAAATTTTGTGTCCAAAGCAGACAACCTCAGAAGTCCTAGCTTCTCAAAACAAATTTTAATTTGATTCTTGCTTTCCGTAACATTTGTGCAATGCAAAGATGTCCGATATTATAAAAATTGATGAATTATTCTACAAAGCCGACATTTCGCTCCATCATAGCTCTTCTCGCTTCAAATTCTTCTACCCTCAAAATGTTGGCCTCTTTTGGGCAAATGTGGCATCGGCCCCATCGCTTTGATTTGGTCGGTAAAATGCGTGGCATCGGCCCCATCGCTTTGATTTGGTTGGTAATTTATCGGGTAATTAATTTCTATTGCTTCCTAAACTCCTATGTGCCCCGCCTTCCAGAGGCCTTATGGCACTTTCCAAATTTCATGATGGGGCTTTCAACCGAGAGCAAAACGTAAACCCGCGGATGCAAGGGGCCGTGGATTTATGTAATCAAGGCCAAATGAGAAGGCTTTTACATAAGTAGAAAGGGATTGCGTGCCATCGAAAGAACATGCAACCTATTGAGAGCAAAATGTAAAACATGTGATGCAAGGGGCCGTGGATTTATGTATCAAGGCAAAATGAGAAGGCTTTTACATAAGTAGAAAGGATGCATTGGTAAAGCCATCGAAAAGAACATGCAACCTATTTTGTGCGGCTCATTGTTGTTTCCAGTGATGTCGAGGATCGATAAAATATCCTTCAAGCACAAATCTGAGCACAAATTCTCGACCCTTCCAAAAACGTATTTTACCTAATTGGCAAATCGGGTCCAAATGTTGAGGTTTTGTTGAGAGCCCATTGAGGGATTGGCTTTGTCACCTATAAAGTGCAAGTAAGAAGAGGTGGGGTTTGAGGTTTAGTTTTTGTTTGTAAATCATGTTTGTAAAAAAGTGGCCTCACCACCGCTAATTTTCATCATTACCGCTAATTTTCATCATTACCCGCATTCTCACCAAGGTCATCAAGGTGGTATGTATTAATTAAATTTTTAGACAAATTAAACAGCAAAGATTTAAGCCGTTTTGAGATGTATCTAAGTGTATTTCATAAACTTAATAAAGTGTGAAAGATGAAGCTGCTTGTTGCATCATACTTGATATTAAAACATCCCATTGGATACTATGTGAGAATTTGAAGTTCTAGGGAAATCAATATACCCAACTATTTATGGCCCATATGGAATTTATATTAGTGTCAAGCATGGCTTGGAGCATTTGGTCCATTATTTGAACATCCCCTTTCATCTTGTATGATTGTACTTCCTTCCGCTTGTCAAATGATATTGGAAACACGTGCATTTGGGAGTAAGCATGGATGATGCCTCTTTTCTCGCAGAATTTGGTTACAGCTTGGAACATAAACTATTATGGCTTTTTGCCGATGGATCTTCAAATACATCTATCAAGAGATTTTAACATTCCACGTACCCAATGACAAGCAATGATCTGCCTTGCTCTACCGCACCGTTGGATCCATGTTCATGAATATGGCAATCGCCATTGTTATCAACATCATGCTTATTAGCTGCTCAAACTATTGCATCGCTGAACATTATCACATCTTACATCGCTACAATATTGAAGCCTTTAAACTTTATATCATGGTTTTATTTCTTTTGCTATTTTAAATTCCTAAATAGATAGATATCAATAAAATGTTTCTAATTGTGTCTATAATATCATTACAAATATTTTCTACTTCGCTCATCATTATTAAGGCCCCAAAGGCCAAAAATTTTTGGGTTAACACACAAACCATTACATCCAAAGACTCTAATATTAAATCCCCCTTGCACCCCCTTTGGCATGAACACAACAACATCCCGTGACGAGGGGCTTTTCATTCATCTCGCGACGTTTAAATCAACACCATGTAGTATATTACCTCAATCTTATAGTACCCAAAAATTTTGAAAACAAGAATATCCACTTTTAACATGCGGACCCCATAAAATTGGAACTTTATGATGTGTAGATTAAGGAATAAAGGTGAATATGCCGGGATTAAAACCCTCACCTTTCTGGGTTTTCGAGGTCCCTCGCTTGAATATGCACCCAAACCAACGGGGGTTTCTAAGTGGGGGATTTAAAATTAGCCTGCCGATGTAATGGTTTGTGTTAACCCAAAATTTTGGCCCCTTTGGGGCCTTAATAATTGATGAACGGCTAGAACTATTCACCTTCGGACATGCAGGTCCATGTTGTCGACAAAAAGTAACATTCTTATCTCATGCTATCCGCCCACTTCTATACTTGAATTTGTAAATTTAATTTGTGGGGAAACATGCAAATGCTTTGATTTACCGCTGAGTTTGACAAGCAAATAGCCTCTGTTTAAACTTTTTTCTTTTATGCACCGCAGTTGGGTATAAGCAAGTTTCATCTCTAAAATAAAGTAGGGGAAGGTGCATTTGGACCCATTTCATTCTCGCTTTATCTTAACTAAGAGCACAATGAAACCGGACAAAATTTAGCGTAAATGTAAAGTTCCATATTTTTATTGAAATATATCATCGAAGCATAAAAAAACTCAAAATGGCATTTTCGCACTTCTAGAAGCATCATCATGATTCTCGCACATACAACTCTAAGTGAGGTATATTTGGTTTTAGCGCATAAGTTCAAGGCATGCATCATATTCTTTGCAAGCACTGCTTCGTGGGTCGAGACCACGATGGTGCTGGAAACAAAGTGATTGATGCGCGACAGCGCATGCAGATTCACTGGAGTGGACATGTCGCCTAACATGCCGGCCCCGGCCGCGTGGAAGCCCCGAGCGCCTATGAGCCACTGAAGGATGGTGCTACCGGCACTGCTTGTGATGTAATTCTTATTGCTTCAAAAGCGACACGCGGTTTAGTGGCCGGCTTTGAGAGCCGAGGACACCACGAGATATTACCCTCAAACCTTATAAGATTTCGTAATTATATAAGATAGCACTTTAGACATGTATACCCCACAAACGGAACCGCGGCAAAGTGTATTGGGTTATTGCTGAAATTACGCCATCCACGCCTTCAATGCCCTTGAGTCACCTCGGTTTGAATATGCACCAAGAAGTGAAGCCGGTAGGAGTGAATTAGTCAGCAAATGGCATAAGCCTGTCGAGCTTGTTTGTGATTGTATTTCTCTGTACTGAGGGTCGAGGACCA